>JACRUU010000015.1:9517627-9555127 GCA_030449085.1 Kryptopterus vitreolus | reverse complement strand
TATTAATGAAGGAGAAATCTCATTAGCACATTCAAGGCTTTTATACATGAGTAGAATAATGGTTATGCTTTAAATATTTATGAAAAAAAAAAACTAATCAGCTGCTCGCGCACATCATACGAAACATTCTGTTCCTCCGGGCAGGCTCAGCGCATACATTACTGAGTTTACACTAGTAAAAATGTACCAGATCCATTTTTTTTTTTATAGCTCGTTTGTAAACAAACTTTGGCACGTCGTAAATCCAGTCTGCAACGCGCAGTCTGTCTCCGTCCGTCATTAGGACGGGATCATGTCACGACCTCTACCGGGCCAGACGAGATCGGATTGATGGGCTGTTCACAGTGACCCTGACAAAGTCAGAACCTTTAGTGAGGCAGAACCCTTGGCGTAACCGTCCATCAACCAATGGGGCGAGTGCTGAATTGTACTGAATATTTGATGGTCAGAAATCGTCCGTTTTGTTTCAAATATAATGATATTGCTGAAAGTGTTTTCTTTTTTTTCTTTTTTTTCCAAGGTTAGAGGGTGATTAATAAGATGTTGGGATTTTTGGAAATCAAAACCTGGTAATGCTGGTAAGGAAACCTGAATAGAAAAAGCAAGCCGTTTCTCTTCTTCCTTCTAATCAGGTGCACGAGATCAGTTTGACAGCAAACACTTGTGGTAAGAAGTAGAGCACGCGTGGTAAGTGCCCTCAAGGATCTGTAATGTTGCCCCGGGTGACCGAGTTAGAATACGGAGCATCGTAGGGTTCAATGAAAGTAGCGTGAGATATTAAAACTGGCTGCATTGAAGCTAAAAATGTAGTGTGGGTTAGGATTAGGGTTTGGTATTATTGCTGTGTTTTAGTGGCATTTTTAGTGGCATTTTTGCTGTATTTTTTGCTTTATTTTAGTAGTATTTTTGCTGTATTTTATTGCCATTTTTGCTGTATTTTAGTGGCATTTTTGCTGTATTTTAGTGGCATTTTTGCTGTATTTTAGTGGCATTTTTCCTGTATTTTGGTGGCGTTATTGTTGTATTTTAGTGGTGTTATTGCTGTGTGTTAGTGGTATTTTTGCTGTATTTTAGTGGCATTATTGGTTTATTTTAGTGGTATAATTGCTCTATTTTAGTGGTTTTAGTGGTATAATTGCTCTATTTTAGTGGTTTTAGTGGTATTTTTTTGCTGTATTTTAGTGGCATTTTAGTGGCATTTTTGCTGTATTTTAGTGGCATTTTTGCTGTATTTTAGTGGCATTTTTGCTGTATTTTAGTGGCATTTTTCCCTGTATTTTCCTGTATTTTGGTGGCATTATTGTTGTATTTTAGTGGTGTTATTGCTGTGTTAGTGGTATTTTTGCTGTATTTTAGTGGCATTATTGCTTTATTTTAGTGGTATAATTGCTCTATTTTAGTGGTTTTAGTGGTATTTTTGCTGTATTTTGTGGTATTTTGTGCTGTATTTTGGTGGGTGGTATTTTTACTGTATTATTGCTGTTTTTTGGTGGCATTATTGCTGTTTTTTGGTGGCATATTGTTTTTTTGGTGGTATTGTTTTTTTGGTGGCATTATTGCTGTTTTTTGGTGGTATTGTTGCTGCATGTTTAGTGGCATTATTGCTGTATTTTAGCGGTAATATTGCGCTTTTTAAAAACAATAAAAACCTGGGAGAGGGGCTGTAAATCAGTGATTGAGGCGCTGGGTTACATTTGGCAGATGCACTTATCCAGAACAACTTACCAGTGCACAGCTGAGGGGTAAGGGCCTTGCTCAAGGGCCCACAAGTGGCAGCTTGGTGGTGGCGGGATTTGAACAAGGCGACCTTCTGGACCAGGATGCCTTAATCACTGAGCTCCCACTTACTACTCCAAGGCAGGCAAGGTTACTGATCGGAAGGTCGGGGGGTTCGAGCTCCCGTATCGCCAAGCTAGCCACACTCGGGTTCCTGAACAAGGCCCTTAACCCTCTGTGCTCCAGGGGGCGCTGTATTGTAGCTGTATTTCTATATCTATTTAGTTTGCATTCAGCCAGCATTTATGGCGTTTGGCGTACCAGAGCGACTTGCATTTATCTCAGTCATGCTATCAAGCATCGACAGGTTTAAGGGCCTTGCTCAGGGGCCCGAGAGTTGGAATCCAAATGCCTTAACCACCAAACCGCCCTTTCTCATTCCCCCCCACCATTTTTTCCCTATGCTGTTTTAACAGCAATGCAAGAATTCTGGTACATATCATCTGTTGACCTTCGTGTATATTCATGCGTAATTCATGATCTAGCACGCGATTGCAGCCCCAAATCAGGGTGCTGTCAGGACCAACGGTGCCAACGCCAAAGAGCATGGTTTGATTATGCTGCGTCATCGCCCTCCGGGTGTACTGCCTTTAGAGCCGGACACGAGCGGGTGAAGCAGTGACTAAATCGGAGGGTACGAAGTGGAAGCGCTGGCTGCCGAGCACAGAGATCCTCTTACAGCGCGCTGCAGGCGAAGCTCAAATGCTCCGTGTTCAGCTGACACACATTCATTTTCCAATCCGGCGTCAGTGTTTCCTAGGATACCTGAATGTCGAGACAAGACCCTCGCGACCCCTACTGACTAGCTTGATGTGTTCATGTACTTTCTTTTATAAGTGTTCATATACAAGCCCTTGATCATTTCATCTTTCTGTATGTCTGTATGTGTATGTATGTATCTGTCTGTCTGTCTGACAGACACACACACACACACACACACACACATATATATATATATATATATATATATATATATATTATAATGTGTGTGTCTATCTGTGTATATCTCTGTCTGTCTATCTATCTATCTATCTATCTATCTATCTATCTATCTATCTATGTGTCTCTCTGTCTGTCTGTCTCTATCTATTTATGTATGTACCTATCTGTCTGTCTGTCTATCTGACTATGTATATATCTATGTATCGGTCTGTCTGTCTATCTATTTAAGTATGTCTACCTATCTATGTATCTATATCTGTCTATCCATCTATCCATCTATGTATATATATATATATATATATATATATATATATATATATATATATATATATATATATATATATATATATATATATGTATGTGGTGTGGTGTATTTATATATATATATATATAGTATATATACTATATATATGTGTGTGTGTGTGTGTGTGTGTATTGTATATATATATATATATATACTATATATTTTTTTTTTTTTTTTTTAACCCCAGAACCCCCCCTTTTTTAAATTATTAATTAATTAATTTATTTTTAAACTTTTATGTAAGCGAGTGAATGGGCAAAAAGAAAATCAAGGCAAGCAAATTTGTTCGCATACTTCACTATTTAGTAAAACCGATAAACTCCACGAGCAGGATGTTAAAAAAAATAAACAAATAAAATAAATAAATCCATGTTGGATCTAAAGCTACATACAGATGTTCTCATTGAGATGACTGAACATAAGCAGAATGAGCCCCTTGCATAAATAGCGCATGTGTATATTCTTTTTATTGTATGTGCATAGACCCGATTCCTTGCAGGCAGTTCCGAATAATATACCGGGGAATAGGAATCAGGATTTTCCGGCCACGAGTCCTCGCCGAAGCCCCCGGACAGAGCATGAATAAAGATGGTGACCGCTGCTTTATGTAGCTTAATGAAGCCCGTTTTGGTTCCAGACCATTTGGCTCACATCAAAAGGTGCCATGTGGAGTCGGAGTGGAGCACAGGGCAGCTGCACGTGATCGCTAACAAGACCTCGGTGATGTGTTTACGCAGTGCCTTGCCGGCTACACGTCGGGATTTTAGGGCATTTCATAACACATACAGTATATTCGGGACAGGCTATAAGGGCTCATTGCTACCTGAAGAGACACCGTGAAGATATAATTATGATACTTCATTAAACAGCGACCATAGGATGAATTGTGGCATTAAGCTCCACCTTGACAGCGCTTTTCCCTGTTCGCCCACATCTGTACGTCTGCACAAAGCATTTAGTCCCCGCGTTTACTTCACCACTTGTTTATTTATTTATTTTGGGGGCTCTGCATACTACAGGAAGAAGCTGCAGTGAACACCATGACAGCTGATGCTGACCAGGCGTCTCGTGCTGGCCATTTTATTTATTTATTTATTTGTTTGTTTGTTTATTTATTTATTTATATATTTATTCTCTCTCTCCCGCTTTGTTTTGTCGCAAAAAACAATCCTAATCTCCAAGTCTCTCGTGCGCAGGAAGGAGCGAGGAAATGTAAACATGCCTTAATGAAAGTGTGATTATGTGCAGAGACTTTATGAATGCTTTATCGACGGCGGTGTTTTGGCGGAGCGCATAATAAACGCATAAAAAACGCCCCCATCCATTACTTAATAGCTGGTTGAACCTCTTGATTCCTTATTTGTTTTTTTTTTTAAATAAAATAAAACAACAAACAAAAAAAACAAAGAAAAATAGTTAAAATAGTCTTTTGTGTTATGTTTGTTCAGACATATATATATATATATATATATATATATATATAATATATATATATATATATATATATATCTATATATCTATATATATAGATATATTATATGTGTGTGTGTGTATATATCATATATATCTATATATATATGTATGTATGTGTATATATATATATGTATGTATATATATATATAGGTATTGTATGTGTATATATATATATATATATCTATGTATATATATATATATATATATATATATCTATGTCTCTCTCTCTGTCTATATATATATATCTATATATATCTATCTATATCTATCATATATATATATATCGTCTATATATATATATAATATATATAATAGTATATAAATGCCTGTCAGGAGTCACATGGATTTTAATACGAGTACGCTTCACACGTGTAATGATATAAAACCTTTCAGAGTCGTTGAAGAACCAATAAAACCCTCTGTATTATTTAACCACTGATCCATTTGCCCGGACTTCTAATGGACAGGGAATAATATCTCTCTCTCTCTCTCTCTCTCTCTCTCTCTCTTCTCTCTCACTCTCTCTCTCTCTCTCTCTCTCTCTCTCTCTCTCTTTGGATCAACTCTTTTTCAAAGTAATGTGCATCTCGTCTGATCTTCCCTCCCATCGTTGCAGAACGGCAGCTGTGTGGCTCCATGGCCAGCTCCAGCTCGCTCGCGTCCGGCGTGACCGGGATCAGTAAGGAGTTAGCCGACCTGCGGCACCTGGTCCAGTTTCCGGAGGAGATCGCCAGCATCCTGACGGAGCAGGAGCAGCAGCTGTACCGCCGCGTACTCCCGCTCGACTACCTGTGCTTCCTGACGCGCGACCTGGCCAGCCCCGAGTGCCCCAAGAGCCACCCACACCTCAAGGCATCGCTGTCGGCGCCCGTCATGCCTACCCAGAGTTCCCAGCATAACGTCGTGGAGGACCTGGTTTCGCGCTTCAATGAGGTCAGAGCTTTGCTTTTGCTAGCGTTAGGTCTCGCGCGGTCGCCGCCGAGTTGAAATGAACTCGTGGTGTTTTGGGGTGACGTTTCGTATCTGAAGATGTAAATAAATAAATAAACAAACAAACATTTTGCATTCATGAACATGCATCTGCCAAAAAAGCTACATTCCATTCATCTTCTACCGCTATATCCGATCTTCCCTCGGGTCACGGGGAGTCTGTGTCTATCTCAGGCGTCTATGGGCATTAAGGCAGGATACACCCTGGATGGAATGCCAACCCATCACACACACACACACACACACACACACACACACACACACACATTCACACACATTTTTACTAGGGACAATTTTCCAAGGTGCCAATCAACTCAACCTGCATGTGTTTGGACCGGGGAGGAAACCGGAGAACCCGGAGAAAAAACCCCTGAGGCACAGGGAGAACATGCTCCACACACACATGGCCAAGACGGGAATCGAACCCGGACCCTGGCGGTGTGAGGCAAACGTGCTAACCACTGAGTGTTGTGTAAGTGGTACCTTGATGATGCAGGGATTTGATCCAATAATCCAAAGTCCAGCATCCCATCCAGCGAGTTCCTACGAGCAATTATTCTGTATCAGCACTAATAGATTAATCCGCATCTGTATGCATCCTTTGGTCAGAGATATCACCTCGCGTATTAACTGCCGTAAGGGCTTTTTCGAACGCCGGTTTGTCTTGCGTGAAGTGCGTTACACGAGCCGGTGGAGTGCTGAAGACACAAATCAGTATTGATCTTCCATGTTCACATGTTCTGTTGGTTATGCAGCGAACATTAGTCCTAGTGTGCATTCTGTGCTCTGGACAAAGAGCTGTACACTGGTGTTTCCTCCATGAAACAAGCAAGATTCACTTATATCTAGTTAAAATCGGCTAAAATAATGATAATTATAAGGGGCACTATGGTGGTTTAGTGGTTAGCACGTTCGCCTCACACCTTTTATTCCTTCCGGCCTGTCAGGGCGTCCGGGTTCTCCTTTTCCCTCCCTCTCACGGGTTTCCTTGGCCCTTGGAAAAATTGTTCCAGTTGGTTGTTTTTTTTGATGGTCCCCATTTGGTCCGCCTTCCCGTTTGAGCTAGGCCGTCATCCACTACCCCTAGGCCTGCGGCAGGATGTGATTCCCGTCTCGGCCATGTGTTGTGGAGTTTGGCATGTTCTCCCCGTGCCTCAGGGGGTTTTTCTCCGGTTTCCTCCCGGTCCAAAAACATGCACGGTAGGTTGATTGGCACCTTGGAAAAATTGTCCCTAGAGTGCGAATGTGTGTGTGTGTGTGTGTGATGGGTTGGCATTCCATCCAGGGTGTATCCTGCCTTAATGCCCATAGACGCCTGAGATAGGCACAGGCTCCCCGTGACCCGAGGGAAGATCGGATTAAAGCGGTATAGAGGATGGATGGATGGATGGATGGATGGAATGGAAAATAATTATAGTGGGGTTATATGTATGTGTGTGTGTGTGGAGTTTGTGCATGTTCTCCCCGTGCCTCAGGATATTTTTCTCCGGGTTCTCCGGTTTCCTTCCCCCCGGTCCAAAAAAAGATGCCCGGTTTGAGGTTGAACGGGATTGGAAAATGTCCCCTTGTAAACATTTATGTCCCCTAAAAAAGATGCCCGTGGGTAAAATTGAAAATTGGACCTTGGCCTTGTCCCTAATAAATCCAAACATGCATTCATAACAGTGTTACACTGTTTAAAGGTTAAAAAACATAGGGTGAAAAATATCATGGAATCAACATTTCTTTTGCATTGCACTTAATAATTACTATTAGGCATTTTAATACTGGAGACTTATAGGCCTTAAAATGGTCTGTGAATATAAAATGTTGTAATAAATGGGTTTTTTTTCCCTGTCGGGCAAAAAAAATTAAACAATAAAATATAACAAAAAATAAAACTTTTTTTTTTTTTTTTAAGCATCGGATGCCAGATACAGCTTTTTCTTGGTTACTTTAAATTTTCTCGTAATATATACGCAAAGACAGGAAATATTGTTTTATTAATAATATTAAAATAAGATTTTTTTTACTTCATACTGATACATAAGCACTTTAATTTCTTCCTTTTGCACAATATATACGCAAAGATTGTTGTATATATTCCAAAAATATTTTCTATTTGTTTTAATAATAATATTAAAATAATATAAATAAACAAAGGAAATTTTTTTATAATAATTGAATGTATTTTTTCTACTTTATAATTGCATTCACAATCATATGGTTCCAAAACTATAAAAATAAATAAATAAATAAATAAATAAATAAAAAAGCGAGAGATATTTTTCACACATTTTGACAAAGGCGTCCTTTTTATCTTCTTGTTAATTACTTAAAAGAGAAAATTTAATGCCTATTTTTTTTTTTTTACATTTAACATTTCTGGCCTGTTTAGACTTTGAAACCACAGTCGAATAACAATGTACACTGGACAGTATTTTTTTATTTAGGTACCAATGTGCTTTTTTTTTGTCGTTAATGGAATGGCGGAACGCGTATCGCGTATCGGGAGCACGTCTCGGTGAACCTCCTGCCCTCTGCAAACTTGCCGCTTCAGTTCAGACTTGGAACCCTGAGCATGTCGGGGAGGTTTCGACTGTTCCCTGGTATAACTGAAGACATGAAGGAATAATAATAATAATAATAATAATAATAATAATAATATCCTTTATTTGTCACATATACATTACAGCACAGTGAAATTCTTTTCTTCGCATATCCCAGCTTGATGTTGGTAGCTGGGGTCAGAGCGCAGGGTCAGCCGTGATACGGCGCCCCCTGGAGCACAGAGGGTTAAGGGTCTTGCTCAAGGACCCAAGGGCGGCAGCTTGGCCATACCGGGGCTCGAACCCGGATCTTCCGATCAGCAGCCCAGCGCCTTAGACCACTGAGCTACACCCTCCCCCTATGCTGTTGAGGCAATATGATCTCAGACGGTCCTCCCTGGCACCCGCGGAACTGTTTATACAAACAGAGAGCGGTTTTATTTATTTATTTATTCTAAAAATATGACACATTTGGGACTTTTTGGGAAGCTTTTTATGCATTCTGGAATGTCATAATTTAATTAAACAGCTTTACTCGGGAAAATATCTGACGATCCGGTTGTCGTTGGATAAAATGAAAATAAAGGGAAGGGTGCGAGTCGGAAATCCGGGATGAGATGTTAATCATTCGCCTGTTGCTTCGGTTATGTATTATTTTTGTTTGTGTGTTTGTTTGTAGGTCAGTTCGTGGGTGACCTGGCTCATCTTGACTGCTGGGTCAATGGAAGAGAAAAGAGAAGTCTTTTCATACCTCGTCCATGTAGCCAAGTCCTGCTGGAACATGGGCAACTACAACGCAGTGATGGAGTTCCTGGCAGGCCTCAGGTACGGACAATGTTTCGTAATCAGAAATTTGCTTGCGAAGGGTTCGCTAAAGAGACGCGAGTGTTTTATTCATTCATTCATTCATCTTCTACCGTTTTATCCGATCTTCCCTCGGGTCACGGGGAGTCTGTGTCTATCTCAGGCGTCTATGGGCATTAAGGCAGGATACACCCTGGATGGAATGCCAACCCATCGCAGGGCACACACACACATTCATACACTAGGGACAATTTTCCAAGGTGCCAATCAACCTACCGTGCATGTTTTTGGACCGGGGGAAACCGGAGAACCCGGGGAAAAACCCCCTGAGGCACGGGGAGAACATGCAAACTCCACACACACATTCCCGAGACGGGAATCGAACCCGGATCCTAACCACTAAGCCACCGTGCCCCTTAGTGTTTTATTTGTTTATTTATTTAAATGTAAATTCAAATGCATATACAGCAGACATCCTTATCCAGACCTATTACAACTGAGAAATTAAGGGCCTTGCTCAAGCGCCCACTAGTGGTAGCTGGGTGGTGATTGCGACCTTCCAGTCCAGAGAGGCCTTCCTTTGTTTTTTGGTTAAGAGCGGAGGGTCAACCATGATACGGTGCCCCCCGGAGGAGCTGCTTGACAATACCTGGGCTCGATTCCCCCCATTCCCCCCCCCCCCCCCCCCCCATCCCCAACCTTCCAGGATCGGTAGCCTTTAGCCCCCTTTTAAACCACCCACCCCCTCCCATATATACACATACCCAGTTTACAATACAAAATATAAATAACTAAATAAACAAATAAATAAGGGTGACTGTTGACAAATATATACGGATATGAAGCATGTACACAATTTAAAATACTGTACACGTCACTTTGTGAATGGTGCAATTCAGAACGTACAGGTGAATGTGACGGTCCAACACGTATACAGATAAACACATGTATACAGTAAACAAAAACAATGTGAGGTATACAACAAATATTTATTTATTTATTTTTTTGCTGTCCTCCAGGTCGCGCAAAGTTTTGAAGATGTGGCAGTTCATGGACCAAGCGGACATCGAGACCATGCGAAGCCTGAAGGACGCCATGGCCCAGCACGAGTCCTCGTCGGAATACAAGAAGGTGGTGAATCGCGCCCTCAACATTCCCGGCTGTAAAGTGGTGCCGTTTTGCGGCGTGTTCCTCCGGGAGCTCAGCGAGGCTCTCGACGGCGCGGCTAGCTTGATCGGACTGCGTCCCGCTTTCGATTCTCAAGAGGACTCGATGGAGGTACGGGTTTTGGGGAAAGAGAGGTCGCGTGAAATGAACGTCTGAGCGGACCGTAGCCGTTCTCAATCTGCGCGTAATGTCGTTACGGCCGATTTAAGGCGGGGGGAAAAAAACGTACTTCGTCTTTCCGAGAGAAGGCGAATAACACAAAGGCGGGCTTGGACTATATGATCATGTGGGAAGACGATTAGCCCTTTTTGGAAAGAGCGAGATTGTGGTTCATATCATGTCTCACCAGAGAGGGCGCCACTCAACAGACGTAAGGTTACTTCATAACGGTAGCGGCCATTTTTCCGACTAAAACTTGATTCTAGATATGTCCGTCACACACTTGGATATTTGGAGGGTCGGAACAAATGACGTCGGGGGCCGCGTTCGGCCCGCGGGGCCCCAATTGCCATGCACATTAGTCTGCGGTGCGTCTTTTCTATGAAGGAACTTAAGTGTGTAATCCTAACGATGCGTTTCAGTATATTTCTCATTTTAATGTTAGCTTAGCCAAGATGTCAAAGAAATTGCTCCTTTAATGCTTTGAAGGGACAACTTCCAGCCAATCAGAATAGAGTATTCCGACAGAACAGAATACCACGTATAATATGTCGCTTTGCTTAAATATCCCGGTGTATCAAATTAAAGTTAAAAGTCGCTCAAAATGTTCGTCTAGACTTCCGTGATCTGTTATTGACTGGACTCTAATATTGACTATATATATATATATATATATATTATATATTTATTATTACCTATTAGCCAATCGGCGTTAAACTTTTGAGTTGTAAATATCGCTGTCCTGCTCTCGGACGCGATCGTCATCGTTTTAGTGAGGACTTTGTTTGTCCGTTGTTTCCAGTTTGTGTCCGATTACAACGGGCAGCAGCATTTCCTGCAGAGAGCGGGAGCTGACGGGCTGCACAACTCCGACAAGGAGGCCACCGTCAGCAACATCCTGCAAACCATCCGCAGCTGCAACCGCAGCCTGGAAGCCGACGAGCCCGAGGACGCCTTTCGGGACAGGAGCAAAAACCAGTGAGTGTCTGCTTTATATACTAAATGTCCCGGTGTGTGTGTGTGTGTGTGTGTGGTGTGTGTGTGTGTGTGTGTGTGTGTGTGTGTGTTGTCCCCTTGTGAAAAAAAAACCGCCGCACCAAAAAAGGATTTGGATTCATTTGGATTCGAAATATTGAAATCGTCTACTCGCGCCGCGCGGTTTGTGCGTCCGTTTCGCTCGATATTTAACCGTTTGTCGATCCAGAACTAGTACAGCACATTTTATTTAAATGTGACCGATGTTGTATCACAGCATTTTACTCTCGCAAAAATCAAACTCTGTTTCTGCTTAGATATAGTAAAATATTACTTTTATTTATTTATTTATTTACATTTTATACATTTTATTGAAATTTGATTAAAGCATTTTATTTAAGGGGATTTAAAGGGATTAAATTCAAATTTTATTTACATTTTATTTAAATTGAGGAAATTAAATTTTATTTACATTTTATTTAAATTTGAAGTAAATTACATTTTATTTCATTTGAAAATTAACATTTTAGTTACAATTTGATTAAATTAAATTTTATTTAAGGGCATTTAATTTAATTTAATTTAAATTTTATTTAGATTAATAATGAATAATTAAGTTACATTTATTAAATGTGTATTTACATTTTAAAGTTAAAGGCTCTTTTTCTCTCTTCTTTCTTCTCTAAACTTTTCTCTTCTCTTCTCTTCTCTTCTCTTCTCTTCTCTTCTCTTCTCTTCTTCCCTTTCCCTCCCTTCCCTTCCCTTCCCTTCCCTTCCCCAGCAGGGAAAGAAAGCCCTGCTTCTTGTTCTCTGTTTGTCCTCAAGGATTGATGCTCGCATGTCTCGGGGAGGAAGAAGTGCACCCTGGTTATTAATGCGGTGTCACAACGCGGCTCTGGCTGGCTTTTGTCATTCCTTGCGTTTCGTCGCCGCGCTCCTGATGTTTTGAAATCTCACGCGATCATTTCTGTTGCCTCGTCTTCCAATGCTTTAAAATGTACATAGGGGTGTTTATTTATTTATTTATTTTATTTTTATTATTATTTGGCAGACAAAAAAAACTGAGTCCATGGCCCTTTAATGCTGAGGATTATGAACTATTGTTTGTTGTTCCCCCCCCCCCCCCCCATCTACTTTTTCTTCAAGTATTTCTTTATTTATTTATTTATTTTTGCCAGCCTGTGACATAGTTCTGTTATGAAGCGTACACATGCATGCTGCTAAAGTACGAACCTTTTGGTTGTGTTGTGCTGATGAAGTTCCCCCCCCCCCCCCCCCCCCGCCCCCCCCTTCAATCCTCAGCCGTAATACTTAATAATCGTATATTAATAATAGTAGTAATAATGCTAATAATTAGTAGTAAAAGAGTTTTACGCATTTACTTTCGCAGAAAATAACAATATTGTTCTCATCAACAAAACAGGTTCAAAGTTCAGATTATCATAATAATAATAATAATAATAATAATATAATAATAATAATAATAATAATAGGAGTAACATTTAATATCATTTTAGCATAAGCATAAAGCTTCATTTAGCACTGAATGTAAAGCTCCTATAAGCACTAGTACAGTGCAGTATTCAGCTCGACAGAGACCTCGGTGTACAATAAGAGGTTCGATTCCCCGTCTCGGCCATGTGTGTGTGTGTGGAGTTTGTGCATGTTCTCCCCGTGCCTCAGGGGGTTTTTCTCCGGGTTCTCCGGTTTCCTCCCCCGGTCCAAAAACATGCACGGTAGGTTGATTGGCACCTTGGAAAATTGTCCCTAGTGTATGAATGTGTGTGTGTGCGTGTGTGTGTGTGATGGGTTGGCATTCCATCCAGGGTGTATCCTGCCTTAATGCCCATAGACGCCTGAGATAGGCACAGACTCCACAGATCGGATAAAAGCGGTAGAAGATGAATGAATGAAAAAACGTATATATGCAAATTATGCACAATGAGAAGAGGAATAGGGTAAATAAGGCACCTCCGGTAATAAAAAGATGGGCGGCGGAAATAAAGCGTCGTTGCGAGACGGAGAAGTTACATTGGAAGGAATCTAGCGTCTAATCTCTCTCTCTCTCCTGCCGCGCAGATTTCTCGTCGGGGATCTCTCGGACTCCGAAGGCGATTTGACCGATCAGCCCCGAGAGTCTGACCTGCAGAGCCCCGAGGAGCCCGAGCGCGCGTTCAGCCACGGCACCGAGGTGGTCCCTTGGTACGTGCTCTCGCTATCCGCCGACATGCACCGCTTCCTCCTGCAAGGTGCCACTGTAATCCACTACGAGCAGGAGAGTCACCTAACGGCCCGCTGCTTGCTGCGCCTACAGCCCGACAACTGCACCCTGACCTGGATCAAACCCCCGAGCAGCCGGAGCAGGGGCAGCGTACCCGATTCGCTCCTCCAGGGCCAGGCGGTCGCGTGCGGCCTGGCGGAAGGGGTCCTCGACCTCAGCGCCGTCAAGGCCGTGTTCGCCGGCCACCCGGGGGCCGATATCAACGCGGTGCGTTTACAGCACAAGCTGTGCGGCCCGAGCGCCGAGGTGAGCGGGGTCACGTTGCTTTACGGCCTGCACACCACCGACAACAGGCTGCTGCACTTCGTGGCGCCGCGGCACACGGCCTCCGTGCTGCACGAGGGCCTGCAGGAGCTGATCACCGCCATCAGGAAGACGAAGAGGTTCCCAGACCAGCGCTTGCAGTGGCTGCGTAGGCAGTATGTCGCCCTCTTCCAGGTACGAGTGCTCGCAATGGAACCGCTTTCGCGTGCGACCGCTATCTAGATTTGGGGAGGTTAATCGTTACAGATTGATCAATTTCACATCGGCGAAAGGGGGAAGTTCAGGTGAATCGGGTTCGAGCCCACGGGTCCTTGAGCAAGGCCTCAGATTGAACCTCCTGTTTCTCTTCCTCCGTCCGCTTTTTAGGAGGAGAGTAAATTTGAAGGGCCGACGCTGGCGCAGGCAATCGAACTGTTTGGCGGCCGGCGCTGGAACACGGGCTCGGGCAGTAGGAGCGCGGAGAAGACCACCACTCAGAAGAACAGCCCACTGGGGATCAGCTCCAATGCGAAAAAGAAGAAGAAAGTCCTAGTGAGGGTAAGATGTCTCCCCCCCCCTTTTCCCCCTTTTTCCTTTTTTTTCCCCTTCCCGTCTGATTTGGCGCTAATCGTTTTTTTCCTCATCCTCAGGGAGACAGCGGGGACGGAACCGACGATGAGATGATCGCGCGCAAGACCAAAAGCTGCAAGGAAGTATTGAGCCGGAGATCTTCTGACCCGTTAGACAGCGCGGAGCCGGAGGAGAACGGCGAGAAAAGTAGGAATTTATTTCATATTTATTTGTTTATGTATTTATTTATTTTTTCATACTGTGTATTTGAGGTTAATTGGAAGTTTTAATTAAAAAAAATGTATTTTTAGATTAAAATTTTCTATTTATTTATTTATATTTTTTATTTTATTTAACTTAAACTTATGGGGCATCTTAACGGCACCGAATATGGTCAACAAAGGTCAGGCGAAAATAGCCAGCGGTAATAGTAACCCAAAATAACACTCCATGATAATTGGCCAGTTGAAGTCGTATATTGTAATTAGGGCTGTCAAAGTTATTAACGCGTTATGAACATGTTACTGCAAATCGACTTGAACGGCACTAATTTTATTAACGCAGTGCGCATTGTTATGCGAGTGATCTCTATATTAGCGTATATTACCGTATGGAATCTGACGGAAGCGAATCGTATTCCCAAAATCCGTATTACGGAATAAAGCGCATTTTTCTGAATGCGATGCGCTTCTGTATAACCTTAAACGCATCACCAGTTTATATGGAAAAGCAACCGGAACACAATTCTTAAAGGAGCCACGTCCCATATTTTACACTTCAAACCAACCACTAAACATTGAAATGAAGACGAATTCATTCATCTTCTACCGCTTTATCAGATCTTCCCTCGGGTCACGGGGAGTCTGTGCCTATCTCAGGCGTCTATGGGGCATTAAGGCAGGATACACCCTGGATGGAATGCCAACCCATCACACACACACATTCATACAATAGGGACAATTTTCCAAGGTGCCAATCAAACTACCGTACATGTTTTTGACCCGGGAGAAAACCGGAGAACCCGGAGAAAAACCCCCTGAGGCACGGGGAGAACATGCACAAACTCCACACACATGGCCGAGACGGGAATCGATCCCGGATCCTGGAGGTGTGAGGCGAACCACGTGCTAACCACTAAACCCACCGTGTCCCCAAGAAGAATTTCCAGCGTAAATTCAATATAAAAAAATCAATTATGTGCGATTAATCGCGAGTTAACTCATGACAACCGTGCGATTAATTGCGATTAAATGTTCGAATCGATTGACGGCCCTAATAACATGTTACTTGGAGAAACATATTCCTTTATGGTTGCTTGAAAGCGTGCGATTAATCGCGATTAAATATTTTCAATCCAACTAGTTGATACTAAAGACATGATGGTATAATAACGTTGGCCTTGTACGCCTGTGTAGACGACTCCAGCCTCTGTGGAACCCCGGGATCCTCTTCCTCCTCATCTGGCACCAAAACCCAGTCCCCTGGAACGTCCTCCTTCTCCTCTCCGTCTGGCTCGTCTTCGGTAAACAGCTCCACCCCCGTTCGCCCACACTCGTCCCCCGTCCTGCCCTGCACTGCCAAAGGCCAACCTGGGTATGACCATTCCCACACATGTGTGATGATAATGTGCAAGTCCTGCCTTAAGCGGATTTATTGCATAACGATGCGCGATTAAAGGAAGACAACAATATGTACGATTATTATTATTATTATTAAGTTTTCTGCGTGTTTTTTTCCCTCAGGACGTGGAGCAGCAGAAGTTGGCACGGGCGGGGGAAAGGCTGCTTCCGCGGGTTCCAGAACCTCATGATCTCGGACAGTATAATGAGCTTCGTCGAGTTTGTGGAGCTCTTTAAGTCTTTCAGGTGTGTGAGGACATTTCTTCCATTCTTACAGTGTTTGGGGGAAACGATAAAAATAAACGAATCAATAAATGAATGCCGATTTTTACAGCATTCGCAGCCGCAAGGACGTGAAGGAGCTGTTTGACACGTACGCCGTGCCCTGTGCACGCTCGGGGCCGGATTCCGCGCCGCTCTACACCACGCTAAGGATCGATGACAAGATCACAGGGCTGCAGCCCGACCTAGGTTTGAGCTCCTTCAGTTGCTTTTGTTGTATATTGTGTGTGTTTGAGAAAAAAAAAAATAAATAAATAAATATATATATATATATATATATATATATATATATATTTCATTCATCTTCTACCGCTTTATCCGATCTTCCCTCGGGTCACGGGGAGTTTGTGTCTATCTCAGGCGTCTATGGTCAATAAGACAGGATACACCCTGGATGGAATGCCAACCCATTGCAGGACACACACACACACACATTCATACACTAGGGACAATTTTCCAAGGTGCCAATCAACCTACCGTGCATGTTTTTGGACCGGGAGGAAACCGGAGAACCTGGAGAAAAAACCCCTGATGCACTGGGAGACGGGAATCGAACCCGGACCCTGGCGGTGTGAGGCGAACGTGCTAACCACTAAGCCACCGTGCCCATATATATATATGTATACATATCAGTGTGGCCAGCAGGGGGCGCTTTTTATATTGTGGTCTGTGTGGGTCCTAGCACCCCAGTATAGGGACGGGGGACGTTATACTGTCGAAAAAAGCAGCGTGTTTCCGGATGAGACGTTGAACCCGAGGCTCGCGGTGGTCGTTATAAAGCCCTTCGACAAAGAGTAGAGACGTGTCCTCGGTATTCCGTCCTAATTCGCCCACTGGCCTCTGACATCACGGCCTCCTAAGTGTTTCGAAAAGCGCTATATGTATTATAAGCTCTATCTGATACATGTTTAAACGGTTTAATAATCCAATTTTAACACCCAAGTCGTCTCGGTGCAGACCTGCTGACCCGCAACGGCTCCGACCTGGGCCTGTTCATCCGCACCCGCCAGCAGATGTCCGAGAACCAGAAGCAGATTTCCGACGCCATCGCCGCCGCTAGCATCGTGACCAACGGCACGGGCGTCGAACACGCTTCCTTAGGCGTGCTGGGCCTCGCCATCCCTCAACTCAACGACTTTCTAGTCAACTGCCAGCGAGAGCACCTTACCTATGACGAGATCCTGACCATCATCCAGGTAAGACGGGGAATTCGGGAATGCTTCGGGGGCGAGTGATGATGTAAACGCGTTAGGAATAAACACGTGTAAACAAGTTGTCCGATCGTCACGAATCATACCTCATATCGTGCCGCCCGATGGTGTGAGGTGTGCTGTTACTTTAATAAGGAATCGCCCTGCGGAATTCCGAACCCGGGGCCAAAAAGCAGGAATTTTTTCCCACATAGAAAATGAATGGGGCGGAAATTTCATGCGTCTCAGTTCGGCCTGTGAGCATCCGGCATGCACATTATGGGAAATCCACTCGTGAGGGGTCCGGAGTGGATCACGATCATACACCTCCCGAACCCCACACACGCTCGGAATTCCGGAAAATCCGCGACATTCCGGCCCCATAGAGAATGAATGGGGAAATTTGACGCTCTGCTGTTCGGCCTGTGTTCGCCCGACATGCACATTTGACCTATCCACTTGTAGGTGAGACTTATGCCTGTCTAATCCCAGACCTGCTGGGAATTCTGCGGCATTCCGGCCCATAGAGATGAATAGGGAAATTTCACGCTCCACTGTTCGGCCGGGGTTCGACCGACGCGCCAATTCGACGTATCCACTCGTCCGGGGCGGCAAGGACATCGCACCGATATGACCCTCGGTCCTAAAAAACACAGGGAATTATGGGAAATCCACGCAAATGTGTTTTTTTTTTTATTATTGGCGAGGTCACAAAAAGTACCAGAAGGGCACGTGTGAGGTCTCTATAGACTTGGCTCACCATATGGAATTGCTTTGTGGGTAATATAGCGATGTCACGTCAAGCCACGCCCCCACCATTATTCCAAATGGGGTTAATGTCTTCAGAAACGAACGTTGTGATACGTCAAACGACTGCTCGGTTGGACGAGTTGATCTCTGCTGGAAGTGATGACGTCACGTGACATCATAACAGGTCCACGCCCACCACCCAAACCTAACAGCTTCTCTGAACAAGCGCATGTTTCTTAGACAGTAGACGAATCTCACACTACTTTAGAAACGCTGAAGTCATTATTACGAGTGTAATTTCATTGTTGTTTTGTTTTGTTGTTTTTTTTTTACTGTAGAAATTTGAGCCTTCTTCGAGCATGCGCCAGATGGGCTGGATGTCCTTCGAGGGCTTTGCCAGGTTTGTGGCTTGTTTTATAAACAAACAAACAAATAAATAAATAAAATCCAGCACAAAATGCACATGATTTACGATCTCATTCCAGCGATGAAACTTATCAAATGCAGATACATGTGTGTGTGTGTGTGTGTGTGTCCGTCCATCCTGATCTTTTATTATATATATATATATATATATATATATATATATATATATATATATATATATATATATATATATATATCTATATATACATAAAGAGGGGATGGATGGACACCCACACACACACACACACACACACACACACACACACACACACACACGTATCTGCATTTGATAAGTTTCATCGCTGGAATGAGATCGTAAGTCATATATACATGTGTGTGTGTGTGTGTGTGTGTGTGTGTGTGTGTGTACGTACGTATACGATATATATATAGATATATATATATATCTATGATATATATATATAGATATATATATATATATATATATACAATACACACACACACACACACACACACACACACACACACACACATATAGATATATATATCTGTGTGGTGATATATATATATATATATATATGTATAAAATGTATATAAAAAAACTTGTTGAACACTAAAGATAACGCAACAAAGCCGAGTAACGCAGTGTGAGCTTTGAATTGCGAAGGTTCCTCATGGACAAGGACAACTTCGCCTCCAAGAACGAGGAGTCTCAAGTGAACTCCGAGGAGCTCCAGTACCCGCTCTCGTACTACTACATCGAATCGTCGCACAACACGTACCTCACGGGCCACCAGCTGAAAGGAGAGTCCTCTGTGGAGCTTTACAGCCAGGTCAGAACCGCCTTTAAATACCATTTATGGAATACATTGCATCACATCTATCACACACACACACACACACACACACACACACACACACCACACACACACAATAATCAAAGAAATTTAGAAAAAATAAAAAGACTATATGGCCATATAGAAGCCTGCTATCCATTATACATCACCCTACATCGTCTCCTTTGCAGGTGTTGTTGCAGGGGTGCCGGAGCGTGGAGCTGGACTGCTGGGATGGGGACGATGGCATGCCGGTTATTTATCATGGCCACACACTGACCACCAAAATCCCATTCAAGGTCCGTGTTTAAGGAAAAAGTCTAGCGTTTTGAGATTCTGAAGTCTGTTTACTGTGTCTCTGATGATCCTTTCCTTTGGCTACCAAAGGATGTGGCGGAAGCCATCAATCGCTCCGCGTTTGTAAACTCCGAGATGCCCGTGATCCTGTCTATCGAGAACCACTGCTCGCTACTGCAGCAGCGCAAAATGGCCGAGATCTTCAAGGTGTGTCACGCTAACAGCTTTAAACCCTCTTATCTAATATACGTCCATATTTATATTAGTGGTGCAGCGGATCACATAAGTCACGGTTCAGATCACTTTAGAGGTTTATTAGTTAGTCAGCAAAAAATGTGTGTGTGTGTATATATATATATAGTATATATATATATATATGTGTGTGTATATCTATATATATATATATATATATATATATATATATATATATATTATATATATATATATATATATATATATATATATATATATATATATATATATATATATCCTAGTCTGTGTGTGTATATATTATATATATCTGATATATATATATATTCAGAGTATACATACATACATGGTCACACCACACACATATAAATAAATAAAACAGGCATACAAAAATGTGTATGTATGCCATGTGTGTGTGTGGTGTCCAGTATGTGTATGTTCATATATGTCTATATGTAAATATATAGTATATATAGATATATATATATATATATATAGAAAGCTATATGGACACACAAGCACACACACACACACACACACACACAGACCATATATGGTAACTATATATGTATGTATATGTCATGTCGTGTCATCTATGGAACATAGTATGGAATACATATATATGTTTTGGACAATCAAGAAGTGGTTGATGTCAGACTGTGGGAGTGTGACAATGACTAAGAATATATAGACGAGAATATAGCCCTAGAGCATCATCGCAGTCTCATATAAAGGCACCCTCTTGGACTATCAGGATGATACCTATAGAGGGCAACAAAAACTTTGATCATCTGAACAGGACAATAAACCGGACACAACTCATCTTGGACTATATTAGAGCATATGAGTTATTTTTTACATGGAAGCGTAAACATTCCATATTGTTAGGTTCATTTTTGTCAAGTCCTGACATTGTCCGGAAGCGTTTGACAGCACTTTCCATGGTAAGTTATTTCCAACTGTATACATTACTGTATTATTTTATACTCTTTATTTCTTTTAAATGAATTACTGTTATTGTTTTAATAACTTTTCTTAAGTGCTGCATTCAGGAATTCAATAAACTACCTTTTTATAGCGTATGAACAGATAGGAGAGACGTACCTGGTTAATACCGAACTCCACAACACAAATTCATACAACTCACACACACACACACACACACACACATGTAAATAAATTCATCTTCATTCCTCCGTGACTCGCAGGTGGTGTTCGGGGACAAGCTGGTGACCAAGTTTCTGTTTGAGAGCGATTTCTCGGACGACCCGCTGCTCCCGTCCCCATGGCAGCTGAGAGGCAAGATCTTACTGAAGAACAAGAAACTGAAGGCACATCAGGCTCCTGTGGACATTCTCAAGCAAAAGGTGGGGAGACGTGTGGACGGCTCAGGACGGATGGTAGCTGCTTGAGAACATTCATGTGTGGAGGAGAAAAAAAAAAAAAAGAAAAAAGAAAAAAACGAAAAAAAAAAAAAAGTGCTTCTTGTATTATACATAATTGTCTCTCTCTCTCTCTCTTATTAAGTAAGCAAGGATAATCTTGGGTTTGACTACAGCCCAGTCTATCTTATCTTATTGCTTCAGACAGGACAAGGTGTAATGGGGACGCAGTAACGTCCGCAGGGGAACATTCGGGAAAAAAGGAATAATAAGAGAGTGTTTCATTTTCTCCTCCTTCCCTTTTTTTTTTCCCCACTAGGCACTTCAGCTGGCGCACATGCAAGTGCAGGCCAATAACTGCGCGGGCAGCACCGGGTCTCTTGGCAACAACAACAACAACAACGAGGAGGAGGACGAGGAGGAAGACGAGTACGACTACGACTACGAGTCGTTGTCTGACGGTAGGCTTTTCGGCCCCGAGTTGGGACCGTGTGTTTTTGTTTTAACCCCAGTCTCCACCCCCCCAACCCCCCCCCCCCCCCCCCCCCCCCCCGCCCCGCCCATCCCTTCCCATGTTAAAAAAACTGAGTTACATAGAAACAGCATCTTTATAACCCAAGCATGTGGATTTACTTAATCTCCCTTTCCTGCCTTCCCTTTTTCTCCCTCGCCCCCTTTTTCTTTTCATCTCTCTCTCTCTCTTCTTGTAGCTGATGTCCTCAATGCTTCCACTGCCTCTTATAGCCAGGAAGGTAAACCGTTTGTGTGTGTGTGTGCGAGAGAACGCATGTTACGTGCTTTTTTTTAAACGCACTCCGTAATCTGTGATCTGCTTCGCTTCGTCGAGTGGCAAGAATACGCAACCCATTGATGAAAACGAGGCGCACCGCCTCGCCCCTGCGTGTTTGGTTTAATGGCTGAAGCAGTGTTGTGACTACGCTGGTGCGGTGTGTAAACATCCCTCGCTTTTTCCCTCCACACCCCCCCCCCCCTCCTCCTCCTCCTTCCTCCTCCTCTGTCCACACTCGTTCGAAAACGACGTGACCTTGCTAGCGGCAAGGAGAAAAAAACAAAAGCCATCTGGTTTCTCAGGCCCCTCTGTGCTCCCATTCTCTGGAAAAGAGATGAGGGATTCTTTCCCTCCGCGTTGCCCATTCCCATCCGAGACGCACCCCAGGGACCCGATCCTCCGGCACGCCATCCGATCACGCCGGGAGGGGGGGGGGGGGGGTGTGGGGGGGGGGGGGGGAGTTTTGCGCGTCCGTTCGTTCCTGCTTCCGAGGCCTGATTCGTAAGGTGATCGGTGCTTGCGCTTTTTTCCCTTGTTCCCGGGGTCTGTGTGAGAGCCACCCGCCCGCCCGCGCGAGGCGTAAGCCATGCAGCTAACGCTACGTTATTCCGTACATCTTTGTGCACAGATAACATCCTGGACGACAAGCCCGAGGGGAAGTCTTCGACGGAAAAGCTGACGTACGAGTCCAACGACGAGATGCCGAAGAGAATCAAGAAAGCGGGGAGTAAAGGAAAGGTGAGCTTTCCCGTCCTCTCTCTCTCTCTGTGTGTCTCTCCGTGTCTCTCTGCACGTGTTTAATGTGACACGTTTCTGTACCGTGCCCGCGCAGATGTTCGACATGGAGCTGGGGGAGGAGTTCTATCTGCCGCAGAACGAAAAAGAAAGCAGGCAGATTGCACAGGAGCTCTCCGACCTCGTCATCTACTGCCAGGCGATCAAATTCCCAGGTATTGGGAATGCTGCGAATATTTTAGTCGTCCAGTATCCTAACAATCATTCCGTCGAGTATTCGGATAAGAGAGAGACAATAAGGCTCTTAAAATGAGCAAGCAATTCCTTTTATTGCCCTAATCACATCATAATACAAATACAGCGCGTTCAAAAAGTCCCTCCGCAGTATCTGTGTAGAGTAAAACACGGGAAACCTTGTAATAATTATTATCATAAATCATGTATTAAATCTTACACAGTGTAGTTTTTCCGTCTCGGAAAAGCTGCTCGATATTTTCCCCAAAATAATCTGTGTATTTATCGACAGTTTTTAAAAGACACGTCCCCACTTCCTGTTTCCTACACGCCACTTTGAACGCACTGTATATATGTGTGTGTGTGGTGGTGTGTGTGTGTGTGTGTGTGTATATAGGTGTGTTTTCGTGTGTAATATCTGTGTTACCATTCTAGTTCTATATATATCATATGTTTATATGTGTTGGAGGCTATCGTGTTATTTTATATATCCGGTATATGTTCGATTCCCTTTCCTCGGCCATCTGTCCGTGTTTGTGCATAGCATGTTCGTCCCTTATATATCCCCGTGGTCCATTTTTTTATATGTTTCGCCATATGTGTCCATCCTCCTCCCCCCATATCCTCTTCAGTATATATATTTTCCATTTCTGTGTTTATCCTGTGTGTGGATATGGTTTGTTGTGTTTTCTATATATATTATATATATATATATATATATTTATATATATATGTATATATGGGGGGGGGCACGGTGGGGTGGCTAGTGGTTAGCACGTTCGCCTCACACCGCCAGGGTCCGGGTTCGATTCCCGTCTCGGCCATGTGTGTGTGTGGAGTTTGTGCATGTTCTCCCCGTGCCTCAGGGGGTTTTTCTCCGGGTTCTCCGGTTTCCTCCCGGTCCAAAAACATGCACAGTAGGTTGATTGGCACCTTGGAAAAATTGTCCCTAGTGTATGAATGTGTGTGTGATTGTGATGTGTGTGTGTGTCCTGCGATGGGTTGGCATTCCATCCAGGGTGTATCCTGCCTTAATGCCCATAGACGCCTGAGATAGACACAGACTCCCCGTGACCCGAGGGAAGATCGGAAGATCGGATAAAGCGGTAGAAGATGAATGAATGAATGAAAAAAAAAAAAAAAAAAATAATATATATATATATATATATATATATATATATATATATATATATATATATATATATATATATATATATATATATATATATATACATATAAAATAGCAGCTCACAGCAGGTTATTATTATTATTTTTAATGAATCGCGGAATGATTTTTTTTTCTTTTTCTGATTTTTCTTTTTTTTACGCAATTTAAAATACTTGACACACGTGTTTTTGGAAATAAGAATTGGATATAAATGTATAAATAAATCACATTTTGTCTATATTATCTAGTGTGGTTTTAATAATAATAGACATAGATTTACACAAAGCATCTCCATTTGGTCCTGCCCATGTTGCTTAGTATTATAAACGATTCATTTAAGGTGTGATAACGTTGCGATTAATTTTTAATGGGTTACACACTTTTTTTAGTTGAGCGTTGTGAGGACCTGCATTGCCATTTCGCTGCACAGGGTTCGTGTTAAGACAGTAGAGACTCCCATGGTGGTAAATTAGAATCAGGTGCTCAGTTTGAATGGAAATCTCATCGCTCCCATGAGCACAGGCTAAACAAACAAGCAGCTCCAATCTAGTGGGAGCCTGAGGAAGGGACCATGCCCTCCAGCCCAAACCCTAATGTGTGTGTCTCTGTGTGTGTGTGTGTGTGTGTGTGTGTGTGTGTGTGTGTGGGAACCAGGCCTCTCCACCCTCTCCCCATCGGGCTCGAGCAGAGGAAAGGAGCGCAAAAGTCGAAAATCCATCTTTGGCAACGCCCCGGTCCGTGGGAGCCCTGGCGAGCCGGTGACGCTGGTGCGCGGCTCGGGGAAAGGTACCGCAACACTCTACACGGCTCACACAGGAAACGGAACACCCACTTAGAGCACCCCTGGGAAAAGGGCGCTTAACTTTTTCCACCCCTTTCAAAGTCCCCCAAAATCCCCCCCCCAAGAAAAAAATTGGTCTCTCACAGCATGCTTGCTCCAGGAAGTGGTTCTTGGCACGAGTGAACGCGCAGATAGGAATTTAGATGCGCTTGATCTTTTTGGACATCAGCATTCGGTCCTCGGAAGTCTAGAACGTAGTAGCTGACCACTTGACCTGCGTAGTGCCTGAGCAGCTACGCAGCCGACGGGGCCAAGGATTGTGCCGATGTGATTTATAGGTCCGTACTTCAGCCATGCATATGAGAAAAGGAACTCGTGTGTGTGTGTGTGTGTGTGTGTGTGTGTGTGTGTGTGTGTGTGTGTGTGTGTGTGTGTGTGTGTGTGTGTGTGTGTGTGTATATGAATGGCCATGTATAAAACGAATAAAGAAACTTGCCCCCGAATCACCCCTACTAGCTGCACATCCACAACAGCTCCTCACTAGATTAGCGTATATATTACCGTATAGATCCTTACGGAAAGCGAATCGCATTCCCAAATCCGTATTACGGAATAAAGCGCATTTTTCTTTTGCGAATGCAACACGCTCCCGGATAACCTAAACGTAGCGCCAGTTTATATAAAAAAGCAACCGGAACACAATTCTTAAAGGGGCCACGTCCCATATTTTACACTTCAAACCACCACTAAACAAATAACATTGAAATGAACAGGAAATTAATTAATTAGCAAGAAATGAATATTAAAACAATAATTTCCAGAGTAAAATTGTATTTTATTATTATTTAAAATATTGATTTTATTTAGTTTGATTAAAGGGAGACATTTTGAGAGAAATGTATGTAATTATGACACCTGTTACAGTTAGTACATTTATAGTACATTGAAAACGTGCAACTAATATATATATTAATATATATACGGCCCCTTATCACAATTACGACTGCACTCCTTTGACCTTGTCCTGTAATTGCCTGATGTTCCACCAGGAGGCGCATTAGGCGCTGTCATGCAACAAGTACTATCATAAATGCCTTTTATACATGTTTGTTTTAATATTTTTTTTTTTCCTCCCTTGCAGTCGGCATGGACGGCACAGGAAGGCCGAGCTGGGAGGACCAGGCGATGCCCGCGCCGGGCACGACGCCTTCGCTGAGCGCCATCATTCGCACGCCCAAGTGTTACCACATCTCGTCGGTGAACGAGAACGCCGCCAAGCGCTTGTGCCGCCGTTACTCGGCCAAGCTGATCGGTCACACCGAGCGCCAACTGCTGCGCACCTACCCGGCTGCCACACGCATCGACTCGGCAAACCCCAACCCCCTCTGCTTCTGGCTGCATGGCGTCCAACTCGTCGCCCTTAACTATCAGACCGACGGTAACAGCGAACATCTTAGACCCACCCACACTTATAGCGGCGAGACTTTTATATCTGGCATTAAACTTTGACTATTATTAATAATTCACTCTCTTTTTTTTTATTTTTTATAACTATTGAAATATTAACTGGTCTTGGTAGAACATTTAGAGCCCAATCTTTATGTCGGCTGAACTGATATTTAGTGGTTATAATTTGCAACAACCAGAAGCAATGTAGATGTGATACGATGCTATAAGGCTTCTCAAGAGTTCTTAAATGGAGAATGGTGAATTCTCTACGCCAGGGGTTCCCCAACTCCCGGGCTGCGGAACCGGTACCGGAAGCGGTCCCTGGGTCAATTGGTACCGGGGGGGGCGCACAGAAAGAATACATATCTTGCCTTATTTTCATTTAAATTTTTTCATTTGGAAAATGACCGCATTTTCTCCGCCACATTTGTCTAGGACTCACTATCGCCTTGGTCACATGACTTACCTTCTTAAAGGGCTAGCAAAATAAACAAAAAGACGGATGAAGATTCGACGACCTCAAAAGAGAAAAGAAAGCTGCATTTAACAGACCAGGAGTCCCTCCTTGAAATGTGGATTTATTTTGCGAAACCCCGATCTGCATAATATTGCGTCGAGCGTCTCGCTAATGACGCAATGAAGCTTTCAGAACTGCTTCGCCACATGGAGACCAAGCATTCTGCATTCAAATGTCCTTTTTTTCCTATTTTATTTTACAATTTACGGTTTGCACAGTCAATCACAGCAACAGAAGCACTTGTAGCAATCAGCTTATATGGAAAAGCAACCGGAACAGAATTCTTAAAGGGGCCACGTCCCATATTTTACACTTAAAACCACCACTAAACAAAGTAACATGGAAATGAATCAATTAGCAAGAAATGAATACTTGTAGCACTTGTAGCAATCTCCGAGCTTTTGTATATGGATGATACCGGATTGTGATCGGGAGAACCCGACCCAGGGGCACAACATGTAAATGAAATGTCACTGTCCACTTACAGATCTGCCCATGCAGCTGAACTCTGCTCTGTTCGAGGTGAACGGTCACTGCGGCTTTGTCCTGAAGCCGCCGGTGTTGTGGGATCGCACCTGCCTTATGTACCAGCAGTTCAGCCCGCTGGAGCGAGACCTGGAGCACATAAGCCCTACATTCTACTCACTGACTGTAAGAAAACACACACACACACACACACACACACACACACACACACATGTGCTATTTTATAACTGTAACAAATTTACATTTGAATAAAAATCATCTTGACAAGGTCTATTATTATTATTATTATTATTATTATTATTATTATTATTATATTATAATATACGTGGTCCACATCAGTCTGGTAAGACCGTACACATCCTGCACATACGTTACTGTAATGAAAGCTATTAAGAATAAATAAATATACGAAAGAAATGCTTTTGAGAAAGGGACTGTGTGATGCGGGATTCTAGCTGGGAAAACAGTCCTGGGTTTTCTTTGTTGTGTTTTTTCAATTCATGCATTCATTCATTCATCTTCTACCGCTTTATAAACCCGATCTTAATCCGATCTTCACGGTGTCTATCTCAGGCGTCTATGGGCATTAAGGCAGGATACACCCTGGATGGAATGCCAACCCATCACACACACACACACACACACACACACACACACACACACCATTCATACACTAGGGACAATTTTCCAAGGTGCCAATCAACCTACCGTGCATGTTTTTTTGGACCGGGGGAGGAAACCGGAGAACCCGGAGAAAAACCCCCTGAAGCACAGGGAGAACATGCAAACTCCACACACACATGGCCGAGACGGGTATCGAACCCGAACCCGGCGGGTGTGAGGCGAACGTGCTAACCACTAAGCCACCACCGTGCCCCTTTGTTTTTTCAATTCACTCCTATATGATTATGTTCCAACTGAACGCTCACGACTAACCGCACAAAAATGTTCCGTCCCCTCTTTAGGCAAGACGTCGTGGTGTCTGTAGTTTCCATTCGGCTGGGAACAGAAGTTTTCCTTTGTCTCGTAGAAGACGTTGTGTTTCTGCATTATATTCACGCATAGTAGATATTTAACTAACATTTGTAGAGACCCGGCAAACTGTATTCACAAACAATGATTTCTGCAGGTGTTAAAGACTGTGTGTGTGTGTGTGTGTGTGTGTGTGTGTGTGTGTGTGTAGTGCGTGCGTGCGTATGTGTGTGCGTGCGCATTGCTGCCTAAGAAGCCCAAAGATCCAAATACCCCCACATCCATCCGTCCGTCCATCCATCCATCCATCAGTCCGATGTTCTGCAATATTGGATATTACCTTATTTTTTTTTCCCCGCTTAAATCAACATCTGGATTTATAAGATTTGCAAATCATTGCATTTTTAATTGTTTTTTTTTTTTTTTTTTTTATTTCCATTTCCATTTTCCGCAGTGGATATAAACGTGTGTGGAATTGGGCGGCGTTAAATAACCATTGAATCTATCATTGGGATTATTATGAGGTCGTAAAATAGCGATGTGTTCCAGATGTTTATGAACCGGTCATCTTGTTTCTATTTACAAAATATAATACCAAAAAAAAAAATAATGATAATAATCTTTACTGTCCTAATATGCTTTTCTCACAACTATTCATTATCTAAGTGCATCTTATTAATATAATGTAATATATACGTCCGGTCGAGTGTGTTTCCATGCGTTGCTCAGGGATGTGCTACTGGCTTGGGTTAAAGGTATTAACATGTCCACAATAATATTATATACAGGATATAATTCTATTGTATTTATTCCGCGTTGTTTAGTTTAGCTATCGTTTAAAGGGCTTATTTGGTAGTGCGGAGACGAAGTAGGGAATACTAATGGGACCTGCCCCGAGGTGGCGTATACACATTTTTCGTTTGTGTAAACGCGGTGCGAAGGTCCGCCGGTTAAGTGTCCTTCCCGCGCCACATTATTTAAACGGATGTTTATTTTACCGTGTCGTCGCCGCCGTGGCGCAGTAACCGCGCTCTTTCTCGTCCACCAGGTGGTATCCGGGCAGAACGTGTGCCCGGGGAACAGCAGCGGCAGCCCGTGCGTGGAGGTGGAGGTGCTGGGCTTGCCGGCCGACGCGTGCCACTTCCGCACGAAGCCCATCCACCGGAACACGCTCAACCCCATGTGGAGCGAGAGCTTCGGCTTCCAGGTGCACTTCGAAGACCTGGCGTTCCTGCGTCTGGCCGTGGTGGAGAACAACAGCTCGCAGGTCACGGCGCAGAGGATCCTGCCGCTGAAAGCGCTCAAACCCGGTCAGAAACTCCGCCCACACACACACACATATACATACATATATATCTATATGTATATGTACACACATTTGCGTCGGGGTCCCGCGGGACTCCCCCGTGGGAATGCAGGTCTCTACCGGAATACTGCGGAAAATCATTTTTCCCGTTTGCCCCTTTAGGCTACCGACACCTGCAGCTGAGGAATCAGCACAACGAGGCCCTGGAGGTCTCCACCCTGTTCGTGTTCAGCCGCAGGACAGAGGAGTGTCCCGATGGGGGCGCCCGGCCGGCCTCCGCGGTAAGAAAAGCGCCCGTGAGCGCAAAAACGACTTTCTGCGTTAAATTTGCGAACGATTACGGGGACGTGGTGTCGCCCAGTGGTTAAGGTGTTGGACTCTGGGTTCGAACCCCACCACCACCACCTCCAAGCTGCCACTAGTGGGCCCTTGAGCGAGGCCCTTAACCCTCGTTTGCTCAGTTGTAAGTCGCTCTGGATAAGGGCGTGTGCCAAAATGGCGTAAATGTAAATTACAGATCGTTTCCTTTTCACATCCCGTATAATTTTTTCGTTACCGGGGCGTATTTACTTTCGCCTCGTCTTTCTAATTACGTGGTAAAGAAGCAGAAGTCGTTAATAGTATTCGTTTTACGAACAAAATTCCTGGAATGCTATTGGTTCGGGTTGTGTATTACTGGAGTTTAAATGTCGCCTTTTGGCCGTTTTTGTCTTTGCCTCAGTTGTTTACCTCGGAGGAGCGTCGGGCGGCGCAGCAGCACAGAGTGACCGTGCATGGAGCTCCGGGACCCGAACCGTTTACCGTGGTCGGCGTGAAGGAGCACACGACGGCGAAGATGCTGCTCAAAATGGTGAGTCATTTATGTACAGATATTTACGTTGAAATTTGCAGGTGGGACTCGAAAACGTCGCAGGTTCGAGTCCCAGCCGTGCTGACACTAGTGGGCCCTTGTGCGAGGCCCCTGAACCCTCGATTGCCTAATCTGCCCCAGTTGTTAGGGTTGCACAAACCAGTGCATTCCTGGTGCCGGTCTCAAGCCCGGATAGATTGCGCTAGGAAGGGCATCCAGCGTGAAAACATTGGTTAAGGCATTGGGCTCTGAGGCAGCTATTGAGGGTTGAAGGGCCTTGCTCAAGGACCCACTCGTGGCAGCATGGTGGTGATGGGTTTTGACCTTGCCCCCTTCCGGTCTAGAGTCCAATGCCGTAACCATGTTTTTACACTCCCGCCCCATATACGGGGCTGACTGAGCAAGGGTTTAAGGGCCCTTGCTCAAGGGCCCACTAGTGGCAGGTTTTCCTAGTGTTATGAGTGTATCAGTTATGAATCTCATAAGTCATTGACCTCTGTTGCTATGAACGTGAACGCATACACGTTTATCCATTTCTGTCCCCAGCTGGTTCCCGATGCTGCCGCCGACTACACGCTGATGGAAGAGAAGATACCGCTGTCGAAGGAAAAGTGCGACGCCAAGAAAGTCCCTCAACAGCGCCCCCTGGCTTCGGACGAGCGTGTTCTCAAAGTGGCGCGCAGCTGGCAACCCGAGGAGGGCTTTGTGGGCCGCCTATGCCTGAAAGCCAAGGAGGAGGTAAACACAAATAGAACTCGGGGGGGGGGGGGGGACAACAAGGGTTTAGTTCACGTTTATCGTAGTAGTTTTTTTTAGTACACTATAAGCGCCTTATTGGCTTAGTGGTTAGCACGTTCGCCTCACACCGCCAGGGTCCGGGTTCGATTCCCGTCTCGGCCATGTGTGTGTGGAGTTTGTGCATGTTCTCCCCGTGCCTCAGGGGGTTTTTCTCCGGGTTCTCCGGTTTCCTCCCGGTCCAAAAACATGCACGGTAGGTTGATTGGCACCGTTGGAAAATTTGTGTCCCTAGTGTATGAATGTGGATGTGAAAATGTGTGTGTTGTGTGTGTGTGTGTGTGTGTATTTGTGTGTGTGTCCTGCGATGGTTTGGCATTCCATCCAGGGTGTATCCTGCCTTAATGCCCATAGACGCCTGAGATAGACACAGACTCCCCGTGACCCGAGGGAAGATCGGATATAGCTAATCTATGCCCCGCCCCCCCAAAAAAATCAAGCTTTGGAAAAGTGAGACGTTTTTTACGTGTTTTTTTAAGTTGTTTTCTCACACTTGAGAAATATAGCCGATATACAGTTATTATTCCCTCCCTAAGTCGTTCTACGAATGATTACGTATCCTACCGACGAATTTTATTCTTTATCTTTTGCTCTAAAAGACGTAGTTGTTTGGAGTATATGTAAAGTCACTGGTTTAACAGCTTTCTTTTACCTTTGAGGCCATTTTGGAAGGTATAACCCCCCCACACACACACACACACACACACACACACACACACACACACACACACACACACACACACACACAGGTCAAGCTTATGTATAAACAATATGGTGCAGATTAGATGCATTTGTGACCGCCGCTTTCTTTGCGCCCCCTGCTGGCCGCTGAGAGGATTTACACCCTGACCCTGACTAAAAACGGGTGGTGTATTTTTGCAGAATTTGAATGAGAAGAATTCGGTGATGGAGAGAGCGGACGAAGTAAACAGCGGAGGAGGAGGAGGAGAGGAGGACGTGTTTTTCGTTCAGGTTCACGACGTATCTCCCGAGCAACCGCGAACGGTCATTAAAGCGCCGCGCTACAGCACCGCGCAGGACATCATCCAGCAGGTCAGTAACGACTTTCTTGGAAACGACAAAAAAAAAGGAAAGAAAGGAAACTGTAATAGAGTAATTTGTTACTTTGAATCGGTGGTAATAAATTTGGTTCCATATTATAGACTATTAGGATGTCATAAAGCATTCGTAAGTGTTTTCGTATTTGGCTTGATGGGAACCCTTTGATAATGGTTTTAATGGTAAACGGTTAATGGTTTAGAATTATATGTAGTCGAATTGTTTTTTTTTGTATTGTTTTTTACCGTAAGAATTTGTTCGTAATCAGTGATTACAATATGCCAGTATTTTTTTATTTTTGTCGGTCAAAATATGCTTTCTGATATTATAATTAATAATATAATGACAATGTGAGGGGCCACGGTGGTTTAGTGGTTAACACGTTCGTCTCACACCGCCAGGGTCCGGGTTCGATTCCCGTCTCGGCCATGTGTGTGTGGAGTTTGTGCATGTTCTCCCCGTGCCTCAGGGGGTTTTTCTCCGGGTTCTCCGGTTTCCTCCCCCGGTCCAAAAAAAGGTTGATTGGTACCTTGGAAAATTGTCCCTAATGTGTGAATGTGTGTGTGATGGGTTAACATTCCATCCAGGGTGTATCCTGCCTTAATGCCCATAGACGCCTGAGATAGACACAGACTCCCCGTGACCCGAGGGAAGATCGGATAAAGCGGTAGAAGATGAATGACAATGTGGGCTCTCTGTTCTTCAGGCGCTGTGCAAAGCGAAGTACTCGGTCAGTATTTTGAGCAACCCGAACCCGGGCGATTACGTGCTGATGGAGGAGGTGGGCCGGGACGCTCCCGGGAAGAAGGTGTCTTCAGCGAAATCGTCTCAGCGAGTGCTGCCTGATCACGAGTGCGTGTTTCAGGCCCAGAGCAAGTGGAAGGGCCCGGGCAAGTTCATCCTCAAACTCAAAGAGCAGGTACAAGACGGCATGTCAGTGTAATTAACCACATTAACACCACGCAAGAATTTGTAAAGTACAATATAAAACGTCACGACTTTGACTTATTAGTGTGTGAATGTGCGTTTTAGATCGGGCGCGAGGATAAGAGGAAGTGCGTGTCGTTCGCCAGCGAGCTGTGGAAGCTGACGGGCCGCAGTCGCAGCGTGACGATGAACGGGCCCGGCTCGAGCGAGGCCGCACACAGTAAGGAGGAGCGCGGTGCTCCGCCTCCACCCGACGCCTCGGACTGAACGCACGCCTGCCCGATGTGTGTGTGTTTGTGTGTGCGGTGCATGGAGTCCCGGCCAGGTAGGGGGCAGAATGTTAACACCCGGCGACACGTAGACCTTTTTCAGCTCTTATTTTACCCATAATTATTCTATTTATCTATGCACTGTATGTGTCTATAAATCAGTGCGCTGTGTGTGTGTGTGTGTTGGGATGTGAGCGTACGACTTAAGTTTTATCTCAGAGCTCTATAGCACTCCTACCCGGATCATATAAATAATCTCTTAGGTTCAGGTTTCCCCGAGTTCTATTAACAGCTTTGGGAAGAATCAGAAATGGCAGGCGTCCCAATACTTTTGTCCATAACGTGTATGTAATTAATAATAATAATAAAAAAAAAAAACGTTTTCTGTTACAGGGGATTTAATATGTTCAAAGTTTATTGATTTATGAAGTCCCTTCCTGGTTTATCATTTAAGAGTCTACTGTAAATAAGACAGAAATATGCAGCTTGTCAAGTAAACGAGAGAAAAAAAACGACTTAAAATCCCAACATTTCTAAAATCCATCAAAAAGAATTCCATTCCTGACCGGAAGTTTAGTTGTTGCTATAGAAACAATATCCTCAGACTAAGTATAGATTATACAACGTTAAATGTTACCGCTCACTTATATTACAGTCTCAATGCAAAAAATAAATAAATATATATACACACACACACACACACAATATACATATATATAGAGATATAGATATATATACACATATATATATATACATATATATAGAGATATATATATATATATATATATATATATATATATATATATACTACACTAGATATATATATATATATATATCATATATATATCACATATCACATATATACATCTATCTATCTATCTATCTATCTATATCTATCTATCTATCTATATATATCTATCTATCTATCTATCTATATATCTATATATATATATATATATATATATATATACACATACATATATATATATATATACATACATACATACATATATATATATACACATATATATACATACATGCAGAAGTTAAAACCAGCCTCTCTGCGTTCACGTCATGCTACGTTCTCACACAATTTTTAAAATAATTATGGGTAGACTATTTTTACTGATTGTCCCGTGTCTGACATTTTAGCACAGGATCGTGCAGCTCTAAGCGCCTCTCTTTGAAAACGACTGACCGCATGTTGAACTCACCCCTCAGTAAAGCTGTGTACCGAGTGATGAATGTTTAACCCTTTTAACCGAAGAACAGAAATTCTGCTCTGATATAAAGCATCACCTAATAATCCACATTTTCTCTTTCTCTTGTTATGAAATATTAATGATTAGTCTTTATCATTTCTTGGTGTGTGTGTGTGTGTGTGCAGGTTCTGTGTTGGCGCTGGGACTGAAGGCCTGGGTGGCAGAAACATGTTTGGGTTTTGCCCCCGCGACCCCGACGGCCCCTTCGGCCTGGTCCTCCCCCCTGCTGTGGAACTGGAAGCTGCACAAATGAGCGTCGAACCTGAAACGACCTGCGTTGACCTTTCCCCCCCCCCCTCTCTTTTTGCCCTCTCTTACACGAGTGACGAGCATCATTGGACGTACAGAGGCGCTTCTGTTACACCCTGGAGTTTAACAAAGGCGACCCGGGAGCGCTCGAGAGATGCGGCCCGCAGCAGGTACCGGGAATTTTATAACGATCGATTATTTCAGGCCACTCCCCTCTCCCGTCTTTACGTTCTTTCGGCTGTTTTAATCGTTGACGTGAGCGAGAGTCGCACTCGTTTATCCTGAAGTTCCGATCTTTCGCAGTACTGTCCTGGAGAAACGCATAATCATGTGATATTTTGCACATTTCTTTCTTTCTTTTCTTTTTTTTTCAACTCTACTACAGTTGTTCTTCGGTATGTATTATTTAATGAGTATTTATTTGCCTTTTTTGTTTAACATGTAGTCAGACAAGTAGCACACGCCGACGACGCCGACAACACACTAACTGCCACGTTGGTTTTTCTTTATTTATAAAAAAAAAAAAAAAAAAAAGGAAGATTTTAATAACGATTAGATTGATAGAAAGCGAAATGTTTTGCGTTTTATTTGGTTTAGTCTCGAAAGAAAAAAACAAAAACAAAACCCAGGTGGGTTTTAAAAGGTACCGACGTTTTCTTTTGACGACCAAACGAAAAAGGCACTACAAGCCCCCCCCCCCCCCCCCCCCCTCATTTTATACATTAACGTGCTTTAAACAATTAGACCTTATTTAATTTTCCGACCGCAGTACTAAAGTGTAAATTAATTTATTAAATGGATTTGCTTGCGGGATCATTGCGAGGGGGGAGGGGGGGGGCGAATTCCCTGCCACGTTATTTCTTTTTTAGCATGTTGCACAAGCGTGTCCTTTTGCACTTACGCCCTCTTATTGAAGTGTTTCCACGTGTACATTTTTGCGACGTCCCCGACTACCTCTGCTAACTCGTGGAGACTTGAAGTAGAACGCGTTTCTGTCCACGTCCTCATCTTTTACCGCTTATTACATGTTTAAAAAAAATCCTCTACACAAAGGATAGAAACACTTTTTTTCCCCCCCCTTATTTTTAATGAATATTATTTATGGAAAAACCACAGCCCGGGTCGGCTAGGCGTTTAATTTCTTCTACGTAAATATGAGCTGTATATGAAAAGCCACATGCCTAATTTATTGCGGAGAGTAGAAACATGTTCCTAGCGAGCTTGTACTGTATCAGTGTATATTGTTTATACTTTTGGAAATGTAGAAATGATTCACTTGTATTCAGACACGCGTTATTCTCTCTCTCTCTCTGTCTGTAAAAGATTCGACTGTGGCACTTGTAGTGCGGCTTGAGTACAATTTATTTTCGTCTCGTGTAGTAGATTTTATCGCTCGGCACTTTTTCTTTCTTTGTGTTGATCTCGTGACTGACTGTTGTGGTGGAAATGACAGCGGCTGCACCATAAATACAAAGTGCTAAATCTTGTCAAAATAAATAAATGCAGGTTCTAATAGTTGAGGAAATTAAGGCCTTTTTTTTTTTTACCTGGAGTTTTGTTGTTGTTGTTTTGACATGGCCCACAATTGCTTGGTTCTTTGAAACGCCTCCTGGAGTCGTCATAGCAACAAGTCAATAATCACATGGATTACATGTAAGCAGAGTTACATCATAGACACATACAGGAAATGTGTGTCGCAGGTTATGTCCTTTAGTACACCCCCCCCCGCCTACCCAGGGCACTCGCTGACCTACATCATTGGTTTGACCCTTTTATTAAAAAGGTAGTCAAGTACAGTATACATTTTTTTTTTTTTTTGCAGGATGTTCTATGTTATTTATTTCTTGGGAAGCTGCTTAGGGACAGTGTCTGCTGTTAAACGCTGTACAAATAAAATGTTCACAGTGTTACTTGATATTTGAAATAGTTTAAGTATACTTTACCACCAAGCCCTTAATCCATAAAGCTATTATTTTATACAATTGCATGTCTCTTTTAATCCCATGATTTTAAATCGAATATTTCCTCTGGAAAACAAAAGATTAAAGTTCTCCAAATAAAATATGGTCCTTTTTTTTTTTTATTTGGAAACACTTTGATAGAAAACATCTCGCTACAGACGTATTTACAGTATGAGGTGCGCTCACTTTGGCGGAAAATGTGCGGCGAAGTCGACGGGGACTCGCTTGTCCTCTCGAAGAGCCGCGTCGATCTGCGCTTTCAAACCGGAATCCAGGAACGCCTCGCCGATCGTGAAACGTTCCTGAAATACAAACCAGAGCCGTGTTTTTAAAACGGAGAATTTAAAGGACTTGGATTTACAAAAAGGAAACGATTCAACACAGGACATGCAGTTGAACGTGGCGGCCAGCAGGGGGAGTGTATGTGTACAGGTTTGTTGAAGGACACGACCACCGTATGTTAATATTCCACTCTTCTGGGAAGATGATCCAGATTATGGAATAACAACATTAGCCTGGAAAATT
>JACRUU010000015.1:9510127-9512627 GCA_030449085.1 Kryptopterus vitreolus | reverse complement strand
CTCGACAGGTTCTTCTTCTTCTCTTGGAAGTTCATGACCTTTTGTTTGGGGGCTAGGTCTTCTGTGTCCTTCTTTAAATCCACCTCTTTTATCCGTAGGCACAACAAGGTGTTCAGGACCTACACACACACACACACACACACACACACACACACACACACACACACACACACACACAGACACGGATATTTTGCCATTTGACAATCTTTGTAATGCAAGAAAAAGAATGAAGGAAATACACTTTAAACAGATAGACTAATTACAGTCGAGCTAACCGATGATGATGCCTTTGACTGCTTCGGCACAATTCCCATTCTTCTGATGCATCTTGGAGGAAAAATATACATTCCAAAAGTCTACAAGGGGATTTTAATCCTTTCATCACATTTTTTTTTCTACATGCCTTTTCCAGTGACGCGCCAAATTCCATGTACTGCAAAATAATTCGACGACTAACAGAGCTGGCCACTAGATGGCGCTAGGGGGGGTTGCTGAAGGTGAAATTTTAGAATCTAGCTTGGGAAATTAATAGAATCATATATTTTACTTGTATGTCATGTAAACTATGGTGTAGTAAAAAATAGAAATATTAAAAATTTTTATACATTTTACGCAGCATGTTACCCTGAAACCTGACCAGAACCTACATTGATGTGCTAGTGCACAGAACGATTAACAATGTACACAATGAGAAATGCTAAGACTCTTTAAAATTTTTATACAGGTATATATATATGTGTGTGTGTGTGTGTGTGTGTGTGTGTGTGTATATATATATATTTATATATATGCATATGTATATATGTATGTGTGTGTTATATATATATATATATATATATATATATATATATATATATATATTTATTTATTTTTTTTTTATTTATTATACATTATATAATTTATTCCCCCTACACGATGAAGGCCTCCGATCTAAGCACCGATCTAGTCCACTCATACCTCTGGTTTGACGTTGTAGTTTCTGCCTTTGACCATTCCTGAGATGACTCGGACTGTGGCTAGTGAAGCCTGGCCCAGCTTGTCCTGCTTCAGCAGATTCCTGACTGCATCACAGCACATCGCTGACACCTGAAAACGCAGTTTATTGGTGTCATGTCTGCGTCGTGCTTTTACTGCCGTCCGTCGGCACTGTGACAAATCCTCACTAGGTCTAGAGCGGATCACACTAGGCTATATGAACATCCCTGATCTAGATTGATGTATATCGGCGTACACGGTGCCCGACTTGCCTTCATAACCGGGTCGTTCATCAGCGCCACCACGGCGACGATGATGTTGTTGTGGAAGTTGAAGTGCGGCAAAGCCACCAGGAGTTCGCACAAACATTTGATGGCCACTTCAGCCAGGCCTCTATAGGACACCAGAGCCACGGCCTGACTGCCCTTCATCTTCCTCTGCTTCCAGTCTGCAATGCGACAGACACACACACACACACACACACACACACACACACACACCAGGGTGATCACGACACCGCTCGCACGCCGCGGTGCTCGGTCACAGAAAAGCTCTCTCTCACCTTTGACCGTCTGCTCCAGATTCTCCAAGTAGAACTTGTACTGGCTCACAAGGCCCTCCTCGAACTCCCTCAGCTGCTGCGTCTCCTTTTTCACCTGAAATGAGAAGCGCGTGCGAGGTGAGAGACTAGCGCGTTCGGCTAAGTACACAAAGTGCTGTGAGGGATTTCATCATCGTTGTCACGGTTACTCAAAGTCACCATAAAGGAGCAGACTTTAAATTGTGTTGTTTACATGTTAGGGAGTCCAAACAAAACTATGTATTGGGGGAGGGGGTAGGTTTAAGGCGCTGGGTTACTGGATCAGAAGTCCTTGATCACTTGGGTCCTTTGAGCGAGGCTCCTTACCCCTCTGTGCTCCGGGGGGCGCCGTATCATGCGCGCTGACCCCAGCTTTGGATACGCGAAGACAAATGAGACTGTGGTGTAATGTATATGTGAGAAATAAAGGCTATTCTTCTTTATTAGCAATCTTATGGGGTAGAAGCAAGAAAACCCACTTAGTGAAGGTTGAGTTTGTCTTTCTGCTGAAAAGTGCATTTTTAATATTATTAGGACTGTTAAAAATGACCTTTTAGCCAGTGTAATGTTGAACGCTACCTTTGAGGCCTTTTCTTCTTCGGTCAGAGGACGGATCCTGTAGGAGGGCACTATATCCTTGAAGATCTCCATTAGCGAGACCATGACCAGCTTCCTGACCGTGACGGCGACGCACGGGTCAGTCTCCATCAGCATGGCCCGCAGCTCCTTCAGCTTCTTAATCTGGTGTATGATGTAACCACAAACCGCTAAATGATCTGTATACATGTATTTGTTTTACGAATAAAACTTTTCACACGTACATTCAAGTTCGGATCTGCTAGAATGGCCGATCCCAGGTTCGCGATGCGTAGCTTCCTCTCCGTCAGCTTCTGTGATCGCAGCCTGAGCTGTTCCTCCGGACTCAGAGTCAGGAAACTCTGCGCT
>JACRUU010000015.1:9432627-9505127 GCA_030449085.1 Kryptopterus vitreolus | reverse complement strand
GCAAAAAAAACAATGGAAGACTTCTTGGAGGTTTCCAGTAGGCAACCTGAAGGACTCTTGTACTGTGTGGAACAACATTCTCTGCTCTGATGAAATGCTTGGCCTCAATGATCTGCTCATCACTTGCCCAAAACCATCTAAAAAGACAAGCATGGTGGGGTCAGAATCGCGCTGTGGGGATGTTTTCATTGCCGAATGGAGCAAAAACAGATACAAACCCCTTCCACAGCACTCAGGGCCTCGGTCTGAGCCGGAGAAACCCTTGTAGTAACATCCGAATATATATTCTGTATAAATACAAAGCGGCTGAAGGTTGGAGTGTAACGCGATTATCACCCCGCGCACTTTTCCTGCTTTAATTCCGACGCTCGGATTCGGGGACGGGAGATTAGATCGCTGTGCGCATTTGCATGAGATGCAGGACAAACACCAAGATCACGTTTCCACTCTCGGGTTTATTTACATGTGCTCTACTTTTAGTGGCGTCCACTTCATCGCGTATTTACAATTCTGCTCATTACGCAGTATGAAAACTGTACAATAGCAGGGAGTGAGTAGAAAACAAAGTCGGAATTAAAACACACCATACACACATACATATACACTATATATAGAGATATATATATAGATATATAGTATATATATATATATATATATATATATATATATATATATAGACATATATATATTCTATATATATATATATATCATATATATATATATATAGATATACAGATACACACACGATAGAGGTATATATATATATATATACATATATATAGATATACATATATACATATATATAGACATATAGATATATATATACAGATATACATACACATACACACACATACATACATACATATATATATCTATATATATATATATATAATATATATATATCATATATATTACATATATACCCATATATATATATATAGATATATATATATATATATATAATTTATTTATTTTTGTTAAATCATGAATCCGAGACGCCGAGCAAAAAACATTCAAAGACCAGCCCCTGACCCCCCCCCTCCTAAACGAAGCGCAGTAGAGAAGTAGAGAACAGAGAAGATACGTTTGGTCGAATATTAAAAGTGACAAAATGGACAAGAATATGTATATTAAGAAGAGACAGGTTCATTTCAGCATACATGTGCTTTGATAATTTAGTGTCTGTTATAATTTTTGGAGAGGGGAGGAAAAGAAAAAAAAACAAACAAAAAAAAAGTCCCATATCCCATAGTTTTTTTGGAATGAAAAGCTGAATGCGATCTTCATGCAAAGCTTTTGAATTCGCTGCTTTCCGAACCTTCATCGCACATTGTTTTTTCGTCGCAATACTCGTTTTTAACACGTATAGACGGCCAGACGGCTGTCTCCTCGCCTTGATGCTCGGTTTAAGAGTAGTGTTAAGAAAATCCTTCATCGCAGCTTTAAGTGCAACACATGGACTGGTAGAGGAAGAGGAAGGAAACGGCGATTAGAGTGCGCGGCGCTGGACGGAGCACCGTTTGCATTGGTCCATGTGTGAGGGAGGAGGGGGGGGGTTGGGGGGGGGGGGGGGGTGGGGAGGTTCGGATTAAATCAACGTTGCTGGTGGTGGAATATTTTTCTTCAGGAGGAAGTGTGTGTGTGTGTGTCTTGTATGGGGAAAAACGTTTTCCCTTAACACTCGCACGTTTATTCCTACATCTAATCTCTAGCCACGTCTGTAATACTGCAGGTCGTTTCCATGAGAACCGGTTTCTGCCTTCACGTCGTCTCCTTGACCTTTACGCGTGCACTTCAGGTGTTATTACAACTTCAGACGCAAAGACAACACAAAAGACAAAAGATTGAAGGCGTAGTAGCATGGAGACACCGAGGGGGGACGGGGACGTCAGGAGCTTTTCAGGGTTGGGCTGCCACTTTTGTCCGATTCTTTGTCCTTCATTAATGCACTGAAGACCTGGGCCAAAAAAAAAAAAAGAAGAGAAAAATGATCCAAGTGAAGAAGGTTATTTCTTTATTTATTAAAAACTAATACAGAGGTTATTTGTTTAACACATTCCAACCATGCCATTCAGTGTTCACTCACTCGTTCAAATATCATTACCAAGTCGTTTGTGTATTTTTTAACTAAATGTGGAAAGACTTTCCCCAAGAAGGATTCACAACAGTCATTCGTATTTTTCTTTTTTTTAATTACACACACACACACACACACACACACACAAAACAGTAGAACAGTCCGAATGCGAGACGCACCTGGGGCCATTTGCGGTTGCTGCTGGTCATGTGGGTGTTGTGGATCGCGTTGAAGAGGCGCTCGGCGGGGACGTGCTCGGGCAGGCGCGTGAGGAACTGGGCCATGTGGATGAAGTCCAGGTGCAGGAGCACGTCCTCGTACATGCGCAGGATCCCCAGGGCCGTGCGGAACAGGAACTCTTCGCCGTCTCGGCAGAACACGTCCCAGACGCGGCACGCCACGTCTAACGGTAGGGACTTGCTGTAGAGTGTAAAAATCCTGCAAACGTACACAAGCGCACATCGGGGGACAAATTACAACGGCGACAATCTGCAAATACGAGTGGTAAAACGCTATTTTGCCCATTTCGCCATATATTTTTTTCCTTTGGCGTCACCTTGTGATGGTGGCTTAATTTTCTCCTCGTCGCCATGTAATAGGCCGTTATCACACATTATCGCTCCATCCGGAAAACATGTCAAACCCGAGGCCCGCGGGCCGAATGTGGCCCAGCGTGTCAGTTTATGCGCCGGACGCATAAAAGGTGCATTGACAATAAACTACATCTCCCGCAATGCACGCAACTACGCTACCCGCGAAGTGACGACATCATGTATCCCACAACGGCGTTTACCGGGAGGGGGGGGGGGGGGGTGGGGGGGTGTTGTTTGTGCTTTGAGGAGAAAAAGTGCGGTGTGTTTGGTGTTACGAGGCGACGTCACTCATCAAACACTATACACTGTGTTATAGTTACACCTGGAACAACACAATAGTTTCACACCACCCACGGGATCCGGTATAACAACTTAACATTGCTTCAAGCAAACACCCTTCATCTCAGGATCCCCCCCCCCCTCTATTCTAATTATTTATTTATTTATTTTTATTAACATTCGTTCGCTTTTTTTTTTTTTTTTGCCTTACCAGTCTATCAGGTAGAGGTCTGGAGTGAGGTTGGAGTTTTGGAAGTGACTGAACAACCTGGGAAGATTTTCCTCGAAGAACACCTCGAATGCTGCAAAGTACTTTAGCATCTGCAAAATAAACAAGCAAACAAACAAATAAATAAATAAAATACACACAATAAAATGCAGGTCAAATGAACCGTGAGACAAAAAATATACACATTAACAACTTTTTTTTGCAAATTATTTATTTATTTATGAATTTTTTTGTACCAGATCATGGTCGACCCTGAAAAACGCCATCTGACAGGGTTTATTCAGGAGGTTGGCGAACGCGATGAAGGCGTCGGCCTCTTCCAGGTTCAGGATTAACACGGCGGCGATGAACGACATTCCCTGCACCTGAACGTTTAATGATTCAGCGATCGGTTTAGAGAGAAAACAAAACAAACACACATACTTAACTGTGAATCATTTGCGGGTCACATGGCGATCGCGATTTTTAGTGCTCGCCCGGTAAAAACACACGCGCGAGCGGCGTAGAACCAGATGAACGATATTTCCTTTAGAAATTCATCGAATATATATATATATATCTATATATATATATATATATATATATATATATATATATATATATAAATCATTCATTAATCATCTTCTAGCGCTTTATCCGACCTTCCCTCGGGTCACGGGGAGTCTGTGTCTATCTCAGGCGTCTATGGGCATTAAGGCAGGATACACCCTGGATGGAATGCCAACCCCATCACAGGGCACACACACACACACACATTCACACACACAATTCATCCACTAGGGACAATTTTTCAAGGTGCCAATCAACCTACCGTGCATGTCTTTTGGACCGGGAGGAAACCGGAGAACCCGGAGAAAAACCCCTGAGGCACGGGGAGAACATGCAAACTCCACACACACATGGCCGAGACGGGAATCGAACCCGGACCCTGGAGGTTTGAGGCGAACGTGCTAACCACTAAGTCAAGGTGCCCTATATATATATATATATATATATATATATTTTTTTTTGTGAAAATGAGATTATCCCGCGGGGTATTTAAGGGATTCTCATCTGATTCAAAATGTCTCTGGGATTTTATTCCACCTTCAGGATTATTGATAAAAACAAAAACACTCACGTAGCCCACGTCGGGCCGGTAGCAGGTGTACGCTCCGAGTACGCTGTGCAGCAGATCGTGGTACGGTCCTCCCTGACACACACACACACACACACACACACACACACACACACAGGGGTCACGGCCTGTTTACAGGCTCACGTTCAACCACAGCAGAGTCGCTGTTTGACCAAACGCACCTTCTGAAAGATGAAGAGCGAGGGGAAGGTGCGCGAGATGTCCAGCTTGATCAGATCCAGGCTGGATTCCCGGTCGGCCAGTGACGCGCCGCTCTCCGCTGTGGATCAAATTCAAAACAATGAGATTTAATATCAGGCCAAAAAAATATTCAAAATATGTAAGAAATGCTGAATTAAAATAGAAATAAAAGGAATGGCCTGACATGGTTTGGGGCGTGTTACTGAAAGAGCACACAGTTCACTCGGTCAGTATAGGGAGGGGGAAAAAAAACAAAACAAACAAAAAAAACAAATGCTAAGCAAAATCAACTAAATAATCAGCAAAAATTAGAGGTTTCGTGTCCTTTGGGCCTGGAATTTTGCTGCAACGACAAAAAAAAAAGAAACCACGTCTACTGCTAGACCACCCCGCCCCACATCGACCATATGAATCACAGTCTTATGACAACCTATTACCATTTTTAAACGGTACAAGACCGTAAGCTTATTGCATTTTATGAAGGCAATAATAAATAAGCAAATAAAAGTTTAGAAAGGGGTACGGTGGCTTAGTGGTTAGCACGTTCACTTCACACCGCCAGGGTCCGGGTTCGATTCCCGTCTCGGCTATGTGTGTCTGTGTGGAGTTTTACATGTTCTCCCCGTGCCTCAGGGGAGTTTTTCTCCAGGTTCTCCGGTTTCCTCCCCGGTCCAAAAACGTGCACGGTAGGTTGATTGGCACATTGGAATATTGTCCCTAGTGTATGAATGTGTGTGTGTGTGTGTGCCCTGCGATGGGTTGGCATTCCATCCAGGGTGTATCCTGCACCCCCCCCCTAAAATTAGAACTATATTATTACAGTCCCCATCATTATACTACAGTGAGTGGAAGAAACACTGACGACCCCCTCGGTGCTCTTCTGTCTGTCTCTCTCTGTATCGATCTGTCTGTCGTGTCTGGGGATAGGGATGAAGGAAGAAAAAAAAGAAAAAAGAAAAAAAAGAAGGAAGGAAGCGCTGGAGACGCAAGACGAGGCAGCAAGTTTAAATCTGCCCGCGGGGCCTGTGGGGTCCAGTGCAACAAAAACAGGGATGCATGTAGTGTTGGTGAAGTCGTTACCCTCTGCCTCGACCTTCGCTGCCGGTCTCTCTGAAGCTCCTCCAGCGCTCCTTCGCCCGGGAGAGAAAGATCTCGTACAGCTCTGCCAAGAAGACGACAGAGGATGAGAGAAAGTAGGCAGGCCGGATTTCTCTTTGGACACGAACCCGGGGCTGAGATGTTCGTTTGTGCTGGTTTATATTCACTACATGTGATATGAGACAGAGTGGCTGTTTGAAAAATTTGACACGTACACGATGGACGCCTTTCGCAACCGGTATCACTGTGCAGCCTTTAGGGCAGAGGCTTGCTGTTTTTCCCCCCCCTCGAGAGGAACCAAGAGGGAACCCATTATCATCTGAATGACACAATGTCCATTCATAACATATCCCAGGTTGCTAGGGTCAGAGCACAAGGGACACAGCGCCCCCTGGAGCACAGTGGGTTAAGGGCTTTGCTCAAGGACCCAAGAGGAAGCTTGACTGCCCGACCTTCCATTCAGTTGCCCAGCGCCCCCAAAAACCCTATTCTTAAATTCTTATTATTCAATTTGGATTTAATTGCGAAGGTATATGACATCGTTTGGGACATGTTATAAGAGCAAAATCCACAGTGATATAGGAATACCTGGGGTGATGTTGAGCTCGTTGCCGACGGCTAGGCTCCATACTTTGCCGCGGACGTTGGGTGGGAGTCCTTGCCACCACAGATCTTTAACCCTGCGCGTGGCACGCCTAAACATTGCGGGAGTAAATCAACATGCAAGTGAGAATAATACATGCGAACATCAGAAATGGCTTTATTACCAAGTATGTTTACACACACACACACACACACACACACACAAGGAAATTGACTGAAGAAAGTACAGACATAGATGGGATATAACACCATAAAATCCAGGCAACCCCCCTCCCCCCCTTTCCAGTGTTTCCCCCAATAATGTATTCGGAAAAACTCACATGCTGTCCCAGTTGGGCAGGACCTCCGTATTCCACACCACCATGGCGTTGACGATGCTGTCCTCCTGCTTGAAGCGCTCCTTCATCTGCTGCTTCTTCTTCTGGGCTTCCTTCATTTCTGCACCCAATTAAATGCGCTTAGTGGGATTGTGCCGAGCGGGCGAGAATGAAGAGATGCGTGCATGGCGGAGCAGCTCGCCTTTACCTCTCCTCTTGGCCTCGGCCACCATCTCATCGTATTCCTGCCGGTGGCGCTGAGCTTCCTCCTCGGGTTTGGCAGGAAGGTTCCTGAGGGGGAAGTGAGAGGGTTTAATAATAAACAGGGGGGGGGGGGGGATTCAAGATAGTGGACGCAACGAATATATGTATTTAATTTATATATATATATATATATATATATATATATATATATATATATATATATATATATATATATATATATATATATATATATATATATATATACATAAATATCATACATACATTTCACCCGAATCATATGCCGGCGTTCATATTACACGATTCCGAGCCCCATTACAGAAGTTGCCGGTATTTACTAACTACCCCTTCCCCTCCGCCGCAGGCCTCGAGAATCACACATCCCTCTCACATTTCACCCGTCATACATTTCTAATGAGTGCCTGATAAAAAAAAAAAAAGGGCACGGTCGAAAAGCTCCGGGTGGTGAAACGGGAGCCGGCGAATACGTTCCGACTCGTTCCTGGGTCTTTGTTTGAGCGAAGCGAGCTCCTCGGCCGGGGCTCGAACGCTACACCGCGCGCTGTAAAGCCACACCCTGATCTGCACGCAGAGGAGACGAGGACTGCGCGCTGCCAGGCCAAGCAGGACATCCTGCTCACTTGGAAGCGCGGTATTTTGTGTTTGTGCTGTATCCTGATATGGCGCCGAGGTCAAACAGGCTCTAATGCTACCTGACACTGAGCTCACTTCAGCAAATATGAAGGGGGGGGGGGGGGGGGTGCGGGGGCGGGGTGCGATTCTAGGATGTTGAGACGAGGTAAACAACGTGATCCTGCGAGAGGCCATCGTGTTTTACTAAACAAATCCGGCCCGGGAGGACGAGAGGCGGTTTTATTCGGACCAGTTACTCCCGTGTAGGGAGAGGGACAGCTCAGTGGTCTCTACTGTTCGGAAAGGTCGGGGGTTCGAGCCCCAGTATCACCAATCTGCCATGGGTTCTTGAGCAAGGCCCTTAACCCTCTGTGCTCCAGGGGGCGCTGTATCATGGCTGACCCTGCACGCTGAGCCCCAAAATATGCTGGGATATATATATATATATATATATATATATATATATATATATATATATATATATATATATATATATATATATATATATATATATACGCGAAAGAAGAAAGAATTCCACTGTGCTGTAATGTATGTGTGAGACATTAAAAAAGGGGGCGGGGCCACACAGTTCTTATTAGGATTATTCTGACGTCAAAACCCAACTAATATGTTTTAACGCTTTTCACGTATTTGCACATTAACCCCAGTACTCACGCTGGCCGGTCTTCTAATATGAGCGCCGTGGTGGACAACGGCTCAAACTCCAGGTTCTTGCGTCGCCCCTGGCCGGGCTGAGATGGGCTGTGTGCTCCTCCTTTGCCAGCTTTAGCCTCGTATTCCTGTAGAAGGAGGGATGGACGACGAAAGTTCTTCAGGAGTTAAAATTCATCACAGAACACTTCTCACAGTTTTTTTTTTTGTACAGAAAGGGAAACGGGTTTAGAAACACGAGGCGACAAGAGACAAATGACGGGGCTTCAAGATCACAAGGGCTACTGGCGCCTTTAGGCCACGCCGTGTGATCTTCAAACGTTACGGGGAAAAAAATGTAAGGGTCGCGAGAGGCTCCAAGCAGGACGTAGGACATGTCTATAGAACGGTGACCTCACCGGGGTTCCAAATTGAGTCGTGCGGGAAAACAGAATAGGAATGCGCCACCAAAATGCTACGTGATAGTACGAGGAGTCAAAATAGTCAATAGTGCGCAGGGGAGGCTTAGTGGCCGAGACATGTGCACCGTCACAAAGCGACTGATAAAAGCGAGGGAAGAAGTGAGCGACGAGAAGGATTGTCGTGATGGATAGACACACACACACAAAAACAAACAAATAAATAAATAAAAGCATGCAGTATGTCGGAACGTTCTCTTTAGGCATCTAGACGTCGACACACACAATAAAAACCTGCATAAGAACGTCGGCGTGAGAGAGAATGCGGTAGAAAAGCAGAAGAGGGACTTTGGCGACTTCACTCAGGTCGATTAATAAGCGCATCAGCATTTCGACGCCTAAACACATCTGCAAGCCAGCAAAAAAATAAATAAATAAATAAATAAATAAAAAAGACTTCTGGGCAAGTGTCCAGGAAAGCAGGCGCGTGTATGGGACATATCGATGGTTGAAACGGACCAATGGTGGAAGGCGATGCGCGATGTAGAGATGACGACATGTATCAACGGCGGATTGAAACAACAAAATAAACAAAAACAAAAAAAACAGCATACCCCTGCGCTTAAGAGATTGGGAGTTGAAACAGACGTGAGACAGACGCCTGGGTTACTCTCCTGAAGAAAGAAAGAGAACAGACTACACTCAGTTTCTTTCTTTTTTTTTTTTCACAATATCACAATAGAAAATAAATAAATAAATAAATACAATATTCCGACCCGTGCCTCCTTTAAAAAGAAGCACAGGGATGCACGGACATGCAAACTGACCCCTACGGCCCTTTGTTTATTATTATACCATCCAATACACCGTCCATATAACTCCATTGACTGTAATTACAGAGTGCCTCGCGCAGAGAAACGCCCGCTGTGCACTTTTGTCCGATACGGACGCTGTTAAATCATATGACTGGAACTTTTCCTCAACACCCAAGAGTTTATTCAAGTGCAGCATTTAGTCATGAGGGCCTGCGAGTACTGGAGCGGCACGGAACCAGGATACCGAGGGTGGCTTCAGAGGGCAGGGTGACATTTGGATTACCTTTGAGCGAATCGTGGTCACATGACTTCCAAACGTTTTATCCAAACTGAAATAGTTATACAATATGGCAATAAATGGAAGTGGGTTTTTTTTTTTTTTTTTAAATGTAGCGCAAATGAATACTTTTCATGTTTCTAACACTCTAACTAACTAACTAACAGATGTTTTAATTATATACGTTTCTCTCAAAATCTCTCCCTTTAATAACACTTTACTCTGGAAATTATTCAATTCATTTCTTGTTCATTTCAATGTTACTTTGTTTAGTGGTGGTTTGAAGTGTAAAATATGGGACGTGGCCCCTTTAAGAATTCTGTTCCGGTTGCTTTTCCATATAAACCGGTGATGCGGTGAGGTTATACGGAAGCGCGTCGCATTCACAAACGAAAAATGCGCTTTATTCCGTAATACGGATTTGGGAACGCGATGCATTTCCATACGGTAATAATAATATAATAAGAGAAAAATAATAATAATAAAATTAATAATTCAGGGAAATTTAGGACGTTTCTTTAATAGTTTGTCCTTTCTTTTGTTCAATTGACAACACAACACCGAGTGAAGCAGCAGATAACACACATAGTAATGCACGCTGCATTTATAAAATTATATATTTATAAAATAACTTGTTAACTTTGACTAGTAAATATAATCCCCCCTCCCCCGCCCTCCAATATCCACACACAACACCTACCAGAAAGGAATATAAAGGCAAATATTCAATACCATTTAATCACATTTGCATCACAGGGCACTGATGAAAATGCTATCTTCTCTATTCTGCATACATGATAATGACCTTGAGAGGCTAGTGTCACCCTCGGGTTCCCGGCTGTGGGTTTTGTTGGACTTGGCTTTTAATCCTCATTTAATCAACACACACACACACACACACACACACACACACACACACACACACACACACACACACACGAATACAGCACTATACAGTTTTGTACCGATATCAAACCCTGGAGGTTGTGAATAAATCCCCAGCATCTGAAGGAATGAGGGTGAAACGCACTGGCAAGTGTGCGAACACCGAGAAGACATCGGTGCTGAAGGTCAAGACTGACTTGAGGTCGTTGATAAGTGCCAGAGACGGCAGCTTGCTTGCTTAAGTAAACACTCAAACGAATTCGCATGCGCTCGCTGATTCGACCTGGCCAAAATCCACACGCGCTATTTAAAAAGAGAAATAAACACAAGTGCAAAGCCAGCAGCATGCCTGCATTTTAGCTCCAGCGAACAGACGCCCTGTAGGCCTCATCGGTTTTAACACAACCAAGACCAGCTGGGTGTTTATTTACGTATTATAGATCTCAAACCTATTGTATTCACCATCAGCCCAGCTGTTCCCAATGCTTTATTTTGGGGGAAAATAATGGCTCCTCTCCATGTACAGTAAATGTACGCTGGCCTTCGTATCGTTTATTCAGGCCGCTAAACTAAACAATAAATCCCTTCCGTCTAAGAGATATTTAAGCGGGGAAAAAAAAAAAAAAATATCAATAGAACGCCGAGGAATGGACTGGCCTCATTCCAAACCTAATGGAAGGAGAGAGTTTGTGTCTTTAAGAAGAATTTTATTGCCGCCAGATCAGCATCTCCCGCTGATTAGTGTAAACGACAACAACAATAATCCTATATATGTATATCGCTCAGGAGCAAGGACAGCCAAGGTCACAACCAAACTCCAGTAATAGCAGTTACGTCTGAATTTGTTTTAGCAACAAAAAGTACTATAGATATTACCATTATAATGCATAAAGAAACAACGAGACCTTCCCCCTGGCCAATAGGCTAAATTTGATTCAAATTGCGTATGTTAATGATTTGCGACTAATTAGAGAAATCGCTTAAACTAGAAAAATAAATAAATAAATAAATAAAAGTCCCATTGTCATTGTAGCTACGGAGAATCTACAACGCCGACACTGTGTTAAAGGGCTCGGCCCTCACCCAGGGCTTATCATAGTTCCTGCTATCAGTACACACACGTACGCTCTCGGTGCATAACCACCGGCCCAACATTTTTCCTCCTAAACTTACAATTACAAACTTTCGGCTACGGCCGGGCGAGAGACACACCGGCTTAAGAAAGCGCTGAGGAATGCGTGCGCAAGCGAGGAAGGTTTTTTACTGTAAGCTGACTAACTTCCTCATACTCGGTGGAAACAAAAGTGTTTTCTGCCGACGACACGTGTATCTAGACGCGAGCTCGGTGACTCTTAAAGCCCTTTCGCTGAGATCCTGTGTAATAGTGAAAGCGCCTGATTGGGAATTTGCTTCCCGCAGGTCCGTCTCCTGTAGCCCGGGCGTCCCCAGTACTTGCGAAAGCTAAAACGTCAACAGGATCCTATTTGTCAATAGGATCGTGTGTTAAGAGAGAGTATTATTATCCCTTAAACACACTTTTTGTCACTTCAGTCCTTTGGGGGAGAAACGTCTGATATTTAAACCGTTTTATTAACGGTATGGAAAGACGGATCGAATTGCAAAAAAAGTGAAAAAAAAAAAACGAAAGATCGGCTTAAAAATAACAGGATATAAAATGCTTGACATTTTCTTTTTTTTTTTTTGGGGGGGGGGGGGGGGGGGGAAAAAAGCAGTAGACCTGTTGGATGGTTTTGCAGTCTTTGGGAGGGCTTTCTCTCGGCGGGACCTTTCCAAACAGCTTCCAGCCAGGAGCACTCGCAGACTCTTTCTGCTTTCTGGAGAACAGGCCCCTGGCAAACACACAAGCAAGAAGCGTTCGTCACACACACACACACACACACACACACACACACACACACCACACAGAGACACCATTTCCCCCCCCCCCCAAAAAAAAAACAAACAAACAAAAAAAGGCTGTCAATTCGAAACAGGCCTTCGACCTGAAAGTCTGATGGAGAACTGAAAGGCAGTATGCGCCCATGGAAATGAACCTCTAGGCAAAACACAGCGCATGACGCTTCCTGGTAATGTTCCACTGTGTGCATACTGTTTGCAGAAGTGCAAGTGCTAAAACAGAGAGTGGATCTGTAACCCAGTTTTGCATGCAGCCATTATAACACACAAGACATATAAGATTATGCATTAATTTTCGCCTCTCTAGCTGGTTTCAGTTTGCATTCTTATCTTAGATATATATGATGTACTTAATAATCCCGCACATGCCATTTTCAACGATTTAAAAGAAAAGGCTCAGATTTGCAAATGTGCAAAATCTGATCTACTACAGAACCGACGATTGATCCTGAGCTAATACTTCACGTCAGACTTGATGGGATGGGACGCATATGATGGGATGAATCTTTTGTCCTGATTTCATGGAACAATAATGTGGCGGAAAAATACTAGGGAAAAACACTATAACGCATATGAAGGAATATAAAATACTGTGTTGGATGGCCACAAACTTAAGAGGTATATGAATGTGTGTATATGTGTATATATATATATATATATATATATATATATATATATATATATATATATATATATATATATATATATATATATATATATATATATATATATATATAATAATATGTATATATATATTTTTTTTTAATATATGCAAGAACCCATTTTTTAATATAATATGCTCTGTTTTGAAAACACACTGAAATACATTTCATAAACTGTTAATGAACGACAATTAGCACAATTTAGTTTTCCTATATATGGCCCAGTATGTACAGATATGGTATCTAATGTAATATAATACAGTGTGTAGGAATGTGTACAAGTACGCTAACAATGTTGAGAACACCTGAAGCCTATTTTCAGTAGTTTGTATAAAGAGTGACTGCTGGGATTTTAACGCCCAACCACCTCTAGGGTTTATAGTAAATAGTACTGTACTTACTGTACACTCTTATAATCACAGTGTACAACCGCGACGAGAAAAAAAGCACCTATCGAAACTAAAAGGCGGAAAAAACCCCGGGCATGTTTCTGAAAAGGAAATTAATGTATTCAGTCTGGGCCGACGGACTGAAGTCGTTGCTCAAGGACATGGATTTTGCTGACGGTGACCTGATTCTACAAGATGATGTGTGCTGCTTGAGATGAGGCGAAAGTGTTAACAGCATGGTTAAGATGCTCTCTGGTTATTTCTTCTCTTGACAAACATACACACACACACACACACACACACACACATATACATATATATTCATTCATCTTCTACCGCTATATCCAATCTTCCCTCGGGTCACGGGGAGTCTCAGGCGTCTATGGGCATTAAGGCAAGATACACCCTGGATGGAATGCCAGGGCGCGCACACACACACACACACACACACAACGGGCGATTATTATGACTTTTGCACAGTAATGGAAAGTTTTTACCTCCTGCACTCAAGTCTTACATTCCCGTCATTCAGTTTGGTCAATCAGGCTTTTCACAGTTGAACATAATCACGTCAAAATACCACACACACACACACACACACACACCTCGGCTATTTCCCAAACTACTGAAAAGGTTTAGGGAAACATGCACTCAAAAATATTTCGCTAGATTAACATGCATTTTATATATGGGCGGAATGGACGGAGAGGATATTTAATGTCTAACGATATCATAAAGCCTATTTAATGAGCATAGAATTGCATTTAGTCCGACACGTGAACATCAAAATCAGGGGCACGTTTCCCCATTACAAGCCTGAGATGTAAATATATATATATATATGCTTGCATGTATGTATACACACATACTTTCTTTATACATCTACTTCTGTACTTTATACAGCCCTTCGGTGAGACCGGGTCATGAAGATCCTACACCGTTTTTGTCAGGTGTGCGTGAAGGTAAATTAAAGTAGGATAAGATTATAAACGAGTGAGCACTACGTTCCGAACCGGTTACATGTGATAATGATTAACATCTGTGCCGTAGTTATATGTGAGCAGGCAAAGCACAGCACTTCAGGTCTGATTACAGGAGTTAACAAGGACACGTTGGCCCTTTTGGAGTCTCTGCACCAGCCTGCACTCTCTGTGTGTTGTGTGTGTGTGTGTGTGTGTGTGTGTGTGTGTGTGTGTGTGTGTGTGTGTGGAGTGTATATGAATAATGGGCATGCACTCAGGCCCTGAGTTACTGATTAGTTTTCCACCTAGAGGGCCGGAGATCTCAAACATTCACCTCTCGGCAACCTGATAGGATAAAACTGTTACATCCGAGCATCTGCAAAAAAGAAGGGGGGAAAAAAACCCTTTTATCAAAGCTTGGGGCGAAGAATTTCCCACCTGCCGAAGATCTCGGAGATGGCGTGCTTCTTCTGCCTTAGGGCCGGCTCGGCAGCGTCCGCCACCACGTTGTCCGGGGCACTCTGGCGCCGACTCAGTTCGTACGTGTTCCTCGAGCTCAGGCTCACGTCCACGAAAGCCGGGTCTGGGCAAGCCTCGCCGTCTTCGGGGCTCGACAGTGTCTGCGAGGAGCACGGCTCGGCTTCCGAAAAGCATTCGTTGGACGCGGTTTCCGAATCCCGGGTCCGATTATCGACAGCCTCGGAGCTGGACGACGACAACGACGACCTCCGGCCGGCGCCCTTTTGATCTACATCACCGTCGGAATCACGTGGGCTCACGTGACCTGAGTGAGGTCTGGAATTGGAGCTGGTTGACGGCGCAGCATCAGCATCTGATAGCAGGGCACCGTTAGCCAGGACCTCCCTCGGCCCCGGGCACGAGCAGTTCTGAGACGGGTCACGGGCCTCGCACCCGCAGCTCACGTGACCGTTCGGCAGCTTGATCGCGGCGCGCGGATTGGCCGGACCGGTGTAACCCGGCACCGCACTATCCCGGGCATCATCGTCGCCGCCGCCGTGCCGGAAGTTATCGTCCTGTGGGTCCGGTCCGTCCATTTCGCCTTTGTTATCCTTAACATGAGCGGCGGAGGGTGTTGGTCTGCCTTCCTCGGCTGACGCGACCATCAGCTCCGTCTGGGACTGTCCGTCAATGGCGGCATGACCGGGAGTGACCTGTAACGAAAGCCATCATATTCCAATTCCCTACTGAATGAACAACGCGCATAAGAAGATATCCGCTTACCTACAACTCGTACCCCCTACTTTCCTCCCTTCCTTCCTTCCCTCTCTCCAGTCCCCCTGTGGCGGTGTCACGGACGTCCGAGACGCGTTCTTTATGCGCAGCCGGAGACCCGAGGTGAAGCTGGGCCTCTCCGCGCTCACATCAGCCGACCAAAAACGCCTTACCGACGCCTTGTCTAATCACACCATCTTCTGACACGCTTCCAGGTCTCGGCTCGGTTCGTGCTCACACGGTCCAGCTTCCATAACCACGGTACCGACACGGTAGCTGCAGTGCCGCCACGGCTAGCACTTCCTCCTCGCGTAACATGTCGGGGGATTTTTTTCGCCCGGACGCTGAAACGTGAAGCGTGTGGCGTCTCCGGTGTGTGTGTGTGTGTGTGTGTGTGTGTGTGTGTGTGTGTTGTGGGGGGAACGATAACCGACGCCGCTCCGCAACGAAACCGCACTTTCCAGGCTTTAAAACCGGCAGTTTGGCTCGCTAGCTCTCTCTCTGCTTCGGCCCTGAACTACAGCCATCTTGAAAATGCAAATGACGTCACGAAAAGAAGGGGGGCTGGAAGGGGGGGTAGGTTGAAACGTAAAGTAAACGGGTAACGCGGCGCCCCCTGCCGTTCAGTGTTGATATCACTGCAGTGTATCACGTGCTGTAGCAGCCACTAACTAGTCGCTATTACACGCTAATTAGCAGCTCATCTAGTCACGTTATTACAACAAGCCGGCTTCAAATAGTCGCTACAACAGTTCACCTAAACATCATTCATTCATTCATCTTCTACCGCGTTATCCGATCTTCCCTCGGGTCACGGGGAGTCTGTGCCTATCTTAGGCGTCTATGGGCATTAAGGCAGGATACACCCTGGATGGAATGCCAACCCATCACAGGACACACACACTCACATTCACACACTAGGGACAATATTCCAATGTGCCAATCAACCTACCGTGCATGTTTTTGGACCGGGGAGGAAACCAGAGAACCCGGAGAAAAACCCCCTGAGGCACGGGGAGAACATGCACAAACTCCACACACACATGTCCGAGACGGGAATCAAATCCGGACCCTGGCGGTGTGAGGCGAACGTGCTAACCACTAAACCACCGTGCCCCCTTTCCTAGTCATCATAACGTACTTAAAATTGGCAAAAAGACACAGAAAGAAAACCCTCATAACACATAGTATATACATTAAAATAATTAGGCTGATGTTGAAGAGTTAGACAATATATAACATGTTTTTTCATTCTTATTTCACAGTAACATGGTGGCACGGTGGCTTAGTGGTTAGCACGTTCGCCTCACACCTCCAGGGTCGGGGGTTCGATTCCCGTCTCGGCCATGTGTGTGTGGAGTTTGTGCATGTTCTCCCCGTGTCTCAGGGTTTTTTTCTCTGGTTTCCTCCCCGGTCCAAAAACATGCATTGGTAGGTTGATCGGCACCTTGGAAAATTGTCCCTAGTGTATGAATGTGTGTGTCCTGTGATGGGTTGGCATTCCATCCAGGGTGTATCCTGCCTTAATTCCCATAGACGCCTGAGATAGACACAGACTCCCCGTGACCCGAGGGAAGCTCGGATAAAGCGGTAGAAGATGAATGAATGAATTTCACAGTAACATTATGCGAGACAATTGCAGCCGTTATATTATACTGATCATCAGGACTGAATAATACACACGTTTTGTCTCGCGTTGTCTGTTCTACACGTTTTGTTTGCACACGATGCACTTCATGTAGCTAGGACAACATACATGTAGTCTAGTCCTCAGATCTGTGTTGTGTAGCTCTATGTTGTGTTATATGTAGCACCACGGTTCGGGAGAAACGGCGTCCCGCTTTGTACAGTTGAAACGACAATAAAAGATCCTCGACGTGAATTCCTGAAGGATGCGTGTGCCGTCACTCTTATAGCAACCTCCGCTCTCCTGCGTAGGCTTTTCTCTCGATCCTGGATTGTGCGGATCATCCAGCTCCAAGAGCATTAGTAAGGTCAGACACCGTAAGGTCTAGGGTGCAGATGGTGTTTCAGTTCACACGCCTCAAACTGTTGGGACAAAAGGTTGTTGTTAGAAGAATCAGCCCATGTGCTAAAGCTTGTTGTTGTATAAATCAGCCATATACCGCCCCTGGAAATAAATAAATAAATAAATAAAGGTGTGCTCCATGAATACATGGATTGGACTGGACTGGACAGGAGGACAACACATTTTGGACCAGAGTGAGACAAGCCCTTAAGTGCGATAGATGTTCCAGGTTTTCGCCTCCCATCCCGTCCAAACTTGAGCATAACCAGTCCGTTAGTGGTTTTGGGTGATGGAGGGAAACACTGCTGGACACAGGAAACAGAGTCTGGTGTACAAATAAACACATATAAGCCCCCCCCCCACACACACACACACAGGCACACAGAGAGCTCTCTAGTTCTGCATTTATTGCCCCAGCCATGGAACACAAGCAGCACAAGAGCAAAGCATCTCAAACATGACAATACAAAAGATATCATGCACAAGCAAGCATCATCAGAGAGACGTTACGCGGGGGACAGGGGGACGGGGGACGTCCGACCGTAAAAGACAACCTGACCATGGTTTTTCAGGAAGAAACGATCCGGGGAGAATGGATTTCTGCATTTCCTAGTACTGTTTTAAACACAACATTCCTCTCATCAGTTGCACAAGCACATGACCTATTTAATACAGGGGACACCTGGAAAATAACAAGACAAATAAAAAAAAAACACAAACAAAAAACGAGACCCTAAGCTTATACTCGGTAAACGTACAATTTTAACAAAAGGGTGTTTATTCCTTTCATTTCAAAGCTTCTTTACCGAGCAAAAGCATCTTTGGCGTATTGTTAAAATAAAAGCGTCAAAATAATAAAAAGGCGTTTTAAAAATTAAAACACAATGTCAGACATTGTTGTAAACATTAAAACTCGTCTTGTGCTCGTCTGCTATTCGGTGCTCGATACATTTCACTCAGCATTTAATCAGATCCGATACACAGCGCATGAGCAAAAGTATTGGGACGCTTTGAGTCTGACCATCAAGTCCCTTCGCTTGATCTTAGAACCGCGTTCAAGCATGACAGAGCGAGAGACTCCGTAATGCGAAGGAGTGGAAGCCGTCAACCTGCTACGTGGATCCGTGCACAAATCTCCACAAGAATACTTTAAAATCGGCTTTTCCAGCAGAGTGGAGGTCATTAGAAGGACGAATGGGGCCGAAATATGGAATATGGAGTCATGGCGTATGAAAAGAAAAAAAATAAAGTGTTTATAGTATTTTGTAATACTATATAGTATATATTACTATAGTATAGTAATTTAATTTCCTCGATTGCTTATTATGAGGAAATATGTTTCACGTAATTGGATATTGATATAATGCTTCAATTAAAGCAAAGCGTCTGTAAGAGCTGGGTGGATTAGATGTGCATAATTTGCATTGTTGATTAGATATGATCATTAAGCTCAAACGTGCAGTAGTGGTGTTATTTTGCAAATAAATAAAGAAATATATAAATGCTGCCTCACACCGCCAGGGTCCAGGTTCGATTCCCGTCTCGGCCATGTGTGTGTGGAGTTTGTATGTTCTCCCCGTGCCTCAGGGGGTTTTTCTACGGGTTCTCCGGTTTCCTCCCGGGTCCAAAAACATGCACGGTAGGTTGATTGGCACCTTGGAAAATTGTCTCTAGTGTGTGAATGTGTGTGTGTGTGTGTGTGTGATGGGTTGGCATTCCATCCAGGGTGTATCCTGCCTTAATGCCCATAGACGCCTGAGATAAGCACAGGCTCCCCGTGACCCGAGAGAAGATATAGGATATAGGGGTAGAAGATGAATGAATGAATGAATGAATGAATGAATGAATAAAGCGAATGATGAAAAAGCTACCAATTGGCAATTCTGATGGTGCGCTAAAACAATACTGACGTATTAAGTATTACAAGACTCCACTATGGCCTCCGTGTGTAGGACATTTCAGAGCAGCACCACTGAAATGGGATGCGAGCGAAACGGAAAAATCGTTCGACTTGATGCCATCCCTGTGCAACAATATGTACGTTTCTTACTCCATATTTTAAGCTTTTTTTATTTTCTTCAAAAATACTGTTAAAACAATGCATCGCTGATATACATTAATGTAATCATTAATGTTTAAATACTCAATGCAATGTCAACGTGACTAATGCGCCACCTGGTGGAATGTCAATAGGAATAGTAGGACGAGCTCAAAAGAACGAGGTCATAATTAGATGATTCGATTTGGACAATTATGTACCTGCGGGCCGGATTAAAAAGAACCCGTCGTTTGCCCGCCCCCTGCTCTACCGGGTATAACGCGTGTATAAGATGACGTTCCTGAGCGCCGAGTCACCCTGATAATCCTGTTCTCGCGCGTCAGATCGGAATCGCCTGGAAAGCCAAGATACCTAAAAATTGATCATGCCTGACTATAGGCACAAAAGAAGTCTTGAGGTCACAATGGCAGGCTCGGGCTGGCAGCCAATCACAGGGAAGAGATCGCGAGTGATCGCGAGAGACTATTATTAGCCCGTTGAAAAGCTGGTTATTCCAGTGCATCGCAAAGCTACAGGTGGTTTTTGCATTTCGTACGTTCCCCATATATATATATATATATATATATATATATATATATATACACACGACGGTAACGACGACACCAAATACTCGGGTGTGTGAACTGGAAAAATCTTGTGGCTTTTACTGGTTGACCCCTAACCAAAAGGCCCTATGAAACTGGTATATATTTTATACATAGCATAGAATCTTTACAATACAATACAATACCAATAAACCAACATGCTGGTACAAACCCTTATATATACAGATATATATATATATATATATATATATATATATATATATATATATATATATCTATATATATATATATATATATATATATACATACAGCTGTCTGTCAAATAAGTAAACCACATTTGTGATGCAGCAGACCTGCTTGTTGATTTTGTGACCGACTCGTAGGGCGTAGGAGGATCTGCCGCTGAGGAACACAACGTTGACCGGTGCTCACATGGCGAGTTGATTGTGTAATGTGATAAACACAGTAAGAAAAAAACAAACAAAACAGTGTTCCTATACAGTGTATTGGAGGGAGTGCGCATGCAGTGTGCAAAAAAAAGTCCATTCTGCAGGCTTTTAATCCACACTTTCATCAGGTTTGATAATCTGATAGGTGATCAAATATTCCGGATAAGCCTGAGGAGGAATAACATGAGAATTACAAACAACAACAACAACAACAACAACAACAACAGCAACAACAACAACAAGAAAAAACGCTCTGGATGGGATTTCGACTAATTTCGGGACAAACTTGCGCACACACACACACACACACACGCACTCACAGATCGCAGGTAAACCCTGGATCAGGTTCGACTTGTGTCTCGATCTACATCTTGTTTAGAAGAATTTAAAATATGAAACAGATTGAGTTATTTCACACTTTTTTTGTTTATATGTCTTCATTCATAGTTTTGATGCCTTCAGTAAGAATCTACAATGTAAAATAGTCGTGAAAATAAAGAAAAATATAAAGGTATTATACATTTGGATGATGTAAATTGCTCTGTTTCGCTAAATTATATACTGCAAGTTGTGCAATTATTATTAAATTACAGTATACTACCCATATTAGCCTAGCCCAGACACTTGGGTAGGCTAGACCATGCTTCATCAGGACGCGTTATCATAAGTATTAGTATAAGTATTTCTAATACATTTACAGCATTTGGCAGACGCCCTTATCTAGAGCGACTTACAACTGAGCAATTGAGGGTTAAGGGCCTTGCTCAAGGGCCCACTAGTGGCAGCTTGGTGGTGGTGGAGTTTGAACCCATGATCTTCTGGTCCAGAGTCCAACACCTTAACCACTGGACTACACCACCTCACTATATTCTAAGTATTAGAAATACCAATCAATCTAAAAAGGGACGCATGTGTAAAATGATGTGGTGCAGTACCTGCTCTCCTCTATAGATGATGTACTCAGCCAGGGCGAGGCCATTGACGCTGGGTCTGCCTGACACCGAGTGGTGACCCGGTGGAGAGTGGGCCATCTTCATGGCGCTGAACTGCAGGAAAGACTTCCCGAGTGTTACACGGCAGAAGAGCAGCTGCCTGGAGACAGAGATACAAAAGCAACACTTGACCCTAACGCAGTGCTCCTCCAAACAATGTGAAAAAGCACGGCTTCCACGAAGCGATATGAAGTGAAACGCTCACCTCTGACACACGTAGCACGATCGGTCCTTGTGAAGAGGACACCCTGTGCCTCCTCCGATACCGTACACGTACTGGTTACTCTTGGACGAGTTCTCGGCGAAGTAGATCCCGGCCCCGAACATGCCTCCGATGTAGGCGTGCCTCTCGTCGAACCCTTTGTGGATGATGGCGTTGACGAAGGGAGAACCTACAGGATTTTCATAAAAAAAAAAAAAAAAAAAAAAAATATATATATATATATATATATATATATATATATATATATATATATTATAATAATAATTAATAATTATATATATATAATATAATATTATGTGTATGTATGTATGGGTGTGTGTATATATATATATATATATATATATATATATATATACACACATACACATACATACATACATATAGATATACACATTATACATATACACATATACACACACACACACACACACATGCGACATCAATCATCAAATCACACAGACACACACTGAATCAACCGTGGTTTCATCCCTCACCGTGGAACAGCATGCGCTCGTTGGCGTGATTGTGGTTCTCCTCGGACACCTCCCTCCTGCGACGCGTGTATCTCTCCCACAGCTTTTTATTGCAAACCTTCTGGATCTGGACGGCCAAAACAGACACGCCTGGTTTAAAAGCCAGACGCGGGTAGAATCTCTCCGCAGGAAGCGTGAAGGATCAGATCCTACCTTGACAACGTTGTATCGGTTGAAAACTCCCCCGGCGTGGCCGCCGTCTCTGTGCTCCCGAATTGTGCTTTGCATCTGTTCAGAGAGACGGGGAAAAAAACGCACGCAGACGACGTTAACCGGAGCGGACGTTTATTGCGACTCGGCATTTGCGTTGTAAACGTTACCTCCTCTTCAACTGACTGATACTCCTTGTCGTCCGCGGCCAAATCGATCAGTATAGTTCCGCTGTTGGCCGTGTTCAAAGTTACATAGGGATTCGAACCTTAATAATAATAATAACAACAACAACAACAACAGAGGGTTCACGTTAGACCTTTTTGTCGGTCTAATCCAGACTACAGTCTATCTTTTTTAATGAAAATCTCGATAATGTTGTATAAACGTATAAACGAACATCACACAGATCGCGTCCTTACGCTGAGGGCCGCTAATAAACCGCTCCACTCCTTTGATGAGTTTGTGTCTGTGGCCGTAAGCGACGATGCCGATCTCTTTCAGCTCTCCGTGCCCCATTTCCGCCAGCACGTCGAGGGTTATCTACAAACCGAGCAGATTCCAGGGGACGTAAATAATCGCATGATGTGGAATTTACTATGACGCACAAATAACGCTGCACTCTGATGTGTTTGTACTATATGCACATATACACTTCCCAAATAGTATTTAGTCGCAATGCGCGTTTTGTTTCTGCAATAATAAAAAAGTGTGATTATTTTATTGGTTTGTAGTTTTTCTCAATTCGGATGAATTAGATTTCATGAAATAAAAAAAAGTCGAATATTCCAAAAAAATCTATTAAAATAAGACATATTTTGGTGCATAATCTAATCGTATTTATGCAGACACATGATAGTCATTGGATTGGAGCTGGGCGATGCGTCATAGAAATTCATTCATTCATTCATCTTCGACCGCTATATATCCGATCTTCCCTCGGGTCACGGGGAGTCTGTGCCTATCTCAGGCGTCTATGGGCATTAAGGCAGGATACACCCTGGATGGAATGCCAACCCATCACAGGACACACACACACACACACACACATTCATACACTAGGGAAAATTTTCCAAGGTGCCAATCAACCTACCGTGCATGTTTTTGGACTGGGGGAGGAAACCGGAGAACCCGGAGAAAAACCCCCGGAGGCACGGGAAGAACATGCACAAACTCCACACACACACATGGCCGAGACGGGAATCGAACCCGGACCCTGGCGGCGTGAGGCGAACCACGTGTTTTTTTCTTTAGACAAAATAATGTTGATTTGATGTTGAACGTCGGAAGTTGCAAACCCGAAGAATTTGCATACGACTGATGAAACCCCGCCCCTCTTGGAAACGAGCTCTTCGGACTTCGTCAGATCGCCGCCACGTTTTATTCCGTATTTTGCAAGTGTAACGCGGAGGGACGGGAGGCGGAGAACTACGGAAGCTCGCTGTGTCAAACCGAGGTGAAATCGTCATTCGTTTTTTAGTGTGTGTGGCCATGTGTGTGTGGAGTCTGCATGTTCTCCCCGTGCCTCAGGGGGTTTTTCTCCGGGTTCTCTGGTTTCCTCCCCGGTCCAAAAACATGCACGGTAGGTTGATTGTCACCTTGGAAAATTGTCCCTAGTGTATGAATGTGTGTGTGTGTGTGTGTGTCCTGCGATGGGTTGGCATTCCATCCAGGGTGTATCCTGCCTTAATGCCCATAGACGCCTGAGATAGGCACAGACTCCCCGTGACCCGAGGGAAGATCGGATAAAGCGCTAGAAGCGCTAGAAGATGAATGAATAAACCATAAACTCAAATTCATTTCGATAATGACGATTAATCTCCCCGCTTTACTTTGGATATAGACTTGAAAGTTGCGTGATTGAGTTTTTGAACCTGTTCCCGGTCGAAGATCTCCAGAAGATGTTCCAATCCAAGTTTGTGAAGAAGCTGGCCGATACTTATTTCCAACACTGCACCTGTGCACAGAAAATAACCAGAATAACGTTTACACAAAGTACTCTTTAGGTTCTTGGCGTATTCTGATCATCTACTATCTTATTTATATCCCAGAGATGATTTTAAACCGTAATAATGAAAAACGAGACCTTATATATGATAAACACGTTAACGAGTTACACAATAGCAACACACAATGACGTGAAGGGAACATTTTACTGTATGCTACTGCATTTATAAGACATCGTGTACAATTGTGTGCCTCCAAAATTCAGGTAACAGGTTCGTTAAGCACGTGGTTGGAGTCGTCGCAATACTTTTGCACTTTTTACAAATAGTGTCTGCTGCACTGGTTACACAAGCACCTGCTACTGGTTTCCACAAGTACAATGTGTTTTCGAAAGGACCTACACACAGACTGTGGATTTGGGACGTTTGATTCCTTGCGCTAAACCCATTAGTGCTAATCCCAGCCTCACGCGCTCACCGTCTTCGGCTTTCTCCACTCCCACAGCTCCCTCCGCCCCTGGGAATCCCGTCTGCTCTGGCGACTTTCCGTCCTGTGACTCCGGCTCAGAGACGGAGGCTCCAGAGGCGGAGCTAGTACCCGAAGAGACATCCGAGACATTCGCAACACCACTGCATGGCGACACGCTGATGACCTGAGGCTTGTAGCACGCCGGCAGAGCAGACGGAGGCACGGCGGCGCTCAGCAAGGCACGGACGCCGTCGGTCTGGAGTGACAGAACACGCACAAAAAGAAAGAACGAGGGCGCGAGATGCTATTAAGCGAAATACATCGTGCTGACCCGTCAAGATTACGCACCCAGGAAAAGCACTTCACATGCTTGAATATAGGACAAGAGTTGTTGGTCATGTGACTCAAGGTTTACAAGGAGCATTCAGATGGTTTAAATCTTACCCGTCTGATCGTTATCCAGGTTAATTATAGGGGTGCCACAAGGCTCAGTTTTAGGACCCTTGCTTTTCATAATATACACACTTCCCTTGGGAAATAGTATCATTAGAAGGCATGGGATTAACTTCCATTGTTATGCTGATGATACTCAGATATCAATCTCAGTAAACAGCATGTAGTGTCATGATTTGCCTCTAGAGGCCGCTCTTGTAATGGAAAGCTACTGGTGTGGATTTTTTGCGGGCAGAAATCCGCAAAACAGACAAGTGGAATATCTTTCTAAGATAGTGAAGATTATTATTAATCGTCTATATGTGTAATTGTATGTTCACGTCTAGAAATTTTAATCCATGGTGAACAGTATGGGGTAGTGTACTGTATTTTGGAAATAAGTGAAATTACAGTACATACTTTATCAATATATATGTTTATACAGAATATATGTTTGTGACACTGTTTTAGTGTCTGGCGATGCCAATAAAAAAGGAGATATTCTAGAGATAAGAGATAAAATATCAAATAAAGCCTACATTAACTCAGGAATGGCATTGGGTCACTCATGTCTCCATTTCGAACCAAGCACCGGATGTAAAAATCCCATAAATATATTCTATTATACTTTTGATTTAGGCTGACAAATTTATTTGACGTTTCTTTAACAGTACTTCAAACCTCCGTTCACACTACGCGTTATATTTACAATTCCGATCACATGGAAAGTGGGCGGGGCTCCAAAGGGAGCGTCCAATACACCTCAAACTCGTGGAAGCAGACAATGTGTGATGAGCGGCAGGTATGGCAGGGCGGCGAGACTCACCCCGTAGGAAGCAGCGCTGTGTAAAGGAATGAGACCTCCTTCGTCCTGCGAGTTCACCGCTGCGTCGTGCTGCAGCAAATACTCCGAAATCTCCGGGTTACTGTATCCACCTGTCAATCAACAAATCAAATGTCAAGCAATTCGCCCAAAAGTCTCATCATCAAAGCTGGACTGCATAATTTAGATTATATATAATGCATTATATATAATAATAATATATGCCATTTAAATTGTAAAATAGATATATTTTCATAAATTAGTTGGCACTTATTTTTATGTGCCTTATATATATGTTTATATTATATACATATACACTCGCACGCGCGCACATATCTATATATATATATATATATATATATATATATATATATATATACACACACACACCTATCTCTCTCTATCTCTCTCTCTCTCTCTCTCTCTCTCTATCTATATATATATATATATATATATATATATATATATATATATATATATATATATATAACATATATAAGGCACTTATACATATGGCACATATAAATAAGTGAAAACTAATTTAAAAGCTGGATCAGAGTGTTTGTGTGTGTGTGTGTGTGTGTGTGTGTATGTATTCGCACCTGCCAGATGGAGCGGTGTAGTTGTAGTAGAATGGCGCCCCTGTGTGTCCCTGCATTTGTCGTTCGCAATACTGCAGAGCTTCTTCACCCTGGGTCAGACAGCCTTTCCTGGCTGCATCCAGCAGTGCATTGTCTCCCCTCAGCAGGTCCCGGACGTCGGTGTCGCCCTCCCTGACCAGGTCCAAAGGTGTGTTCCCGTCACGATTCTTCTTGGCGGGATCTGCGCCGTGCTGCAAGCACACACGGAACTATAATAAACGCCTGTACAGTTAATCAGCATCAATACATTTTAAAAAAGACTCCATTGTGAGGTGTCATTTTATAAAGTCGATACGAGATTAGTCGGTTCTGTTTTACACGTGAAACAATGAAATTATTGTCGAATACTTTTGCACATTAAATCCGCTCACCAAAATTGTATTATTTTCTTAATTGGAATTTTTCTAAATTATACCGGTTTTACAGAATTCAGCGGCATTTCTCCATACATTTTTCATAAAGCTTTTCGCATTAATAATACCAATCCTTGAATCCCAGGATAAAATACACAGTCTATAATTAAAGGATCATGAACACAATATATTAGCAATAAACTAATAAATAAATAAGAGGCACGGTGGCTTAGTGGTTAGCACGTTCGCCTCACACCTCCAGGGTCGGGGGTTCGAGTGTGTGTGTGGAGTTTGCATGTTCTCCCCGTGCCTCAGGGGGTTTTTCTCCGGGTTCTCCGGTTTCCTCCCCCGGTCCAAAAACATGCACGGTAGGTTGATTGGCACCTTGGAAAATTTGACCCTAGTGTGTGAATGCGAGTGTGCGATGGGTTGGCATTCCATCCAGGGTGTATCCTGCCTTGATGCCCATAGACGCCTGAGATAGGCACAGGCTCCCCGTGACCCGAGGGAAGATTGGATAAAAGCGGTAGAAGATGAATGAATGAAAGAATAAATAAATAAACAGGTTATTTGAATCGTCAATTTGTGAATCGCCATATACGCTCCCTAACCGTCCAATCAGAGAGCCCCGTACTGTTGTGTGTAGGTGGATTTATTCCAGGACCTGGCAACACGCAGTGGCATGAAATGTTTTTTTGGATTGATACTCACATGCACTAGAACAACAAAGGGAATAGATTATTAGGAATAATTGTATACATTTCTATGGGGAAAACATATTAATACATATGTCAGCCATTTCTGTCCAGCATGGACGCCCAAAATATATATATATATATATATATATATTTTTTTTTTTACCTGCAGCAGCAGTTTGCAGATCTCGTATTTGCCCTTTGCAGCAGCCTCGTGCAGCGGTGTGAACTTCCACAGGTCGGCTACATTAATCACAGCGCCGTGTATCACCAGCAGCTCCGCCACCTCATAGTGTCCGTACGAGCACGCGTTATGCAACGGAACCAGGCCCCTAAACCCCCGCCCCCCAAAAAAATTTCAAAAATGCACCACTTTGCATACTTCAAAATGACAAAAAGCACGTGTGATGGAAATAACTACACGAGCGTTTGCACCCTTTATCTTTGGCGTGTACATCAGCGCCGTGCTGCAGCAGAAACTCCACCACGGCCACGCGATTGTATCCCGCTGCAAAATGCAGAGGCGTCGACTGCCGTCCTTCTGCGTCCCTGCAGTTCACGTTGCGTAGCGTGCACAATTTCTGCAACCACACCAACGCGTTAATAAAGATTCATTTCTGCTCCTACGATTGAAACGACCAAGAAATTAACGAATTAACAAGAAATGGGTTTCAAAATAACGCAGCAGGTAAATATTTATGGTACATTGAAAACATGTGCGATCAATATATATAATATAATATCCATTCATTCATCTTCTACCGCTTTATCCGATCTTCCCTCGGGTCACGAGGAGTCTGTGCCTATCTCAGGGGTCTATGGGCATTAAGGCAGGACACACCCTTGGATGGAATGCCAACCCATCACAGGATCACACACACACACACACACACACACATTCATACACTAGGGACAATTTTCCAAGGTGCCAATCAACCTACTATGTGCATGTTTTTGGACCGGGGGGGAGGAAACCGGAGAACCCGGAGAAAAAAACCCCCCTGAGGCAACGGGGGGAGACATGAGAACATGCACAAACTCCACACACACATGGCCGAGACGGGAATCGAACCCGGACCCTGGAGGTGTGAGGCGAATGTGCTATCCACTAAACCACCGTGCCTCTCTATAATATAATATATATATATATAATATATATAATAATAATATATATAACTATTGTCCTATAAAAGCACGTGACACAAGATATCAGTTTAATAAAGCGTGTGGAGGTTCAGTCGCAGTAAATATTCACTCTGATTACCTTTACAGTCTCCAGGTCTCCGGACTTGGACGCCTCCAAGAGCTGACCGCTCCGTGTCCAAAACTCCCTGGTAGCACTCCTTCTAACGGGGAAAAAAACAAGATAAATAATAATAAGTAAATTTAAAATAATTGTTCTATAAAACAAAAATTATTAATTATTAATTTGGGTGTTTGCTTTGCGGAAACTATAGGCAAGAAAAAAATGCATACGATTTGGTTTTTTTTTTTTTCAGTTTCTGGTCCACCTTCATTATGAGAGCGACCTCTAGAGGTGAATCACAGACATTACGTTCTATTTATTTATTACATTTTTTTTTTTTTTTTTTAACAAGTTGATGACTGGTGTTTAATTATTTATTATTTTTTTTAAGTTGGATTTTGTGAGATAAAAAGGCACAATTTCGAGTTATGAAGTCAAAAATTGCAAGACACAACTGTGATCCAAAAGACTTTTTTTTTTCTCGCAATTGGTCCCTTACGATCCGGTCCGTGTGGGATTTTTCGCACGGTCATTTCGTTGGTACAACTGTGTATTATTCGTTCAAAGATATTAAATGTCGCATCAAGAGGGCTGTTGCAAGCAATGTGGCTCTGGGGACAGAACGTGTAAAAAATGTCTCACAAATGACAAAAAAAAAGGTAAAAAAATAAAAATAAAAAAAAGTTTTTTTTCTCTCGGGAGAACCCGGAGAAAAACCCCGAGGCACGGGGAGAACATGCAAACTCCACACACACATGGCCGAGATGGGAATCAAACCCAGACCCTGGCGGTGCGAGGCGAACGTGCTAACCACTAAGCCACCATGCCCCGATACCAACATATATATACACACACGACACACATATATAATATATATATATATATATATATATATATATATATACACACACACACATACACACACACATTTAAACATATATATATATATATATATATATATATATATATATATATATTATATATATATATATATATATATATATATATATATATATATATATATATATATATATATGTCCTTTAATTGTTATTGTGTATATAGTGTATTCTTGCACATACTTACATGGCAATTCCATTTTAAAATGAGAGAAGATTTACAGTTATAAAGCTATTATTAAGTTATTAAAGGACGCTCACCCTGCAGCATGTCCTGGACGGTGTCTTTGGAAAGCCGGGAGGGTGTGAATCCCTGCACCGAGGTGATGATGGGGTCCGAGCCAGCGCTCATAAGCAGCCTGCAGCTCTGCAGATGTCCACACCGAGCAGCTCTGTGTAGAGGCGTTTGCCCCCGACTGTCCACCACGTCGACCTGGACGCAAACGTGTTTTTAATATTAACATTTAAAGCTGCAAGCACCAATTCCTGGGCGGGCCACAAATTCATAAGATACACTACAGGAATGCAAGTGTCATTTTAGACAACATTTACGAGGGATTTGCAGTTTGTCTCATATATTTGTTAGATGTCCGTAACTGTAGAAAGTGCCATTAGAAAATATGTAAAAACAGCTGCACCTCTCCTGAATGTGCGCCCCCTTGTGGCTGAATGAGGTTATTGTAACTGCAAATCGGGAATAAATCTGAAATATGGTAGGGGGATTTAAAAAAAAAAAAAAAAAAACAACAACAACAGGCACATACAAATTCAATTTCTTTTTGTCCATATAGAGCATCTATAAGAAGAAGAAGAAGGTACTTCAGGGATCAATGCTCAGGAATGAAAAAAGGTGTGTGAGTTGCAAACTGTGCTTACTTTGGCTTCCTGCTTCACCAACAGTTCAATAATGTCATTATGGGATTTCTCGGCAGCGAGGTGCAGCGGCGTCAGGAGGCTGCGAAAGGGGGAAAAGCGAAAAAGAAGTGTTGTTAAAAAAAAAAAAACACCGGAAGTGTTAACGAGGGAAGAGTGAGTAACACACGGCTCACTCTTTTGTCTTGTCGTTTATATTGGCGCCCTTCCTCAGCAGTATCTCGCACACTTGCTTCCTCTTAGGGTAAGGTGATGCAGAGGCGCAGTGCTGCCAAAAAAACAAACAAAAAAAAAAAAACCATGGAGAAGGTCATCGTTACTGCAGCCTTCTGGCTGAGAATTCTATAGAGGCATTACGAAGCATTAAGGACGGCGGGACGTTTATAAAATTATCACTAAGACAAGAATGTATTTACATGACCTTATGTACCACCAATGTAGCTTTCTTAATATTTTTAAGTCCTGTAACTTGGATTTGACTATATGTTATCAGCACAGTGAAGCATGGTGGTGGAAGCACAATGGTTTAAATAGTACAAGTATAGTATACAAAAGGTCGCGTGTTCAAATCCCAGTACCATCCAATATATATATATATATATATATATATATATAGTATCTATATATTCACTAAATATTGTCTATAATCTTAATGTACCAGAGGCGTCTCGTGGGTTTGAGGATGCTTGAAGTTGACGGTCTCCGGCGAGAGGTGCTTTTTAAGCTGGAAGAGATCGGCTTGGCGGGCTGCCTGAAGCAAAGCGTAACCTCGGAACTCATCTGGAGGAAATAACAACACAGTCCGAGTCTAATTCACCAAGTTTGGGAAGAAATATCATGTCGTTCGAAATAGAATTATTGTGGCGTTAAGGAAAAAAAAAACGCTTACAGGCCAAGCGATCTTTGAGGAGGGCCGTGGGTGCCAGGTCTATGGCGCTCTTGTTGTGGCAGTTGAGAAAGGCGGGGTCAGCGCCGTGGCTCAGCAGCAGGGAGCAAACCTCCGCTCGGTTCTTGGATGCCGCCTCATGAAGCGGCGTGAACTGCCACAGATCCGTCGCGTTGACGCAGGCGCCGCGCTGAAGGCAGAACGCGCAAGACTAAATAACCCAAAAATAAACTAATAGATAGTAGTAATGACTGAACTCTTATTATATAATTATATTATATATTATATCTTATTATATATGTTTTACTAAATCTCTTCAAATCAAAGTGCATTAGTTAAAGAATCATGAAACATTCTGAAATATGAAATATATATATATATATAGAGATATTATATATATTTTTTTTAATATATAATTAGATTAGATTCAACTTTGTCTGACAATGCACGTGTGGGTACAAGGCAACGAAACACAGTTGGCATCCAACCAGAAGTGCATTTCCCAGTGCAATAATTACTGTATATATAGTCAGTGTATATAACAATAAATAATTTGCATATATAGAATATAAGGAAATATATATGGTATGGTAAATTTCATATATAAACAGTAAAAAAAAAAAAGGGGGGGGGGTAATACCGTGAGAGTAAATGAGCAGCAATAAGTATATGCAATATGTAGTATATATGATCATTTGCATATGCATAAAGGGTATATATACGATATATAGACTATATTGATAATTGTTATAATATTATAATATCTATTATATATATATATATAATGTCATTTTTATGAGCTACACTATAATTCCTCTCGACATTCCCTCTCGTACACGTTTGTGGAGAGGGAAAGCCGTACCTTAATGAGCAGCTCGGTCACCTCGTAGTGGCCGTATGAGCAGGCGTTGTGAAGCGGCACCAGATTGCTGAGAAAAAAAAGAAAGAAGAAAAAAACAACCAAAATAAAACACGGTTACTTTTGTCAAGGTCCCTTCAGATCCTATTGCAGTGTCTGGAACAGACGCGTTTCTGTACCCTTTGTCTTTCGCGTGGACGTCAGCACCGTGCTGCAACAACAGCTGCACTGTCTTCACCCGGTTGTAGCCTGCGGCCAGATGCAGGGGGGTCGACTGCAACGAAGCCACATGAAGAAAACCTCAGACAGTCTGTTTATGCCGACAAAAGATCATAAATAAAACTGCACAGCCGTAAATAAACTCCTTTTAAACATGACTTTGTAACACTGCACCTTTCTTCCATCGCTGGCGTGACAGTTGACGTTCAGAGGAGTGAGCAGGCTCATCAGCTTCTCCTCGTTCCCGCTCCTGCAGAGGAAGCACGGTAAAAACCCTGCTCGTGTACATTACACTCAGTAATTAGTGTTCCTGCCATTCAACAGTATCGATCGCTATAAAGCTCGCAGGAAGCTTTCAAGCCGAGGCCACGCTACCTTGCGCTTTCGAGGAGTTCGTCTTTTCTGTATTCGCCTGCGAGAGAAACGGCAAGCGATTAGTCGCTGAAAACGCAGTCGTTTCACGGTTCATATGGAGCGCGTAAGGCTGCACGATCCTCGCCAAAATGTGAATCAAGTAAAAAAACAGCCTATAGTCGGAATGATTTCGAAACGAGATCTTTTATATTGTATGGATTGAGATCGTGTAATAATAGTCCGTCAGAGGATCCACTCACCGGTCAGGACCGCCTTAGCGGACGCCTCGGCGAGATCTAGGGCCGTCCTGCCGTCCGTGTTTCGGATGCTCGGCTCGGCTCCCTGCTGCAACAGAACTGCCAGAACATGACGATGTTAGAAAACGCTATTAGTATACATTCATTCATCTTCTACCTCTATATATCCGATCTTCCCTCAGGTCACGGGGAGTCTGTGCCTATCTCAGGCGTCTATGGGCATTAAGCCAGGATACACCCTGGATGGATTGCCAACCCATGGCACACTCACATTCATACACTAGGGACAATTTTCCAAGGTGCCAATCAACCTACCGTGCATGTTTTTGGACCGGGGGAGGAAACCGGAGAACCCGGAGAAAAAACCCCTGAGGCACGGGGAGAACATGGCAAACTCCACACACACATGGGCGAGACGGAAATCGAACCCTGACCCTGGCGGTGTGAGACGAACGTGCTAACCACTAAGCCACCGTGCCCCCTGTATACATATAAATATATATATATTTTTAAAGGTACCGCTTTTTACCGATGCAGACGTCGATCTTGCCCTTGATAGCTGCTTCATGGAGAGGGGTGTAGTTCCAGTTGTCTCTGGAGTTGGGGTCAGCGCCGTGACGCAGCAGCAAGTTGACCACCTCAGCATGACCGAATGAGCAGGCGTTGTGGAGCGAGATGAGACCACCATCATCCCGGGCATGAACATTGGCTCCGTGCTGCAGTAGATAGCTCACGACGTCTCTACGGCCAAATCCTGCCATGAGGCGTCGATAATAACGGTCATTTGCAAACACAATGCTTTACTTAAATGCTTTTTACTCAAGGAAAACTTTCATATTAGTTCTAATCAGGGCCTTATTAAGTCAAAAGCGAAAAAAAACACACACACACACCAAACAACACAAAAATCACAAAGAAACAGTGACATTTATAAAGGCCTGACATAAATATAGACATATAAATATACCCATTTTCCCATTTTAAATTAAAACCTTTTCATTTAGTTAACTAAAAACAATTGTCCCGCTAAAATTCACTCGTTTGTTTCTTACATTATTAGTGTTTTTACATTTAAAAAAAAGTCTACACAAGCAGATAAGACTGCAATAACATTACGCTCGCCTTAATCGAATGCATCAACATCAGACACACATCAAAGATCCATGTTTGCTCACTTTTTTTTGTTTATTTCGCTCACAAACTACAAACTAGCTAGAATAGAAGAGCCTTTATTTGTCACATAAACATTACAGCACAGTGAAATTCTTTTCTTCGCATATCCCAGCTTGCTGTTTGGTAGCTGAGGGTCAGAGCACAGGGTACAGCCATGATACGGCGCCCCCTGGAGCAGAGAGGAGTTAAGGGTCTTGCTCAAGGGCCCATACCGGGTTGCTCGAACCCGGATCTTCCAATCAGCAGCCCAGTGCATTAGATCACTGAGCTACCCCCCCCCCCTTCCCCCATCTGTTATTCAGACTCATAGAACAAGGGTGTATTGGTTGCATTGACAGCTACCACTATAAACAAATAATACACGTGGGCATGGACTATGATGATTCGTTCGATGATTTATTCACAAACGAATCACTGCTACGCATGAGATCAGACGTCCAACATTGTTATCATGACTGACAGCGGAGAAAGAACATTACACATTCACGTTTGCAATCTCAGGAAGATAAAGTTAATAGTGTACTGTTCAATATGTTAAAACGAAAGAACCTTTATCTAAACCTGCGATTTGGTTAGAGCCGGAACTACTTTCGGCGATGCTATTACACTTAATTGGCAAGTTTCTGACCAATCAGGTTCAAATGGGTGGTGTAGTAATCAATCAAACAAAGATCGATCGATGGAACATACCAGATGAGATTTTATATATGTGATGTGTCACTGTGTAAATGCTAAATAGTACATATGATCACGCTGAAACCACACCATAATAATCACCCCCGGTGTTTGTGCGATGTACTGACCGGCGGCGAAGTGCAGCGGGGTGGACTTGCGGCCCGCGGTGTCTCTGCTGTTCACGTTCGCGGCGGTGAGCAGCGTCTTGACCCGCTCCAGCTCCCCGCTTCGGCAGGCCTCGAACAGCTCCCTGCCCTCCATCACAGCCGCCGGAGAGCAGCGCCGCAGCGTCATCCCGCCGAGCGGTTAGAAAAGCACGACGAGGCGGCGCACGGTGCACTTACCTCCCCGTCAGCGCGCTCATGATTCAGCTAAAACGCCAAAGCTAAAACTCGTGGTTACGCAACGCACGGATTAAAGCGCGGTGAGATGCGACATTCGGGCTGCATAAACACGCCTCATATCCCCCCCATCCCCGCCTAAACCCCCACCCACTCTGGATCTGAATCCAATTTGCACTGCTGCCTCCCGGTTCATCCACGCTTCCTGATCTCCTTCCCAGGCAAGACACCAAACCAAACACGCCCGGCATGAAGCGGCTGCTGCTGCTGCTGCCACCTACCTCCAAACACTGTACCTCATTTAGCATCAACATAAACACAATATGGCATTATTCAATACCACTATTTAGGAAATGTTCCCCAACTAGAGGTATCAAGGACCGAAGTACAAATACCTTAATTAAGTAGAAATCTCCGGTATCTATATTTTACTTTTTATTTTATACATATAAATTATTTTTACTTCTACTCCTACTTAAAAAAAACTATCCAGATTAATCACTCCATCCTGATGGAGTAAATTTGATTGTGGTTGGATGGGATATAAACATATACCATTCCCACACCCTATTGCACAACAAAACACCATGTGCATGGTCACGTGTTATAACATGCCTATCATCATATCTTTACATGTTAAATATCTCTTAACATGAAGCACTTACACTCAAATGATGATATATTTTATGATAGATAAGATATACACACCGATATAATAAATAAATGCTATTAAGATCAATTAATTGTATCTTTGTAGGAAAAAATATATATATAACAATGACTACTGGATAGTATGAAAGAAATGAAAGTCATGAAACTGGTTATTAGCACAATTTTTTTAATACATCTAACTCATATCATGGTATAATTTCTCCCTTAATGCTTATAATGTTTCCTAAAGTGTGTAACCAGGTCACGTATAAAACTGTTATCTCTTTATTGCATTATACAACGTATGTTAAAATGGTAGCATTTTACTATTAGGAATAAAATATACATTTTAGTCATTATAGTGTCTTGGATATAGCTTCTGTGGTTTGAAAACACAGCAGTTATTACATCTAGCGAATTTGAAGATTTAGTTTAGCGGCGATGTTTAATTTAATGCTTTGATTTAATGCTGCTCCGAAGTGCCGCAAGAAAACTAAAAGTGTCTTTCCGAAGTGGGAATGGAAGCGCTCGTCTGCTGTGAGCTGGCCTCAAAAATACCTGTCTAAAAATACCTTTACCTTTCCAGCTGCCCTCTGGATTCCTTTCCAAGAAGGGAAATCCCAACAGGACAATAACCTAATAACCATTTTCTGAATGGTCATCCATTATAACACCAAACAGCAGAAGAATATATATATATATGTATATATATATATATATATATATATATATATATATATATATATATATATATATATACACATGATATATTACATACATTAGCACTTATGAGGGACTATCACTAGAATCTAATGTTCAGCAAGCACATATGTGGGATGTCTCGAAATATTGGCTATAAAGTGTACATAGTATTTTAAAAAATTTAATGCTGTATGCAATCTAGAAGTCCAGAGCGGTCTTAGGCAGGTAGAATTTGATCTCAGTCATAGGGCAGTTATAGCAATAGTACATACTTGCGTTTTACAGTTTTTTCAGCTATATACAACTGTTGTCAGGAAAATAAGGTTTTTCTAATGTTTTAGAAAAGGTGGTGGAGGAGGTGGAGGAGGAGGAATGAAGGCTGCTCCTGGAGGTGGTGGTGGAGGAGGAGGAATATTACTCTGTCCAAAAGGAGGAGGAGGTGGAGGAGGAACATTGCTCTGTCCAAATGGAGGAGGAGGAGGAGGAGGTGGAGGTACATTGCTCTGTCCAAATGGAGGAGGAGGTGGAGGTACATTGCTCTGTCCAAAAGGAGGAGGAGGTGGAGGAGGTGTTGGAGACAAATAGGGTGAAGGAGCACTTCCCAAAAACGGAGTAGAGCGCAGTGGAGGAGGTGGTGGTGCAACATTACTCTTTCCAGTACTAGGAGATGGAAACGGAGAGGGCGGTGGAGCCATGGAGCTATACTCTAGAAATGGAGGTGGCATTGAGTTGTCAGGAGGAGGAGGAGGAAGAGATGGAGGAGATGGAGGTGGAGGTGGAGGCGCCATAAACTCATTCTCAAGAGTTGGAGGTGGCGGTAAAAACGATTCGGTGAAAGCGGAGCTGAATGGAGAAAGAGACGGTGTCATTCCATCTATTGGAGGCAGAAGGCCATCAGTATCACTACAAGGGGGAAGAGGAGGTGGTAGTGACGGATCGGTGTCGAAACTCAGCGGGCGCGGCGTCGGGGAGAACGGCGTGGTTGAAGAATCTGGGATTTTCAAGCCGTCCCACTTGGGAACTGACGGCGGAGGAACGGCAATCCCAATGCCAGATCTACGAGAAATAAAAAGAGTGAGAGACGGAAAGACTTGTGGTAATTTATATAAACACAATGTCTAATGATCTGGAAAAAATATTACATAACGTTTTTAAAGATTTGTACACAAAAAAATAAAAACGTACCCAAAATGTGACCCTCCTTCATGTGAGCTCGGAATCGTCGTCTGTTTTTCACTCTGTTTATTTGAGGCCTAGAGATTAAAATCATACCAAATGTAATGTTTAATATTTCCTCCTACATACGCAAAACTCACAACGGAAAGCATTTAAAACATGTCCTATTTACACATCCACGAAATTATTCGTCAAACGACACGTACGGAACTGTCCCAGATGCCGTGTCCGACTGAGTCGAGGCTGGTGAAGGATATTGGGATACGCTCGTATTCAAGGTCGGGTTCCTTGGATCTCGCCGGAGGAGCCATCATCTTAGCAAGCGGGATTTTGCACGGAGCCGTCAAGACGCCAATCTCCTGTCGCGCTACTTTCTCCTTGTACATGTTGACCCTCTGACGGGGAAAAAAAAAACGCCGTTGTTTTGCATTTAGAAAAAGAGATTTTGGAGCTTTGCTGTATTGCTGTACAAGACTATTAGAATTAGAATCATAATATATAATATAATATAATATATAGTCTATTGGTGGGGCACGGTGGCTTAGAGGTTAGCACATTCGCCTCACACCGCCAGGGTCCGTGTTCGATTCCGCCGGCCATGTGTGTGTGCATGTTCTCCCTGTGCTTCAGGGGGTTTTTCTCCCGGTTCTCCGGTTTACTCCCCCGGTCCCCCGTGCCTCAGGGTTTTTTTCTCTGGTTTCCTCCCGGTCCAAAAACATGCACGGTAGGTTGATCGGCACCTTGGAAAATTGTCCCTAGTGTATGAATGTGTGTGTGTGTGCCCTGCGATGGGTTGGCATTCCATCCAGGGTGTATCCTGCCTTAATGCCCATAGACGCCTGAGATAGACACAGACTCCCCGTGACCCGAGGGAAGAACGGATATATAGCGGTAGAAGATGAATGAATGAATGAATAAAGTCTCTTGGTACGCAGTGTCATACAAATTCCTTACATTCCCTACATTTCTTTTTTAGGTTTTCTGAGTAATTCATACTGATGAAATTAAATCAATAGAAACACACGAGTGGAGATTCTATGTCGCAGTCAAACTGTCAGATATTAACATAAAGCAACAGGCTAGCATCGGTTCATCAAATCATCTGTATTATCATCAAATAAAACAAACAAATAAATAAATAAAGTCAAACACAGTAGTGGAGATATGACATTGTGGATCTGCATTAAAACCCACCATGCTTAATATATTGACTGATGACTCCATCTGCTTGAGTTGAACGGACTGAGCGTCCAGCAGTCTTAATACACTCGCTGCTAGCGTGTTGATCTGGTAGGCGACGCTAGCCAGGGCTTGTGTGGTGAGAGCTTTGGATTCCTCCACCGCCTTTACCGTGTCCTCCGCCTGCATTATAGAACAACAAAACAAAAACAAACCCAGATTTGAAAGAGCTACTTTTTGTAGGCGACATCAAGAACAGCAGGGCGTCTCAGAAATAATATATTTTATATTCTGGGTTTTGGGGGCACGGTGGTTTAGTGGTTAGCACGTTCGCCTCACACCGCCAGGGTCGGGGTTCGATTCCCATCTCAGTCATGTGTGTGTGGAGTTCTCCCCGTGCCTCAGGGGGTTTTTCTCCGGGTTCTCCGGTTTCCTGCCCGGTCCAAAAACATGCACGGTAGGTTGATTGGCACCTTGGAAAATTGTCCCTAGTGTATGAATATGTGTGTGTGTGTGTGTGTCCTGTGATGGGTTGGCATTCCATCCAGGGTGTATCCTGCCTTAATGCCCATAGACGCCTGAGATAGACACAGACTCCCCGTGACCCGAGGGAAGATCGGATATAGCGGTAGAAGATGAATGAATGAATGAATGGGCGTCTACTGGATGGTTTGATGACGTCATGGTTTCTCCACATGCATGATTTGATTGCATGGGTTTTGGATGATTTTTTGGCTTCCATTTTTCCCCGATATCATTTGCAGTCATGCTCGTTAATGTTATTGCGGACTATACCATGGTGAACAAACAAAATGATTCCTGGGCAGTATTTAGAATAGAATAGGTTTTCAGCCATGATACAGCGCCCCCTGGAGCACAGACGGTTAAGCGTCCGTGCTCGAACCACCCACCTTACAATCAGTAGCCACTTTAAGGTCTTCCTTGCAGAAATTGAAGGCTGTTTTTAAGGTAAATATATAATCAGAGTCAATAATTATCCTGCTTTCTGTCGCTCTTTGTCATTCTCAATCCAATGTGAGTTTGGTCGATCGTTCTATATTCTGGCTATATTTTATGTCATGGACGGCGAACAAGCCTGGAAATGACTGGCTTGGAGATGCAGCATGAGCGCGTGAATGAACAATCCTATCTCGACTAACATTTCAACACGACCCTAAAGAAATAGAACTTGCACAACGGAAGAATGCAAAGCGTTACGAGATTACACATTGTGAAGTGGAGACGACGAAGGCTTGTGCAAACATGCAACACAATGCAGCACGATTCTGGAAGTCAGATCAGCAGGAACAGCTCGGAGCTGCAGTGCTCAGGGCAGGCCTCCGACACCTTCCAGCTCTGTTTGGGCTTGTACACACTTCCATTTTGGGAAAACGGGAACGCCGGAAAACATGTCTGCGGGCGATACTCTCGAACCTGCTCGTCTATTTGAGAAGGTCGCGAGACGCGTCTAAAACTTGACGAGGAAAATGTGAAAATGACTTTTTCTGACTTTCTCCAGATACTTAAACGTGGAATAGAACACAGAATAGCGACGCGGTACAATCCTACCTTCGAGTATTTGTCCTCGCAGTAGTCGGCCACTTTGGTGAGATTGCTGTGGTTGTCCAGCAGAGCTTTCCTGGCCGCAGGAGCCTCGTCGAAAATCTTCACGATGTCCTCTGTGTACTTCATGGTCAGTTGTGTTACGTTTGTTACTCTGAGGTAGCGCTGGTTTTCCCAGTGATACAGGAAGGTTCCAAGAGAAACGCAGGTAAATGGGAGTAGGCTTATATTCAGGGCTGGGAACAAGATAACATGTGTGGACATGCTGACAAGGAATTGCATCCTCGCATAGGGGAGAATGCTGCCTGCAAGGCGGTTGAGGAAAGAATAAAAAAAAAAACCACTCTTAGTTTATAAGTAGGTGAAAGAGAAGACAGGAAAAGGTTTTGTTTTTTAATCAAATTAGATAGGAAAAGTACAGTGATTGTTTATAAAATGGGAGCGTTTGGTGAAGTTGTACTTCTGGCGTGTGGCCACCAGAGGGCACGCTTATGTTACAGTGAACGACTTTTTGTTATGTAGTTTTGCTAAAAGAAATGAAATCTATTCGATCGACGTGTATTAATTAATTTATTCGGTCATTCCGGACAATTATATATACGCTGATGTGGAGGATTTTTATTTTTATTTATGTATTTTTTAAAAAGTGAAATTAGATAATAAAAATACAGTGCTTTCTTTATAAATTGGGAGCTTTTAGTGAAGTTGTACTTCTGGCATGTGGCCACAAGAGGGCACGCGTGTGTTACAAGTGAACGACCAGTGCGCATTTTGCCATGTAGATGAAAAGAAATTAAATCTGTTCGATCGATGTTTATTCATTAATTTATTCGGTCATTCTGGACAATGATATATGATCTGATGTGGAGGATTTTTATTTTTATTTATTTGTTTTTTTTTTAAAAGTGAAATTAGATAATTAAAATACAGTGCTTTCTTTATAAATTGGGAGCGTTTGGTGAAGTTGTACTTCTGCCATGAGGCCACAAGAGGGCACGCGTGTGTTACAGTGAACAGCAAGTGAGCATTTTGCTATGTAGATAAAATACATCTATTTGATCGATGTTTATTCATTAATTTATTCGGTAATTCTGGACAATGGTATATGATCTGGTGTGGAGAATTTGTTTTGTTTTTAAATGAAATTAGACAGTAAAGGTACAGGCGTTTTCTTACTTTATAAAACGGGAGCGTTTGGTGAGGTTGTACTTCTGCCATGTGGCCACAAGAGGGCACGCGTGTGTTGCAGTAAACAACAAGTGAGCATTTTGCTTGTAGACGAAAATATATGAAATCTAATCAATCATTGTTTATTCATTCATTTGTGCATTCTGGAAAATACGATAAGATTTTTCTGCTGTGGAATATTTGTTTTTTTTTTTTTTATGAAATTAAATAGTAAAAGTACAGCGTTTTCTTTATAAATTGGGAGAGTTTGGTGAAGTTGTACTTCTGTCATGTGGCCACAAGAGGGCACATGCGCGTTACAGTGAACAACAAGTGAGCATTTTGCTATGTAGATAAAATAAATCTATTCGATCGATGTTTATTCCTTAATTTATTCGGTCATTCTGGACAATGATATATGATCTATGATAATATGATCATAGCATTTTGCTATGTAGATGAAAAGTAATAAAATCTATTCGATCGTTGTTTATTCGTTCATTCTGGAATATGCTACATGATCTGCCGTGGAGCATTTTTTTTTACTGAAATTAAATCGTAAATGCCTGTAAGGCAGCTAATGAGTAATCTGTTATTTATGTATTTATTGCTCAGGAAAGTGCTGTTAATGTGCTACAATAGATAACTTAATCACCTGATAGTTTTACTGATAATGACTACGTGTCAAAGTTTTGCCATAGCTGCAGAGGGCTGATGGGAAAGGCCTTAAAGTTTTTGAGAGACACATTATATGAACTTTAAAGATCATCGACAAAAAGAAACGCCATTCGGAAAATGTGCTGGTTTGCTAACAGGGCATGAAACGGTGGGAAACTGCCCGCGTCAGTGTCTTATTTGTACACCGAGACTTTAAAGAAAGAAAAGATGTAGGATGTAGGAACGAGCTGGTGCGGCACAACCGCGCATTTTTATTGCCATAAATCTTTATTGCTTTTTTTTTCCTTTTCTTTTTCTAATTATATTTAGAGCGACTCTATTCTTTCTCCCGCTGTCGCCCGCTGGCCGACGCGTCTCATCGGATATCTGATGTGTTATGTTGACCCGCGGTTGACCTGCGGTCTAGACGGTGTACGATCCGCGGAAACGATTTCGCCGTGAAATAGCAGAAATGAACGAAAAAACAGATAAACCCACCCAGAACAATAAAAACTTATTTTTCTTTTCTTTTATGAACCAACACATTTTTATGTAGGCGCATTTAATAACGAAGAAAACGTGGTCGCGTAAAACGACCGGTGTGATCCAATATGATTTGCGTTATCGGAGAAAATTATAATCATTCGTTCGTTTAGTCTGATTTTGGCTAAAAACCCGGGTCAAGTATTACATCGTGGATCTTTATACAATCCCGTGGTATATAATATTATATCAGAAGGACAACAGGGTTACTGATTAATGCTAACCGTGCGAATTATAGTATAATAGTGTAATTCATCTTGGGTCGGACAAAAGGACAATAAAATGTTGGAAAAAGGGAAGTCAATGTAAATCTAAGGGAAATTACGGCTTAAGAATAAAGTCAAAGAGCACATTCAAATCATGTCCAGGATTCTGAAATATACATTATTTTCAATTCTACAATTTTTATTTATTTATTTTTTTACTATAAACTTTTGCAGGAATCTAAAATTCAGAACATTATAGGATTTCTAAGGCAAAGAAAATCGACCCAAAAAGGGTAGAAAAATGATCCCAATAGTAATGTGGAAGACACTTTAAAAAAGGGTTTCTTTAAAAAAAAAAAAAACACACACAGATAGCAAAACAACATATTGGGAGGTGGTAGATCATGGTTAAGGTATAGGCCCCTGGACCAGAAGGTCTCAGGTTCAAATCCCACCACCATCAAGCTGCCACTATCGGGCCCTTGAGCAAGGCCCTTAATTGCTCAGCTTGTAAGCCACTCTATAAGAGCGTCTGAAAAAAATGTGTACAGGGCACAGACTGCCCCCAGGTCATTAAAATTCATCTGATATTTACCTTTACATTTTACAGCATGTAGCAGACGCACTTATCCAGAGCGATTTACGGTTAAGGGCCTTGCGTTAAGGGCCCCTTTTGGCAATGCATTCTTACACCCAACTATCCCGTTCTCACTAGCATTAACCATTTTTAAAAAATGATACCACAGGGGTACTCAGGACATCAGAATGTGACACCAAGCGATCCCGACCAACACGCCCATACTATATTTGACAAGTTGGGAGTGTAGGTAATAGTAGTACACTGAGGAGGTGGGAGCTCAATGGTTAAGGGATTGGCCTGTGGACCAGAAGATCGCAGGTTCAAATCCCACCTGCCACTAGTGGGCCCTTGAGCAAGGCCCTTTAACCCTCAACTGGATAAGGGAGTCCGCCAAATGCTTTAAAATGTAAACGTACAATCCTTCCACCTACTGTACCACAATGCCAAGCAAGTCCTGCTGAAAGGTGTTAAGGGCCTGCTAATACACTTTTTCCAGTTACTATCGCAACACCCAGGGGCGGAGACCGGTTCCTCCTGCCAGACCCTCGTTCTTTCTGCTGGTCAAGTATTCGCTCTATGCAATTCCTCTGAGAGTGTATTAAGGTGGTTTACGTCAAAATAATGAGAGTTTTTCATGGCGGACTGCCAAGGCTCCTCTATACAAGCTTTCCGCCCAGCGCGAAGTCCAGTTTCAGGTCTCAGCTTCTGCTCCTCAAGGCTTCATTAATTACGTCTGTGGCTGCATCTGGGAGATATTTGCCGCCTGCGAACCGACACTTAAATTGCAATCTACTGCGGCTTTAGCAGCATCTGGAAGCGAATGGGAATTGCAGGCGGGCCAAATGGTACCGGAATGCTGATACGAAGCCCGTGGCACTGTACTCCTCTGTTCCCTGTGCCAAAGAGCAGATGCCATAATGTATCTGCGGCATGCCTGGTACTGACACTGGCGTTGCAAAGCAGATGTATGCTGATCAAACTCTGTAGACGGCTCTGGTATGTCTTATAAGAGGTGTATGTTCATGGCCAGTTCATGAAAAAGCATCCCAAATGAGGGGTCGGAGAGATGTGGGCTTGCAATATGAGTGACGAACTGCTATAACTACATAGCATTAGTGCATTGTACAATGGGCGTTTTAAACGAATCTGAAAGAGACATTTTGTCTAAGTAAGCTGCAATAGGGTTCATGTTTTTTTACACTGAATTTGTGTGGAAAAATACGAAGAAATAAACAAAAGTGATCTTTCATCATCACTGCGTCTCACCAGAGAGGGCGCCACTCGCTCTGCGCAGCCTTCAACTGCAGCTCAACAGACGCACGTCACTTCATTACTGTAGCGGATGTTTTTTCCGACTAAACTAAACTTTATTCTAGAAATGTCTTTGTCCCACGAGGCTATTTGGTGGGCCGGGACAAATGACCTTGGGGGCCCGGGTTCGCCTTGAGGGTTGCCATATTGAATAGCCCTGATGTATGGCATTTACAGATGATTTACTAGATGCTCTGCTGAGACCTGGGCAAGTGGTCTAGCAGTCGTCTCAAAACACCCGGCCAGTCTCTTTCATTTGAAATGAATACAGGGTCAGTGCAGGCCATAAATAAATAAATAAATCCAGTCGTTCAAATTGCATTGCAAAAGCTGAAATGTAACAAGAAATGTGGTCCTCTAATCATTATATATCATTTATGTTAATATGGGGGGAAAGAAATTAGCAGTAAACCACCTTCATGCCAGATTACAAAGGAAGCTCCCAGTGGTCGCCCATATGTTTGCTCCTTTTCGGATTACTTCACATTTGTGGAAGTTCCCACAGTGTGTAGAATAGATCTGGGGCCAATCCAGTAACTCGTTTTGGTGCAACGAAATGCGATTCATGATTCCTGGAGACAAGCAGCACTGAAATCTCATGCCTCCTTTTATAACACCTGGCTTGGAAACGTTTTTTTTTCCCCCTCTCATTACGAATTCTCATGCTAGTCAAGAAGGTTGCGACTTGAAAAGAAAACACTGCATGAAATCGTTTACCTCGTATTCATCCATACGCTGACTGACTGATTACACTAAGAGGGAAATGGATAGAACAGTGGAGCTTTTTTTTGGTTCCATCCAACGTGGGTGCAAAATAATATTTTCCCTGTCATGCTAGCATAATGACTGTTTTACCTCGTCTTGACCACTCGGTAATGTTTTCGTTGCTGAGTTTTCCTGCTGGAAGTATATTTTGGCACTCTTGCCTAGTGGTGCGCAATATCCCGGGAAACATGTGCATACGTGCATCTACAACAAAATACAAAATAAATACACTTGGTTTGCACAGAATTCAACTATACTACTGAACAGAAATGCAGTTAAATTATATATATATATATATATATATATATATATATATATATATATATATATATATATATATATATATATATATATATATATATATATATATAAATCTATATAAATTTGTTGCAGGACAAAAAACCAATAAACACAAACACAATAAATAAACACATAAAAAAATACAAATAATTCTAACTCAAGAAGATTTATGTGGTATCAGTACTTTTCTTTGCTCTTCTTTTTTATTTATTTTTCGGCCAAAATATCTATACTTCTTATTTTAAAACCAGGTTTTTGTTGCTTTAGTTTTAAGCTGTTTGGTGAAATGGCAGTATTTTTTTTTCTTCTCATTGCGCTCCGTTTACAGCCTGCCACTGGTGTATCATTTCCTGGTTATCACACACTACAGACTACGCTGGCTAGAAGGCAACAAGTCATCAAAAACAATATTAAAAGGCAAGACACATTTATGCGCAAACGTTCTTTACTTAGATGCATATATATATATATATATATATATATATATATATATATATATATATATATATATATATATATTAATATAAAATTAAGAAAACCATACTATACTGTCTCTGATATAACCTGAATCTTGGTGAGTATTTGCCTCGCAGACGATAAATATCAAGTCAAGATTTAAAATTGTTTTAAAAATGCATATATGAGTAGAAAGTAAGGGGGGCACGGTGGCTTAGTGGTTAGCATGTTCGCCTCACACCTCCAGGGTCCGGGTTCGATTCCCGTCTCGGCCATGTGTGTGTGGAGTTTGCATGTTCTCCCTGTGCCTCAGGAGGTTTTTCTCCGGGTTCTCCGGTTTCCTCCCGGTCCAAAAACATGCATGGTAGGTTTATTGGCACCTTGGAAAATTGTCCCTAGTGTATGAATGTGTGTGTGTGTGTGTGTGTGTGTGTGCCCTGCGATGGGTTGGCATTCCATCCAGGGTGAATGAAGGAATGAATGAATGAGTAGAAAATATCCATAAAAACAAATGTGAAAGTTAGAAGAGTTACCGTCCTCATTTACCGTCATTTTTTTAATCCCGATGATTTGCGCAATTATAAACAACCGTAGTTGCTTTAAAACCTTTACAAGAAAATGTTTATCTTACGCGATACATGTTTGCCCAAAGCATAGCTATTTGTCCATGCCCGTTGATTTGAGTGCATTTAAATTTATCGAAAAGTACTCGTTTAGAACAAATAAACAAATTCCATTTCCACTTTTACGAATCGGAGCCCAAAAATTCTTTACTTTAATCTTCGACCTTTACTGGAGTATTTTTAAACACGAGTATCTGCACTTCTGCTTAAGCCAAGCACGGGTGCACTTTTACCACGTCTGCCGGTGTTGAAAGGGACTGGGTGGAATGCACTTTTGTTCTGAACTTTGCGCCGTCTTAAAGCTTCACTTAACATTAATATGTTTTGAAAGCATCTGTCAAAGGCCATTCCGAGCTGCATGAACGATGTTGTTGGGGGGGCAGAACGGATAATGAAATATATGCATTGCTGCTAAAGGGCACCAACTAGGTCAGGGCTGTGCCGGTGATCCTAATGGGCTGCTAAGAGCCGGAAATATTTTCTTTACCCAGACAAAAAAACAAAAACAAAGGAAACACGTCCAGGAAACCTGCAGACTTCCACATGCAAACATAATTAATGATACAAAACCAATTAAATCTATCGGCTGGGTGTTCGGGCCCTACATTGTTACATTTGGCAGACGCCCTTATCCAGAGCGACTTACAACTGAGCAGTTGAGGGTTAAGGGCCTTGCTCAAGGGCCCACTTGTGGCAGCTCGGTAGTGGTGATTGGATTTGAATCTACGATCTTCGGCTCCAGAGGCCAAAGCCTTAAGCACTGAGCTCCCACCTTCCCTTTAGCTCCACAGTCACATGGCATACGGATGGTCACGGTCCCCTGGCACCGGGCTTCTTATCAATGAAACCGTTTTTATCTCTGCTTATGAATTCTGATGGTCACGTTATGAACCAGATAAGACTGGATCTTTCAGGCCAAATGAAAAAACGAGCGACACAAACAACTTGCCGCACTATATTCAAATATACTCATCTGTAAATTCAAATATACGCCTCGCGACGTTCTTTTACTCCAACCCATGTACACTATATAATAATATCCTTTATTTGTCACAAATACATTACAGCACAGTGAAATTCTTTTCTTCGTATATCCCAGCTTGATGTTGGTAGTTGGGGTCAGAGCGCAGGGTCAGCCATGATACGGAGGGTTACAGAGGGTTAAGGGTCTTGCTCAAGGACCCAAGGGAGGCAGCTTGGCCATACCGGGGCTCGAACCCAGATCTTCTGATCAGCAGCCCAGCGCCTTAGACCACTGAGCTACCCCCTCCCCCCACTGAGCTACCCCCTCCCTCTATATACCCTATACCTTCACGAAGCGTAGAATTTGCGAAGGCACAAAGTTCATAATGTTTACTGAATAATAAATAAAAGGACTATTATTTACTCATAACTATAATACTCATCATTCATCTGCTGAAGGCCAAAGACAAATCTGTCCCTCTGTCAAAATCAAGTGTCGAAGGACTATAAAAGGCGACCATATCACCTAGAGTGTATCATTAACTTCACCAAACATCACACCGATTGCGCGATTTTCTATTTTATACGCTGCGATAACGCTAAAGTACAACCTGTCCTGTAATAAACGTCCAGTGGCTTTTTTCGTTAATGCTGATGCACGAGGCAGACGTTAATTAGTTTTATTTACTGCAATCGCTTAATCAATTAATTATCAACCTTTGTCCCGCCGCGTCGTATCGGCAAACCGAGTCCGTTAAAAAACAACTCGTACGGCGGGGGTATGGGGGGCACGTGTGGCGTTATCAGTCAACTACTAATTACAGCAAAAGAACAGGAACAGCCGAACAGCGCGATACGGCGATAACGCGTGATAACGCAGACTCGTAAACGATGGTCAGCATTATCCGGAGAACTTTATGATCTCATAAAGTCAGCGTTTTGTCAGCGGTTCTTAAATTTATGATGCGGCTGTTAATCCCAGACAAAAACGGCTTTCTGATTAATAATCTTTTACACATTGAACATATCAGAGGCAAATAATTGTTAAAAATTTTTTTTAACTATGTGTGCTTCCTGAACAATATTACGAAGCCTCCGTGCTGTTACACATCGTGCGAAATCTATGCGAAATTCATGTTGCTTTAAAATGAAGCCATATATCATATCTGTCACTCATAACGTTCATAAAGTCACATGACCTTTTTTTAAATTAAAAAACACAATTTCACTATTACTCGACAACGAGACAAAAATGAGTGTCAACTGAATATCACTACTTTAATTCAGGAATGAAAGAGATTTCCACCCCAAGACACTGCATATGACTTCATAACATGTGGAATTCCTTCCTATATGGACAAATGCAGCGGATTTCTCCGTCCAGCTATATGTGGTTCTTTCCCAAACCCAAAGGAGGAACACAATTATATTGGATGCGTTGGATGCCTTTCACTGAAATTAGATCTCCCAAACCATGAAAATGTGCTTGTGCACAAAGGCAGCTCCAGGAAGAGCCCTGACCTCAACCCTTATCAACACCATTGGGATGAACTGGAATGCTGAAGGCACCCCTGGCTTCTTCACTCTACATCTGTACATGTTCCTGGCCAATAATATGAATAAAGAGTTTTTATACTTTGAAAATTGGAATATGTTTCTTCGGATGTTCTTTTCGTTCCTATAGATAGGTAGACGGAAAGACAGACAGAAAGACAGATAGATAGACGGACAGACAGACAGACAGATAGATGGAGGTAATATGGTGTAATTAAGCATAATGTTGGATAGATAGATAGAAAGATAGATAGATGGAGGTAATATGGTGTAAGCATAAATAAGCATAATGTTGGATATATATATATATATATATATATATATATATATATATATATATATATATATATATATAGACAGACAGATTAATTAAGCATATAATTAAGCATAATGTTGGACAGACAGAAAGACAGATAGCTAGATAGATGGCCTCTTGAACGGAAGACCCCATCACCACCAAGCTCCCACTAGTGGGCCCTTGAGCAAGGCCCTTAACCCTCAATTGCTCAGTTGTAAGTCACTCTGGATAAATGGCGTAAATGTGTATGTAGATAGATAGATAATACAAACGAATACATAGAGCAGATAGATAGACTGAGAGACAGATTATTACTATAATTATATAACTATACACTATTATACTGTAATATGTTAATCGTTCTATGATACTTTGTGTATTTTTTTGGTGACGGTACAGGTTTTCATTTTCTACATAAACAATATTTATATTATTTATATATTTATAATATCATATTACAGTATGATAAACACTATTCGAGGATTTCTCCTGTAACTGATATATACTATTTAGTATACTGGTGTTTACGCAATCTTCTCCCTAATAAGCCTAAGATGAATCATCAAAATGTAAGCTTATACACGTTACAAATAAACACTTATAAATACAAATAAACTATAGTATGCAATACATTTGTCCAAACAGTGTGTTTTCAATTGGCTTCCCTAGAATCCTGACCCTTTCTTTTTCGGCACTGGATCATGAAACACTTTGTTATCTTCAAATATGTGACTGGAGTTTCTTTAATCACTTAAAGATGACTAAAAAGCGATGTTGGTGGGTTTTTACCAGATTAGTTTATCTTCCTTGGCATAGTACATTTCAGTGCGACAGAACATTCCCAAAACGTAACAACCCCGACGAATCGAGTTATTAATTCTCATTTTTAGTGTGTCTGACAAGGCTTAAGCTCACACCATGGAGCGGAATGAGTCTCGCAGCTTTTCTCGCTCCGAGTGAATGAACTCGGACATGCCAATTTAAGGGGGGGGATCCCATAATTTTCTTGAGAATCAGACAGGATTTCTCACGGATACACTCAACTGGCCGTGATTATAACAATTCCCAATACGCAGCATATGGACAGAGGTCCAACAAAACTCCCACTCCAAGATGGCTCCGGTTGTGAGTCATGTACAAGGAGCTGGGGTTTGGTTTTGGCACCGAATGCCATGATTGTGTAACGGCTATTTTTCCTTTCCAGCGTTGGGAAAAGAAAAAAAAAAGCTTCGCTCCCCGTCTTCATCAGCATTGCGGCGATTGAGTTTTTTTTTTTTCCGCCACTATCACGAGAAAAAAAAAACATTAGGAGAAAAAGCTCGTTTTCCATTGTCGCCTTTCATTCGGCGATGTCATTTATTTCGCTCTATTGCCCGCAAGCGCACACCGTTCTGTTGCTCAGAGACGGAGCATTTCCGGAAATTGACAGCCAGATGATTATATGCTTCCTATGAGCGTGCACATGCTGTGGATGCAAAAGGAGCGAACGCCTGACGCGGGCTATTAATCTTGTAAACGTTTTCTTGCCGTCGAAAAAAAAAAAAGAAACACTTGCCCTGAAAACACTTGTGTACTATTATGCGAGAGATTTATTCGCAATGGCGGCGAACAAAATCGTAAAGGAATATGAAAAAGATACGTATTTTTCCTTTCCTTCCAGACTAAAATGTAAGGCGAGGGCAAGGATAATAAAAAAAAAATGTTGTCATGAGGACGACCTTTGGATTGCTGTTTTTCCGTCACCGGCACAAACAATAATTTGCTTGCTAGACGTTTCTGAGATCAACAGTGTGTGCAATAAAAAAAATATCATAACGCATCTAGAAAGCTGTTAACGCTGTCTGCACAAATGGCGTTGAGGGAGAAAATTGCCCCACCTAGCTCTTATTTTTATTACTCTTATGATCCCCCCCCCTGCACCTATCAAAAATCTTCCCTCAACCACTTCACCCCCCCTTCCCCTTCCACTTTACACTACGATAGAATGAGCCTTTTGATGGCTCTTGAGTGCTGTGATTGAGGGCGCCGAATTGCACGGCTCATCTTCTGCCTGTGACACCATTATCGCGAACAGCAGCTGCGGCAGCGGCGGCTTTTAGGGCGCAGAAGCTTTCCAAGCTCCCATTATCGCTTCTTTTTTTTTTTTTTTTATTAAACCAGGACAAATAGAAGAGCTAGTCAGGTAGACAGAAAGAGAGAGTGAGAGATAAAGAGAAAGAGAGCTTTGATAGTAGGTGGCCAGTTTGGAGAGAATGAAGGGATAGAGGAGGAGGAGGAGGGGGGGGGGGGTGTTGTTGAGCGTGAAAGCAAGGATTGAACCCTTTTCCCATCGAGCTTGTGAGAGGAAGGCTGCTCGAGAGTGTGGGCTGGGTTAAATGGCACTTAAAAGGCGCCGACTGCGAGCGTTTCCAAGCCTGAATAGCGGACAGACGGGCGGGGAAGGAGGGTGTGTGTGTGTGTGTTGTGGTGGGTGAAAAGGGGAAAGGGGAAGAGATAGAGAAAGAAGGAGGGGAGAGAGAGAGGGGGAGAGAGATAGAAAAGGAGCCCCACAGGAAAGGACCATCCAGAGGTGTGTGTGTGTGTGCACCTAGACACACTTGTGCAAAACGCAACCTGGGTTTGTTTATTGCTGGCGCTGGGAGTTTTTTCTTTTTTTTTCTTGCCACTTTCTTTCGCACTCCTCGGGAACCAACAATGCACCGGGCAGCGTTGCTGCTGTCCCTGGTCGGACTCGGGGCGGCCCTGAAACCCGAGTGGCAGCCTGGGACGTACGAATCCACAGGAAGCCGGGGCCGTTGACTTTTTGAGTGATTACAACTCTACTGCTGAGCAAGTGTTCTCCTATAGCAGCGAGGCGAGCTGGGCGTACAGCACCAACCTGACGGATGACAATTCCCAGCAAGAGGTATGAGTCACGGTGCATGTTGGGATGCTTTTGTCATTGTGGTTGCTTGAATCTCTAAATTGGAGTCGTCAAAGCCTACGTGATGTAGACGCAGACAGGCTTTTTAAAATTATTTATTTATTTATTTATTTTTATCCCTGACAGACTTGTGGATTGTCTGCCTCCTGAAACTGTCCTGATATAATTGCGGGCTTTAAAAATGACACACGCTTATGTTATTTTTAGCACATTAGGGTAACTTAAACAGAACCTGGAAAATGAGAGCGAGCTAAATGTCATTTATTCTAGGTAGCCAGGAACGACGAAAACGGAAAGTCGTTTGTATACGCCGTGAAAGGCAAAAACGCCTGCTGTAATTATTGCCATGTCCTGGAATCGCAATGCGGATATTCACACCAGGGGAAAGTAAAAGAGATGCTGGGATACTGTATAAAAAAATAAAAAAAAAGAAGGATGCTGATGTAGAGGCTTAGCATTCCTACTCTCCTAAAGGAGCAATTTGTACACAAACACACACACACACACACACACACTCACACACATTCCCAAGCAGGAATTTTCTTTCTAACACAGCTGTCCCAACACTGTTTAACACTGGCAGCTGGGCAAGCGGGTAGCAGCCCAACCCTTCTACGCCCAACAGGTGTGACCGCACTCTGACCTCTTCCCCATCTTCCTAGCGACCTCGATCGGACACTCCCGAGAGATGAAAAATTCAAGGCCAAACAGAAGCATGCGGTGCGCCGAGCCTTACCCGGCGCGACGTCTATTATTCTGGACATGAGGCGATCAAAGCACCTGGTTTTGTTTTTTTTCCTCAGGTGTGAGACACATGAGTTGTTTTAAAAAAAAAAGAAAAAGAAAAAAAAGAAGCAGCAGTGTCTACATAACAAAACGTGAGATTTCAAATCATGTAGGAGGTCCCCAAAGTGCCTCCCAGTCGGCTGCTTTAAATGCCCACATATACATAAAATAGTAGTACTGCCTCGTTAGCGAGTAGTGAATCATTCAAATCGCTGTACGGCTTAAGCATAACTGCCTGTTAAAGTGCTACTTTTACATGTCTTCGCTGATGTACTCGCTTTTTTCCGAATGCATTTGGGTGAAAGTGCCGAGTAATATTCGTGTAATTTATTGCTAGGGTTATTTATTTTGACAGAGGACTCCGCCTTCTCCACACTCTCGCTACAGCTTCGCAATTTAAATGGATTCATGTCACAGTAACATCGCGTTTGTTGAAATGGTAAAAGATGTTATGCACTAAAATGTAATGAAGCAAAAGATTCCTGATTTGATAAAGTACTTGGGTATTTAACTGTCCACTTCCTTTTTCTTTTTTTTTTTGCCATAACCAAACGTATACCAACATATTTGCACACAATTGTATAGGAAATTTTACAATATTGCATTGTCATTAAAAGCAGAAGCATTAGATTTTCCCAGCACCTATCTCAACCCTTTATATGCATAAAGTAAGCTCTATGAACATATAATGGATAAATATACCTGACTTTATTATTAATAATAGTGCTACACAAACTCACTTAATGAAACACCTTCCTAGAAGAGTTATAACATTCATTTATTCATTCATTCATCTTCTACCGCTTTATCCGATCTTTCCTCGGGTCACGGGGAGTCTGTGCCTATCTCAGGCGTCTATGGGCATTAAGGCAGGATACACCCTGGATGGAATGCCAACCCATCACAGGACACACACACACACATTCATATACACATTCACACACTAGGGACAATTTTCCAAGGTGCCAATCAACCTACCATGCATGTTTTTGGACCGAGGGGGGGAAACCGGAGAACCCGGAGAAAAACTCCCTGAGGCACAGGGAGAACATGCACAAACTCCACACACACACATGGCCGAGACGGGAATCGAACCCGGATCCTGGAGGTGTGAGGCGAACGTGCTAACCACTAAACCACCGTGCCCCTACTAATATCTTATTTATTTTTATTTTATTATTTATTTTTTACATTTTATTTCCCTTTCTTTTTTATTTTTTCCTATTTTTTTTATTTTATTATTTATTTTTTACATTTTATTTCCCCTTTTTTCTGAGAGCTACCAAACACATTTCGTCGCATCACTACATCACTACTCTTTACTCTTTTACTCCTTATTATGATATTTTCTGGGCAACTAGGTATAAATAATCTTATTATTAATCTGGATTAATTAACTCTGTGCTATAAATACAAATAACTGAAGAAAAACAATAAGGCGCATAAAAAAAATAAAAATCCTGCACTTAAAACGAATGAATCTTGCACGAAGACCGACTAGCGTTTCATCCGTGCGAGTGGGAAGTGGACCGAGATCAAAGGACAGCACCTCCTGGATTTAGTCAAGATGATTTTTAATTAGTCTCTAAAAAAGAAATCAAGAGAAAGCGAAAGAGAGAGAGTCAGTACACACAGCAGTGCTTGATGCGGTGGGAATAAAGAGTGAAAACCAGCTGGAAAATCGCATTTTTGTAACAAACCAGGATCATGTCATGAACGGAATGACGTGCGAAGGAAACATTGCCATTTCCCATAATAGTAGATCATCCACGAGGCCTTTTGGTGGAGTTTGATTTTTGCTACGATTTTCTCGCTCTCGTCCATTGTTGTTTTGAGACTCCGGTCAGGGTCACGGATGGTAGGAAAGAAGAAAATGTTCCCTCTTTGCGAAGTGGAGATGGCAGGAAATACATGGCGTGAACCCTCTAACGGTTATGTTGGGGCGTGGTGGAAACACCATCGCCCAGAACAGAGGAAAGCGAGGCCAGTGTTAATGTTTGTGTTCTGTGTTGATCAGTGGTGGAGGGGCGACTAACCCAGGCAAGGGAATCAACTTCACAGGTCCACGATGGCGACACAATGGTGACTTATGGGCACCTCAGCAGAGAATCACGCATCGTCTGTGAACATAGCAGAGGAGGAAGTGCCATTTCACACGGCGAAATGTTTTACGTCCACTCTATTAACTTTCCATTGCTCTGATTCTAGTATATCCTTTATTTGTTTGTTTCTGATGCTTTTTGTAAAAGCTTTTAATGTACGTAGTGTAATAAAAGCATAGGGAAGATGGTAGGGGTTAAGGAATTGACCGAAAACTCCCAAGTTGGAGTCCCAGTCGCCCTGACTCTAGTAGGCCCTTGAGCAAGGCCCGTAACGGCAATTGCTCAGTCCGCCCTAGCCACAAGGCAGAATTCCTGGTGCCGATCCCGGATAGATGGGGAAGGTTGCGTTAGGAATGGCACGAGCCAATCCAATATGGCAACCCCGGGAGAGGCCGAGAAGTGCAGTAAAATCATAAGCGCATGACTAGAATGCTTGGCCTTTTAGCAATGACACCCTTCCAGTGCACTCCATTATCTTGGTTCTCCATCAAGGCACATTCTATCCCTAACATCGAAGAGAAAAGGTCAGTCGGTTTGCCTCGTTCCATGCAAGAATGTAGATATCCTGGGTGCTCACGGAGCAACGTTCATTTAAATTAGACAAGTGAATCGCGTAAGTCTAAGTGAATCATATGCATAGTATCACAAGCACAGGATTAAAATCAGACTCAACACTCATCAAAAATAGCAGTGATTGTAGTAGTCAATGCAATTGAAATTTTAAAGAGTGCTATTTCCAGTAGGCTACAATAGAAGATTTACTTTTTAACAGCTTAAACGGGAAAATGTGGTTTAGGTACCATGCGATTAACAATTTCCTATAATGTCCGGATTTGACCTTTGTTTTTGCACAGGTGCTGGCAAATCTGGAAAAGCAAAGTTTCACAGAAGCATGGGGAAAACTTGCTAAGCAGAAGTTTCCCCGAATACACTCCTGGACACCTTTAATGATCCGAAAATAAAGGCCCTCATCAAAAAGATCGACGTCCTGGGAGCTGCCAACCTCCCTACTGCAGAGCGAGAGCTGGTTAGTTTGGATACCGGCCTCTTAAACACTGGATGGGATAATTAATCACACTAATGAGCAAATTGCATAAAAAAATTTTCATAAGCACTTTTTTTTACACTACAGCTCAGCTCCAATTCATTCTTTCTTTCTTTTAAAGTACAATTCATATCTGAGTCAGATGGGCAACATCTACTCCACTGCAAAGTTGTGTCCCAAACCAGAGGAGTGCTGGTCTTTAGAACCTGGTGAAGTGAACAAAATGTTTTTGGGCGTCCCCTATTTTGGGTGTTTATCTCTGCTGTCTGCAAAGCACCAGAACGCTTTGATCTTTCACGCTTAAGTGGAAGAGCGGAAAAACAACACAAACTAACATTTCTTTCTTTTTCTCGTCTAGGCATCGTCTAGGTCTCGTTAAGGCATTAAAAATATGCATCGTAACACTTTTAGGCTATTCGGATTTCCCCTTCCGTTCCTTCGAATTGAATGGAAACATTTTAATAATCGTGTAAAAACTGTCATTATAATGCCATTTATTTCGTGTTTGTAGAATTGACGAATATTTTGGCCTCGTCCCGGAGCTACAAGCAACTACTCTACGCCTGGGAAGGCTGGCATAACCAGTCTGGAGTACCGTTAAAACCCATTTACTCAAGATTTGTCGAGCTCAGCAACAAAGCCGCTGTCATGGATGGTAAGCTTGCCATTCTTTTTTAAAACAGAGCAAGGGGGGGGGGCAAAAATGGAGGAACAATTTCAGAAGATCTGGTCTCTTCTTCACAGGTTTTGCAGACACCGGTGATTATTGGCGCTCTTGGTACGAATCTGAAACCTTTGAGACAGACCTGGAAAATCTGTACAAGCAGGTCCAGCCTCTTTACCTGAACCTGCACGCCTTCGTCCGCCGAAAGCTTTATGACTATTACGGCCCCAAGTACATCAATCTCAAAGGCCCCATCCCTGCACATCTGCTCGGTCAGTTCTGACAATGCTAATGAGTGCAGGCTTTCATTCAATCAAATCACATGTGACTGCTTACTCGGAATGAAAGGCCACGCCCACCCTGGTGCTTTTTGGTTAAGACTAGACCCCCATGCCTGGGAGGTTCATCTCTATAAATTGCATGTGTTGTTTTTCTGTAGGAAACATGTGGGCACAAAGCTGGAACAACATCTACGGCATGATGATCCCTTTCCCCGAAAAGCCAAATGTGGATGTGACTGAGACCATGGTTGCCAAAGTAAGTTACCCGATCTTTCATCAAGCAATAAACGATGCGATCGAATTAGGAAACAAAAGAACGCAAGTAAAATGAGGGATGGATTTCCTTTTTCCAGGGCTACAACGCCACCTACATGTTTGAAGTGGCCGAAGAGTTTTTCACCTCTCTTGGTCTGAAAGAGATGCCTCCTAAGTTCTGGGAGAAGTCCATGCTGGAGAAGCCTGACGATGGCCGAGAAGTGGTCTGCCACGCCTCCGCGTGGGACTTTTATAACCGCGAGGACTTTAGGTGAGCCTTCGGAAGACCACCAATGCATTTGGCCAGGAGCGACTGACGTGTTTTTAATTCTAGGATGAATCTTTATTCGTGACAGGATTAAGCAGTGTACGACAGTGACTATGGAGCAGCTTTTCACTGTGCACCATGAGATGGGTCATGTCGAGTATTACCTACAATACAAAGACCAGCCAGTCAGTTTCAGACGAGGAGCTAATCCCGGCTTCCACGAGGCCGTCGGAGACGTGCTTTCTCTTTCTGTATCTACACCCAAACACCTGAACACTATTGGCCTGCTTGAAACACTAACTGAAGACTATGGTAATCAAATGTTTTTTTTTTTGTTTGTTTTTAAAGCAGAACTCAGTAAATAATGCATTTCATGATTCTTGCTTTGGTGCATTGCAGAAACGGACATCAATTACCTGCTAAAGATGGCGTTGGAGAAGATTGCGTTCCTTCCTTTTGGATACCTCATTGATCAGTGGCGCTGGAATGTGTTCAATGGGCAGATTCCACCTGAGCGCTACAACTCCGAGTGGTGGCACCTCAGGTACATTCTGGTGGTCTGCAGACCTTGCATTTATACATACAAATAGTCACCTGATGCACTTTAAAATGGGATAGACTGTATCTCTCTCTCTCTCTCTCTCTCTCTCTCTCTCTATATATATATATATATATATATATATATATATATATATATAGACATAGAACCATATATATATATATATATATATATAGATATATATATATATATATATATATATATATAATATATATATATATATCCAGTATATACAGTATATATGGTATAGTAGCTGATCTATGAATAGACATATAATATTTCCATAATAAATCTTATTTATGCACGTCCCAGGACAAAATATCAAGGTATCTGCCCACCGGTAAGACGAACCGAGGAGCATTTTGATGCTGGGGCAAAGTACCATATTCCAGGAAATACTCCATACATCAGGTGAGAAATGGATCCAGAAATGCTGCAATGAGGGATAAAAAAATGTAATTACAAACATTAGAAATAAATCAAATAAACGCAATTCTCCACACTGGTCTCCAGCAAACAAAAAATAGACAAAGCTTGTCTACTATGCCTCTGTATGAATGCTAAAACCTTTATGCCACATAAGATATTGAATAGCTAATTCATAAATTACAGCTCTTTAGTCATTTGGCTATTACTATATTCAATATATTAGATCTGTACTCTGCAAAATGTTCAAAAGAAAGCGCTTACATTGCAACAGTGCGCCATGATTTCTTTGATGGCTTTTTCATTCGTCATGAATACTGTCCTGGCATAATTTACTTTTCTATATTTAAAATTATTATTCTAATAATAATCTTGACCTATAAATATGCACCGATTTATGATTTATCCCCGGGATTTAAAAGAATAGCTCTCAAAGGCATTTATTCCATTCTCCTTCTGCACGAGAGGCTTCTTAAATCTGGATTTCACCAAAATATAACGTTTCAGTGCCTTTTATACTCAAAACTATAATTATTATTAGTCTTCTCTACTTGTTTTAACAAGATTTTATCGCAGATCCATTATAGGATAGTCAGCCAATAGAATGTCACTTACTTGCTTGCGGTCTTTTTTAGGTACTTTGTGAGCTTCATTCTGCAGTTCCAATTTCATCAGAAGCTTTGCCAGGAAGCGGGACACACTGGACCTCTGTATAAGTGTGACATCTATAGGTCAGCCAAAGCCGGGGCTGTTTTAGAGTACGTATGAACACAAAATACCTGCCTGAACGTTGTTATACTGTGCGTATACAAATAAACCTAATCCCTAAATCCTACCCCTTTGAGGCACTGTAATTAAAGCATTTTTGTCACTGGACAGCAAAATTTCGTGGTGTACAAAATCGAATGTTTTCTTTGCTTCTGCATTTAAGGAAAGTCCTTCAATCAGGTTCCTCCAAGCCTTGGCCCCAGGTTCTGCAAGAGAGTTTGGGCACCAACAAAATGGATGCCGGGGCACTAATGGAATACTTTCAGCCCATCACCACTTGGTTAGAAGAACAGAATAACCTGTCGAAGGAAACGCTCGGCTGGCCCGACTTTGATTGGATGCCTCCTGTTCCACAAGGTTACCCAGAAGACATTGGTAAGATCGAAGTTTAACTATCAAAATGGTGGTGTTTTGCAGAATTGAATGATCAAGTCTTGATGATGAACTATAGCCTTAATAAATTTAAAATGACCTTTACAACGAGAGTTATGTAATACATAATGTACGGAAATGTAAGTTATAAACACCTGACAGTAATGAGAATGTTTGTGAGATCAGATTTTTAGAATAATAGGATTAAATGAAAGCAAAAACAAAAAAAAATAAAGTAATGCTTTCCAAGCATCGCTAATATCGCTAATATACAATAATATGACTATTAAAATATCATTCAAGACTTTTAAAGCATTTATCATATTTTATTGTGTGTGTGTTTACGTCACGGGAGCATTTTTTAAGCAGGTTAGCGTATAGTGTACACTGGGGAAGCTTGTGTTAAACAGAAAGCGGTTGCATTAGGATGTGGTGTGGATTAAAACAATGAGAAATACAGTTATATTGATCTGGAAACCTCATGCCAAACAAATATACGGCCACATGTTTCGTAGGTGCTGTACGGAGACGTGCTCTAAAACACTGAAATGGCAACTTTTAGTTTTGTGAAGAGGAAAAGGAAGCAATAGCACTTAAAACATGACTTTAGTTAGTCATTTGAACCCTTCTTACACTTGCAAACTCATCATATTATGATGAGTATTATGGGTCATATTATGATGATATTATGGGGTTGAAAATAATTTACAGAGACAAATAACTTTAAGGCACAAGTATTAAATATAGTAAAATGCTTTACAGAAGTCCATTACAATATCCTAGCTTTGTTTGAAAGCTGGGGTCAGCTATGATACGGCGCCCCCTAGAGCACAGAGGTTTAATCGGCTTGCTCACGGACCACAAGAATGGCAGCTTGGTCATACCGTGGCTCGAACCCCCGACGTTCCGACCAGTCACCCAGTGCCTCCCATAATGAACAGAGATTTTGCTATTAGAATGCCAAAGATGCCATTAGAATGTATTGTTAAAAAAAAAAAAAGGAAGTCATGCCATGTTGTTTACTCCCAGCTGAAAAAATAACAGACGAGGCCCAGGCCAAACAGTTCCTGTCGGAATATAACTCCACGGCAGAGAAAGTCTGGAACGCTTACACCGAGGCTTCGTGGTCTTACAACACCGACATCAATGAAGAAAACAAGAACATTATGGTGAGTTCTTTTGCCGATTCAGTGCTTTAACCGCGCAGCTTTGGGAAAAGTTTTCACATTCGCATCGTTTGTTTTTGGCACAAACCAGCTCCAAAAAAACCTGGACATGGCGAATCACACAAAGACGTACGGATTGGAGGCGCGCAAGTACGACACGACAGATTTCCAGGAGGCCTCGGTGAAGAGGATCCTAAAAAAACTCAGCGACCTGGAGAGGGCTGTGCTTCCTGACGATCAGCTCATAGAGGTACAAGCAACGAAAATGACGGATTTTTTAACCACTATATATATATTATATATATATATATATATATATATATATATATATATATATATATATATATATACACACACACACACAACATATTCTAACGCTTTATCCGATCTTCTGTTTTTTCTTCCCTCGGGTCACGGGGAGTCTGTGCCTATCTCAGACGTCTATGGGCATTAACGCAGGATACACCCTGGATGGAATGCCAACCTATCGCAGGGCACACACACACACACACACACACACACACACACATTCATACACTAGGGACAATTTTCCAAAGTGCCAATCAACCTACCGTGCATGTTTTATGGACCGGGGGAGGAAACCGAAGAACCCGGAGAAAAAAACCCTATATATATATAAATCCTTTTTTTATCCCAAACATAGCAATAGCAAAATCCTCCTCTTTCTCTTTTGTACAGTACAACGACTTGCTGGCTTCCATGGAGACCACATATAGTGTCGCGAAAGTCTGTGAAGATAACGGCGCCTGTCTACCTCTCGATCCCGGTGAGATCCTTCATATACATTCACATTTGAGGTCATTTATGAGAGGAGAAAAAAAGAAAAAAAAGTCTCATTTATCAAGTTGTATACAAAAAGATTAACGCCGTCGTTAGATAGTTTACACGAGATCTTGTATGAAGGATTCCCTGTGTGAATGCTCTAATAAGGAGTTTTTGGGGGTGTACTGAAACATCTCAGGAATGCACTTTACATAGTAAATAGACTTTACTGTAAATGCTGAGGGGGGGACGGGACACTAAATGCATAAGACCCATTGTGAAAAACACTTTGCACACACACAAGGGACATTAAAGCGTTGTTTTTCCTTGTTTTATGTGCGATGACATTATCGCAGTTAATACAGTTAGAAAAACAACAACAAAAAAAAGAATGAATGAACTAAAGAAACAGTGCATCAACTCACACGTCCTAAATTACCCCGTATTACCCCTGCGCGCTCACACCAGCTCCTCACTATATTAGCGTATATTACCGTATGGAACCTTACACAAGCGCATCACATTTCCCAAATCCGTTTTAAGCAATAAAGCACATTTTTCTGAATGTAATGCGCTCCCGTATGACCTAAACGTATCACCGGTTTATATGAAAAAGAAACCGGAACACAATTCTTAAAGGAGCCACGTCCCATATTTTACAATTAAAACCACCACTCCAAAGGAACAAGAAATTAATATTAAACGGATAATTTCCAAAGTAAAATCAATAATAAATAATCATTCATTTGATTAAAGAGAGAGATTTTGAGAGAAATGTATATAACATGTTACTGTTCGAGTATTAGAAACATGAAAAGTATTAATTTATGGTGCAATGAAAACATGCGATTAATCACACATGGCAATTGTGCGATTGAATATTTTAATCGATTGCCAGTAAAAAAAAAACCTTTCGACTGGCGCAAATGAATTCAGTCTTAAGGCAGTATGTCATTCTGATATTTTGTTGTTTTTTTCCCCACCAGACCTAAATAAGATCATGGCCGAGTCCAGGGATTACGACAGGCTGCTGTTTGCCTGGCAGGGCTGGCGAAATGCTTCAGGAAGAAATCTGCGCCAAAACTACAAGAGATACGTCGAGCTTGCCAACTTAGCTGCCAGGAGTAACGGTAAATGCCTGAAAATGAAGGCCGCCTTTGTGAGAATGAGGCCCATAGTAAAGAAAAAAAAACCTCTGAGATCCAGTCTCAAAATGAACGGCTTATTAATCACTTATGACTTTTTCATTCAACAGGTCACGCCGACAACGGCGCTTTCTGGCGCTCGCTGTACGAAACGCCCACCTTCGAGCAGGACCTGGAGGCGCTATGGAACGAGTTGCAGCCGCTCTATTTAAATCTGCACGCGTACGTACGGAGAGGGCTGTACAAAAAGTACGGGAAGGAGCGCGTCAACCTTAAAGGGCCCATCCCGGCACATTTACTAGGTACGGGGTAAAACCGAATCTGATCGTTTTTGGATTGAGATATATTTAGCGTTGAAATTTAAATATTTTCGCTCTATTGCAATTAGGCCTGTCTAGATGAAGCAGAATAAATAAATAAATAAATAAATAAACAAAAAAGACTCAGCGTTGTGCCTGCTTGTTGAAGAGAAAACACGAGATTTTAATTTGAGCCTGAATGTTTTTTTTCCCCTCCCTATAAACACATTAATATTCAGTTGCTGTTTGTGGCAACTCCAAAACGAGCCGGCAGGATTTAATACGCTTTCAAAACTGTCAAGCGTGACATTGTGTGTGTGTGTGTGTGAGTGTGTGTGTATGCAGCTATGTGCATGTGTGATGCACACAGTTGCAGCATGGTGTCTCACACACACGCAGGGGTTCTACATGGCTGAGTGGCGATGGAATTTAAAAGCCAGCAACGCACCTCAGCACCAGAGCTCTGCATGCAGATGCTGATCAAATGAACCATTATCTTTTTGTTTTCAGGAAACATGTGGGCACAGACCTGGTCGGGAATCATGGACTTAGTGAACCCGTTTCCTGATGCCACGCAGGTGGACGTCACACAAGCCATGATAAACCAGGTACTTTTTTTCATTGTATCTATAAGAGAAAAAACAATATGTGCGATGGCTCGCTGAAAAAGATAACGCAGCGACTGGAGATGAATAAATGACGACATTAGATCTGGGTGTGAACTAGCTGCACTTTTGCTCGGATTTCCTCAGGGCTGGGATGCAAAGAAAATGTTCCAGCAGTCTGACAACTTCTTTAAGTCCGTGGGCCTGCTGCCTATGCCCGAAGAGTTCTGGAACAAGTCGATGTTGACGAAGCCTGCCGACCGCGAAGTGGTGTGTCACGCCTCAGCCTGGGACTTCTATAACCGCAAAGACTTTAGGTACGTACAGAATTTGGTAACGATTTCCCTCACGTATAGAACACCGTTCAATTTTTCCTGATCCTGATTTCTCAGGATTAAGCAGTGCACAGTGGTCAACATGGACGACCTGATTACGGTGCATCATGAAATGGGCCATGTGCAGTATTTCCTCCAGTATAAGGAGCAGCCCATCTCGTTCCGCGACGGCGCCAACCCAGGATTCCACGAGGCCATTGGTGATGTGCTGGCACTGTCGGTGTCCACACCCAAACACCTTCAAGCCATTGGCCTGCTCGATAAGGTTGACGACAGCAAAGGTATGCTTCTAAAAGTGTTCAGTGCACTTTTATCGATGTGCTATATGAATATATAATATATAAATTTCCCCACTAGCTGCGTATTCACAACAGGTACGAGCTCCTCACTATACTAGCGTATAAGCGTACGGAAGCGCATCGTATTTCCAAATCCGTATTACGGAATAAATCGCATTTTTCTTTTGTGAACGCAATGCGCTTCCATATAACCTAAACGTAAGACCAGTTTACATGGAAAAGCAACCGGAACACCATTCTTAAAGGAGCCATGTCCCATATTTTACAATTAAAACCACCACTAAAGAAAGTAATAAGAAATGAACACAAAATTAAAAGTAAAATACATATTAAATCATCAATAATTTTATTAAAGGGTGACATTTTGAGAGAAATGTATATAATTAGAACATCTGTTACAGTTAGTTAGAGTATTAGAAACATGTATTCACTTACGGTACATTGAAAATGTGCTAGGGCTGCAACTAACGGTTATTTTAGTAGTCGACTAATCTATAGATTCGGTTTGCGATTAGTTATTATTTCGGCCCGGACTTCATTTGCTCCAACCTGTATCGGTCAACATATAGTCTCCTAGTAAATAAATGAAAAGAATGACATCACCACCAAAAAAATAAACGCTTACACTGATTTTAATGCATGCACGTATACGGAACTAATTAAATAAATATTAAAGTCATTTCACAACTGAAAATGAAGTGCAAGAGACTATCAAATAACAAAAGGACATAATGTAAACAATGAGGTAAACATCCCACAACCTGAGACAGGGATAAGTCCGGTTATAAAGGGAAGAGTGGCGGGTGTTCGGGTTGCGCCAGATACGGCCAAATTTCATGTCAAGCAGAATGACTCAAACCGAATATTGCCAATATTTCGTTTATAATTGGAGTAACGTTATTCCGTACGTTCATGAAAAGCCCTAAAAAATACTTTATGACACTCTTAGACTGTAAAGATGCATTTTCCAAAAAGTAAACCAAAACTTACTGGGTATTTTCGATTAAGATGCTCCTGCATCTCCGTTGTAGGCCAACTCTGCATTCCAGACGGTGCACCTGACTTTATTATTTTTATTATCTTTAAAAAACTTTAGATAATTAAATTCATTACATTCTGCTCGCACGGAGCCTCTGCCCATTGTTGATATATGTGTTGTACTTCTTCCCGGATTGATTGATTGATTTAGGACGCAAATGCTGAACATGCGATACTGCCCCCACCAGTTCTTGCCGTGCATTGCAGTTTCATTTGCGTGTGGTCTTATCATAGACAGTAAACGAAGTATTAAGTCAAGTATTAAGATTAAATAATACGAGATTTCACGTCGACGACTAATCGCCGCAGCCCTAAAATAAACGTGCCAATTAATCACGAGTTAACTCACGGCAATCGTGCGATTAATCGCGATTAATTTTTTTAAAATCGATTGAGAGCCTTAATGTATAATAGGGTATAGGTCGACCTATGCGGGCTTTTCTTTGTCGGATACAGATATTTAGAAATCAGGACATCCGATGGGTATATGATGCTATTTTTTTTAGGTTTTGGTACCTGTAGAAAAAAATACCTTTACCAATACCTTTTCAAAAATGACATGCGTTTTGTCGCTCTCCAAACGTAATTCATATTCTCCCATTTGAGGTCAGCTCAAACCACTCTCGATATTTTTCTTTAAGTTCAATTTGTAACTCATTGAATGTAAATAATTGCTGATTAGATGATTGTATGGATAATCGGTGTACAGTGACTGAATACCATTGCAAGTATACTTTACCACTTCGAGACGTCAGGACACGTCGCCTAAACCAGAAAACAGCCTTTTCATACACTGTACAACCACGTGGAGCCTTTATAATAACCAGATTATTTATTCATGCGTTCATCTGTACACAGAGGAGCACCATAAACTTCCTAATGAGCATCGCTCTGGATAAAATCGCCTTCCTGCCCTTCGGCTACCTGATGGACCAGTGGAGGTGGAAGGTGTTTGATGGCAGGATTTCGAGTGAGGAGTATAACAAAGAGTGGTGGAATCTCAGGTGAGAGTGGCACGACAGTTCAGGTGCCACGAAACACACGATGTACTGCACAAATACACCGTTATCGTCCTTTAACGTTCTACTGTTTCAGGCTGAAGTACCAGGGCTTGTGTCCACCTGTAACCCGCACAGAGGAAGACTTCGACCCGGGTGCCAAGTTCCACATCCCGGCCAACGTGCCCTACGTCAGGTACATCCCGATAACGGCTAAACGGTTTATCGCGATCTTTTGTTAATTTATTGCATTGGAGGTACCATCACATGTCCTTTGATTCTACACGATAGCACTGTTTATGGCGCGTAATATATCTTATCTTCATATATTCTCTTCCAAATCCATCCAAGGCAAAGGCTCTTAGCAAGGAATACAATTATTAGAAGACCTTTCAAGAAGTCTCAAAATGTATTCGATACAGATTTCTCAGGCCAAAAGTCACGAGTTCGGTTTTTGTGGCAATATTCTTGTTGTTTTTGCATTCTGTCGGTTCAGATCAGTTGCACAAAAATGCTATTTTCTTTTTCCCTGACAGGTACTTTATCAGCTTTGTGATCCAGTTCCAGTTCCATAAAGCTTTGTGTGAAGCTGCCGGTCACACGGGATCTCTACACACCTGTGACATTTACAATTCCAAAGCAGCAGGAAAACTCCTCAGGTCGGTCAGCCAAGGACTAATTATTATTATTATTTAGTAATGGACACGTGGATTATATTAGAACTCGAAATTTAGGCAATTTCGTACCTTTGTTTTTTTTATTTATATTTGGAGCAGTTTAACCACCTGACATCAAATAGAGAGCATTAATATAATTTGTATTATAACACATACTGTAGGAATTTCGCCGTACTGACAGGTCATTTCTTGTACTGGTTAGCACATTCGTTTCACACCGCCAGGGTCCGGGTTCGATTCCCGTCTCGGCCATGTGTGTTTTGGAGTTTGCATGCTCTCCCCGTGCCTCAGGGTTTTTTTCTCCGGGTTCTCCGGTTTCCTCCCGGTCCAAAAAACATGCACCTTGGATTCATAGGTGGATTCATGTCCCTAGTGTATGAATGTGTGTGTGTGCCCTGTGATGGGTTGGCATTCCATACATGGTGTATCCTGCCTTAATGACCATAGATGCCTGAGGGACCCGAGGAAAGATCGGATAAAGCGGTAGAAGATGAATAAATGACTGATTTAAAAAAAAAACATGTACATATACACAAACTATATTTAACCTAGAGATTAAATCTTGTGATTGTATTATATTTAAATTTAAAATGCATTATGGTATGTAAAAAAGATTTGATCCGTATCAAATTGATTTATTTCAAGATTTTAACCTAGCAACCCAGTGTTTGTTTATTCATAGATAAAAAAAACCCTTTTGTATGTCGCACTGGATAAATACGCTCTCTATTAACGAAGCTGTTGATTCCTTGTACCATTTTTTTTGTGTGAGTTAAACGACGCACAAAAAACAATCACTTATCTCAGAAAACAATATTTGTATTGCTTATAAGGCAATGTAGATATTATTACAGGAGATACACCATACTTCTAACACACGCTGTGATATGAGAAGAAAGAATTCCATCGTGCTGTAATGTATATGCGACAAGTAAAAGGTATTCTATAATAATGATCATGTTAATGCATATCCACACAATTTCTTCGTAGCGATATGATGCAGCTGGGCTTCAGTAAGCCGTGGCCCGAGGCGATGTCGATGATCACCAACGGCACCGTCATGTCCGTGCAGCCTCTAATGGAGTACTTCGAGCCTCTCATCACCTGGCTGAAAGAGGAGAACAAGAAGAACGGGGAGACCCTGGGCTGGCCCGATTACAGCTGGATGCCAACCACGAGTACGTGTGAACGCTGACTTTGCTTTAATCCTTCTGCATGCGTAGGGGGCGAAAGCGAAGGTTGTCGAGAGAAAATCAAAATGACAAATAAATAAATAAACACAACGATGCTGAAATTGGAAATGATGATTGCTTCAATGCTGATTTTTTTTGTGGAAATCATTTGACAGAGATTCTGTTCACACTGGAGTGGAATAAAGGAGTTTGAAATCAACGGTGTTTGTAATCAAAGCATTCACTATTACACATGCGCACAAGGAGGAAATTCCATAATAATGCAATTAAATGTGCGGAATTAATTACATTTACACTGTATGGACTAAAATAGCGAGACACCTGACTGTACACATCACGCACATCATTTATCGGAGTTTACTAAAAAATAAAATAAAATGTGGCTGAACAAGCACAAAAAAATCTAGTGGGACATTTTCCCCAAAGAAGTTTTTAGTCACTATATGAGGCGAAACGCGAATTCAAGAAACACATTCAGGTGTCCGCAAACTTTTTTGTCCATATATATATATATAATTGAAATAAATGTGGTCAAATCAGAAGGTACCATTGGGGATCTTTAATCTTGTGCCACTTCGTGCCTCACCTGTGTCCTATGTCCTACAGTCGTAGAGGAAGTCGTGGAGGAGCACACACCTTCTGTGGATTTCTTAGGCATGAGTGTGGACCAAGCCGCAGCCGTAGCCGGACAGTGGATTCTCCTTGTGCTGGGAATTGTCCTCCTGGTCTCTACAGCCTTCATGGCCTACAAATACCGAAAATCCAGACGCTTGCACAAGAAGTCCATCTCTCAAATGGAGCTCAAATAGGAAAGTACACCGAGCGTCCCGTTGCGGGCTGTGTTTGTTTTTTTTTTTAATTTCCTTGGCAAACGAAACCCCCCAAAAAATCCTTGTTTATTTATTGTTAAATTTTTTTTCTTTTTTTTTTTTTGGGGGGGGGCAAATTAATTTGACTATGCAAAAAGTATGTGTTGTAATTTATTTGTACAAAAGGAATATTACGTGTCGGGAGGGTTTTTCAATTCTTTGTTTAAAAAAAAAAAACGCCAAAATGTGTCAGCATTTTTAGAATCATTTCACCGGTAAATGTACGTTTGTAATAAATATATATTCCGATTTTTTGCACACTTTTTTGCACACTTTTTTTTTGCACATGCACAAATGATGTCATTCATTCGTTCATTCAAGTTTGAACACACAAAACACACACTGCTATTTCTTTTTAGGAAGTTGGGGGAAAAACAGACAGGGGACATGCATGGATACAGGACTTATTAAAAAATAAATACTATAAATAAAAATACAGGCTGCACTATAATACTGCCTTATAATGGTATAGGAAGCTTATAATGGAAAAAAAAAAGATTACAACCCAATATGATTGAATTACATGTGCATAACACTTATGGACAACAAAACTATTAAACGTTATTGGTTTTAACAACAAATCTTTGCTCAGAATATGAGCATGAAGTAAACAAACCCCCTCCTGAGACCACATGGGCCACTGAACTGTTTGTGTGTGGGGGGGGGGATGCTATAAACAGAACGTTTATATATTCATCTTGTATTACTACTTGAACACATGATTAGGATTAAATTGTACATTTTTCAAATTGCTTTGTTTAATTCTGTCACTTCTTTACGAGTGATTTACTATTAAACCCGTTACAACCGTATTCATTTGACATTTTGGGCCATATCTTTGGTCCAGGAGTGTGTACTCGTTCTGTCAGTGTTATTTTACTGCAGGGATTATAACCATGATCAGGAAGGTATCTTTGCCAAAAGCAAGGCTTAGCCATTGCACTCAGGCTGTGCTGACCTTTGCAGAATTTCGGAGAGCGTAGAGCTCGCGACATTCTTTTTTTTATATACATACATTTAGAAATAATGTCCAATGTGTCACGCATTTTTGTGCATGAAACATTTAGCCAATACTCATATCGTTATCGGAGGAATTCAGTGCCCAAAGATCAAAAAGCAATAATAATAATAATAATAATAAGAAGAAGAATGACCGATACCTTTACGTACAAAATATTTTAATATCTGAAGCATACAAAAAAAAGAAGAAGAACCACATGTACCTTCTGACTCTCATAAACGACTGAATCATTAGTTCTGAATATAGCGATCAATCTGGGCTTCATGTTCTACCTGAAACCTTTTCTAGTGCTCTAGCAGGACATAAGGACAGGGTCGGGATAACAAACGATACACGCGTGATTTCAATGAACGGCGCAGAAGAAAAAAAAAACACGCCAAATTCCGCCTCCTTTTTTGTTCTCATTCCAAGCTGGCAACGATAAAACAGCGCCATATTTTCCAGTGTATTGACTCTTATTAGGCATATACAATAAATATTAAATCGCTAACGTTCGATGCTTTGTGCTATAAGCAAATATCCCCGGGCGGATCGTCGTCTGTCGGAGGAAAATCTATTTCACATCTGTGCAATCCCATCGTCCGTATTTAAAGTATTTAAAAATCGCCTCACAGTGAGAGTCGGAGTGTGTGCGTTTAAACACACAAAGCCACTCAACTAAAATAGCGAAGTCAAATATAATACACACCTGCAATACTTTCAGAATTGGAAAATCATGTTTAAAAACAACACAAAAAGCACATAATAAAAGGGTCATGTCCCAGATTGTGTCTGAGATAATGCTGAATGGTCATGAAAACTTGTTGGTCTGTCACATGCTATTTGCACCAGAGAACAACAAACACCACCACCACCAACACCACACTTTCGACTAGTCCGTCATCGCGTGCTAATTCCACAAAGTCCAAGTTCACGGAAGTCCGCTCCGTATCGTAAAAGTCCGTCGCGCTCCTCTAAAACCAGCAGATGAGTGGATCCTTTTCCGAGATCAGTAGTAATATTCTCGCACTTCGTTCCAGTTGGTGACCCAGAGTTTTTTGTTGAGCTCTTGCTGGAAAGCCCTGCTCAACTTGTACCTCTCCTCCTTGCGTATTTTCACTCCATGGTACTTAGGCATCACCTTGTAGTAGACAGCTCTTTTAAAGAACCCACACTGTGTAACAGAGAGAAAGAAAGAGAGAGAGAGAAAACATTATTCATTAAAAATACGACTCATTGCCTGGACCTCCAG
>JACRUU010000015.1:9392627-9427627 GCA_030449085.1 Kryptopterus vitreolus | reverse complement strand
CTGGGTAGAGATCACTCTGTTCACTCAGACTGCACACACACACACACACACACACACACACACACATCAAAATGCTTCAGGATTATCACATGACAACAGGCTGTCGGATTCATCTTTTGAAGTACTTAATCCAATGCGTCTAATTTACAGAGTTCACCCGAGAACGCCATCACTCGAGGGACTTACGTAGACAGCTGGAGCTGCAACACGATCTTCTCGGTGTAAAGTGTAATGAAGGTCTCAAAAATTATCTGAAAAGAAATCTGCCGGAAAAAAAAAACAAAAAAACAGTGGTGAATATCTTGTGATATCTTACTGTACTTGTGATTAACTTACACTGATGTTGCAGTTTCTGTGTGTGCGCAATACATATTTGTGTGTGTGTGTGTGTGTATAAGTATATGTATATATTTATCGTATATTATATATATATATATATATATATATATATATATATATATATATATATATATATATATATATATATATATATTATATTTACCTTCTTGTTGCTTTTAAACGGGTTTCCAATATCACACATCACAGTTTTGTTAGCGTTACACTCAATTTCCTGTTTGGAAACAAATAGGAGTTAGAAAGTATGAGAGAACTTTGAAAAATGCTCTGAAATGCATGGTACCACTATAAAGTGCTGTGAAATAGCGCCACTCTGTGGCCTAACCTTGGAACGGAAGCCTGAGTAGGTGAGCGCTGGGGGAACGGTGATGTTAAGCACGGCCTGATGTGCATCCTCAGCCTGCTTGTCGTTTTCAGGCACATTGCTCACCTCCACTAACAGCATCAGCTTCTTGATGCTGCTGTTGTATTCCATCGTCTGTCCGTCGTCCACACTGAAACCCAAAGCAAGATGTTTTGAAAACACAGATTATAATTATACCAATTCCAGTCAAAATCTCTCCTTTTAATAAAATGATTTATTATTAACATGCATTTTATTACAGAAATTATTTTAAAATTCATTCATTTCCTGTTAATTAAATTTTTTTGTATTTTTTTTCAATTGTCAAAATACGGTATGTGGCTCCTTTAAGAATTATGTTCCGGCTTTATTTCTTGTTTCCATGTAAACTATATATCCATATACGTATATATATATATATATATATATATATATATATATATATATATATATATGTATATATATATGCTATATTATTTTTTTTTTTTTTTTGATTTGATATTGATAGATTTTTTTACCACAAGCAAAAAAATAGTTTAAAAAAATACATCTCAAAACTGCCATCATGTTAACTTTGAGCATCATGTAAAAAGTGCTGGAAGCTTTGCGACATACCTGGGAAAGACGTCTTGCTGCTCACTGGCAAACTGCGCCTTCACCTGCAGATTACTGCTGCACTTGTTATCAGAACCACACTCCTTCTGGAAGTTGATCTAAAAGAGCACAGGAACCAGTGACCAAGAAACACAGGCTTGTAAAATTCCCATTGGAATATACTGGGAATAATTCAAATAATTAGAATTTGGGCCGTTATGGATTAGTTTCACTACAGAATAACATACTAAAATCATACATCGTACTAAAGCCAAACTTGTTAAAAAAAAATCCAAGAAGAGTGAGCGACATCCCTGAATATCTACACCATGCAATGTGTAGATTTAATTATTTAAAGACTTTCCAGATGTTCCTTTGGGACTGATCCACACGCTTCTAAATCTACTCGAAAGCACTCCCTGAAACGTGACGGGTCAGGTGTCCGTACATTTTTATTTCGCCATACACTGTATACAGAATATTAACCCTATATTGCATCAGTAACATCCGTATCATTTTCAATCTGTACCTCCGACTTCTCAGTGAGCTGCTGCTGGCCGCTGAGCATAGGGAATGCATTGAGGTCCTGTAGAGTCTGCTGGGAGACTGCTGCTGCAGCATCATCCAGAGAAACATTCAGCAGAAACACAACCGGATCCAGTTTATTTGTTATCTGCTCCTATTGGGGACGACAAATTAATACGGCAAGTGAATGGTCGATAAATACGGACTTGTACGATCTCGTAGACAAAGTGATTCGCCTCTAATTCAAGTTAAATGCAGGAAAGGAACCAAAAAAAGAACTACTGGATAAAAACATGTATTTTAATAAACACCTGTATAAGTCCATGACTAAATTCTTTCTATAGTGATGAAGTGCAGCAGTGGTAATTAGGTCCCATACTATTAAAGGTATAAATGTGTTATCATTGACAATTTTTTTGCCATTTAAAACATCCCATTTTAATACAATATATATATATATATATATATATATATATATATATATATATATATATATATATATAATGTATACAAGAATATATACATACGGCTTCAGTGTGCACAAGAAAATATAGCTTAACTCTCACCTGCCTATTTCATAAATAAGACAAGTTCATTTATAGATTTACCAATTTCACCTTTGTTTATAACATTTCTTTTTATACTGCAGTTATTAAATATGTTATTAAATATTAAGAATGTCATCCAAAAACAATTTGACGATGTAATCAATCCCATTACGAGTGCTAATTTCCATCCTTATTTAAGGACATTTCAATGGAACGTTCCAGTAGATTATGGATGTAAAATATGTGTGAATCGCCGCTCACGTTTACTAGAAGCTTGAGCTCCTGGCAGGACGGAGATGAGAAGGACAGCAGGTCTGTGTATGTGCTTTTTCCATTGAGGAACATCACTCTCGGGCTTCGCCGATTGCGGTCCGCCTCTACGGTGTATTTTACCGCTGAGAAGAGATGATAATTAGCTTCTCATTAAAAACACCAGTCACATGCGAAACCGACCAGATCTCTCATTTACATACTGATGTCCTTCTTGAAGTTGGGGTTTCCGTTGCTCAGCGTATAAGCAAAACATAGGCGTGCTGTTATACTGCAAAAACATTACGCAAAAATCATTTCGGCCAAAAAGTGTAACTATTATTACAAATAAATAAATAAATAAATAGAAAGGTGTCCTTACCAAGCATCCGTGCACTGGCTAGGATCCACGATCTTTGGCTCCACTGTGAAGTTTCTAGATAACTGGATAACTGGACGTGCTCTAATATTAAATAAATAAATAAATAAATAAATAAATAAATAAATAAAAGATTATTTCAGAACGTTCACTTCTACGCACCTTATGGTTCACTACATTTCAGAACTGACCTCAGAAGTGCAATACGGTCATCGAGAGAGCCGACTAAGAGGTCGGGATATCTGTTGTCATCCATATCCATACCTCCGCTGAGGGAATAACCGAACGTTTGGAATCCGGCAGAGCCCAGCGTTTTCCCTTCAACAATCTACCAAAGGAAAAGAGTAAGACAATCTGTAAACAATGTCGTTTTTTGTTTCAATTAAGAAATATGGTATGTGGCCCCTTTAAGAATTGTGTTCCGGTTTTGGTTGCTTTCCATATAAACTGGTGCTGCATTTTGCTAATGCAATACTAGTTGGATACAACTTATTTGTGTTGTATGTGAATGTGAGTGTGTACACCCTGTGATGGGTTTGCATTCCATCCAGGGTGTATCCTGCCTTAATGCTCATAGACGCCTGAGATAGGCACAGGCTCCCCGTGACCCGAGGGAAGATTGCATTTAGCGACATTTAAGATGAATTAATGAATGTATGAATGAATGAACTGGTCAATCCCAATTGCACTTTTGCTATCTATATTTAATTGAATATTTCCCCCAACTTTCACTATTTTTTAATAAATCATGAACAAGAGGCACTGCAATCAATCCTGTTACTAATTTGTTGAAACAATGTTGAAATGGACAATAAACGGGAAAGCGATACAAAGCAAATATATAAAGCACAAGATTACCTGACTGGGAACATTTGTTATACCCTCCTTGCTGCCCATCCATATATAGACTTTTCCAGAATCATGGAATGGCGCTCCGACTGCAAAATCTGACATGACAGACCAAGAGAGTGGACATTTAAGAGACTCTTTATTCGTCCTCTAGGTGGCAGCAAACATCAATTTTACCACCAAAACAAAGGTTATAGTGAACATTGAGAATTTATTACATTTATTAAAGGAAATATTTAAAATATTTTTACATTTAGTCAAAGTGTGTGGACACCGGACCATCATGGTATACTAGATTTTGAACTGGCTGCCATGTAAAGGGAAAATTGTAATCCATGCAAAGGCATGTGTCCCCCCACTATTCATTTATTGTACATTGTTTATTGTATATTTGTTTACTGTCTCATCGTGAAGTCCACCGCACCTTGGAATCCATCCTGATTGACGTCTCCTATCGCCGCAACGGCAAATCCAAACGCGGAGCCCTTGGCACCGTTCAGGACGACGCTAGACTTCATCTGGAAAGCTCCGTTTTCGTTCATGTAAACGTACACCGCTCCGCCTTGCTCTTTGTAGCGGTCGAAATAGAACGGAGCTCCCACGATCAGGTCGTTCCAGCTAAGACAAAAGCCAAGAGTGACACTGGTTAGCTTTTGTTTATTTGCAAACGCGATTTCATGTTTTGTGGTGAAAACATGAATTTTCAGAGCAGGGATGAATAAATAGAGAGACGGCATAGAACATTGTAAACATACAATACGTAGCCTAAGTCAATTCTTGTCTAATCAAATCAAATGATCGCAAATTTATTTCAAGGCTGGTTGGCATGTCGTTAACATTTGGAGATGATTTACATTTTAATATTTTTACTGAAGAAAAAATGTATGCATCAAATTGATACGAACATATGCAGTCCATTTTGGATACCGAAACATCAACCATAAGGTTTTATCTCTGATAAAACTAGCAATGGTAATTTTTTTTTCACAGGTCATTCCGGCAGACACTGGTTGTTAAATACAGTATAAAGACTAACTTTATGGATTACACGGACACAAAGAAATAAGATTTACACGCAAGTTTAGATCCCTCCAAATATCCCAGTGTGGAAAAACATATCTAGAAAAACCCTACTACAGCCTCGTTAGACAAAATGTCTCAATAAAAAAACAATAAGTTTAAAACATATGTACTTGTTTGAATGTAGACGACTTGTGCATCTACAAAACACGTGTTGTTTCATACTGTTTGAATGTAGAAAAGTCTACTTGAGCAATGCACTGATTTATATATATATCAGGAAAAGAGGGTGGTTAGCACGTTCGCCTCACACCGTCAGGGTCCGGGTTCGAGTCCCGTCTCGGCCATGTGTGTGTGGAGTTTGCATGTTCTCCCCGTGCCTCAGGGGTTTTTTCTCTGGGTTCTCCGGTTTCCCCCGGTCCAAAAACATGCACGGTAGGTTGATTGGCACCTTGGTAAATTGTCCCTAGTGTATGAATGTGAGTGTGAATGTGTGTGTGTGGGTTGGCATTCCATCCAGGGTGTATCCTGCCTTAATGCCCATAGACGCCTGAGATAGGCACAGGCTCCCCGTGACCCGAGGGAAGATCGGATAAAGGGGTAGAAGATGAATGAATGATGAAATCAGGAAAAGTCCTCTTTTCTCCAAAACATTTTTCCACATAAAGTTTAACATTAGTGTCGAAAGCGACCTACTCGTCATTGTTGAGATCCGTCACTGCTATGCTGCTCCCAAAATAAGAACCCACTTGCTCTCCTGGGATCACGATGGCAGGCTCGAGGTTCGACGCCCCTTTCACTGCCAGCGTCACCGAACCTTTGGAGTCGTCTCTGGGAGCCCCCGTAACCACCGTGTACTCGTTCCTGCTCAACAACTTGACGTCTTCCGTCACGGAATAGCCTAAAACGACACGGTGGTATTCAAACACGATGGTACAATACAAGTTACTCTGAGCGGTTATGTGGGAAAACAAAAGCTGGACGTACCCATGTAGCTGTTGCGCTTGTTTAAATAACCCAAATCTTTTTCACTGTAATCCCAGGAGTTGTCCGGGGATGTGTCTCGCCATGTGACATGCACGTTGCCTGGAGACAAAAAAAACGATAGAGAAGCTTCAGCAGACGGACGTGCGCAGATCGTCACGCAGTCTCGCGGGGTGTAGCGCAGAGTCCGGCCCCTCACCCTGCCATTCGAAACTCCCCGCGCAGCCGATGTAGACGTCGCTGTCCGTCATGCCGGCGGAAATGCCCATGTTACACATGCCTTCCATCTCCATGTCTGTGTTCGGGTTGCACACTTCGTACGCATGGTCCTGCCACGAATCGCTTTGGTCAAAGCTCAGGTCGTTACTCCGGACGAAGCATTTACCCACCATCCTCTGCTGCTCCTCTCCTCCGCCCTGCACGATTTTTACATAGCGGTGCCCACAAGCCTGTGAAAAGGAAATGTTTTTTTCGGTGTCAGATGAGCAATTAATGCAAGAAAAAAAAAACACTTTAAATTATTAACAATGGAAAACAAATATTTTTCACGCTACACACTAGTACAAAGGTGGGGGAAACTGGCTCCCGGGGGCCACATTTCTCCTTTAAACCCGGCCTGACGTGGATTGGTACAGAATTGTCCAAATCGGATCAAATGATATAATTATGACTGCATTTATTTCACCTCGTGGTGTAATTGCCTAACATTCCACCAGATGGCGCGTTAGGTGCGGTGATACATCAGGTATTACATTCATGCCTTTCAATATGATTATGTTTGATACGTCTGCGTCTGGCCCTGCCCCGTCTGTCATATTTAAAAAGTCAGTGTGGCCCCTGAGCCAAAAGAGTTTGCCCTCCTCCCTGCAACTAGGACAATTAGGGCCAGGTTCGAAACTTGACCCATGTCGCTGAAAATTCTTGTGGTTTAGCTAAATTGTCAAGACACACCTTCAATCACCTAGAAACACACTCCTTATTTGTAGGGTGTAAAGTGCACAACTGGGTTCTTTGCACAAACATTCAGTTTGTAATCCTTTATGAAGCACATCGGATACGAAGGCTGTAATAAGTTCATCCCCTACATTACACAGGTAACGAGGGAGGTTGTGCCTTACCAGTACTCTTCCACCAGGATCCTCTCTTTGACTGGCTACAGTCACTCCAAGCCACATGCCTTCGATCAGCTCGGACGAATCCGCTGCGCAAGAGACAATCGGTACGCGTCAGAAAGCACGTATAGAGGAAATATACAGTGAACAAATACAAATATGGGGTCGTGGCTAATAATAGCGTGACGCTTTTGAATACAACTAATTCCTTAATTTAACCGATTACTACATATTTTATCATTTCATCCTGATGTTTATTTCGCTAGGAAACTTAATAATCACTTACGCTGACATTTCCCCAAAAATGTAACGCAGTTTAACCCCATTAGGCCACGTAGCCGTTCAAGGACGTCCCAGCGCGTTTCAAATTCCTAAAATGACGCGATACTATATCAGCCAGACGTTTAAAATCACTGATACGAGAAAGCGAACAAAGAACGTCGGAGGTCGAGTTCAAAGGAAGCCGAACGGTTTATTCAAAGAAACACTTTTCCGTAAAAAGGAACGCACGGGGTGTTTGCGCAGGTAATCGCCCTGAAACAATTATCCTTTTTAACATAAACACCTGACACAGGCATGGGTATGGCATGCGCTGCGGTATGTGATAATTAAAGGATTTCTGTATTTGGCGTCGACTAGAGAGGGGGGGTGAAAAAAAAATAACGATGGGAACACCTAGCCTAACAAACAAGAGCATCGCTATTCATCACGTCGCGGCTGGGCGTGAAACAATCCGTCTCTGAAAAGAATGTTCTGAACAGGTGTTGTTATTATTACGGAATAGCGCAAGGATATAAAAACACACACACACACACACACACACACACACACACACACACACACACACACCCTTGACGATCTGTACGAGAGAATCCTCAATTCGATGATGTAAAACTTGTTCCCGTTTACACACATTAATTTTATATTCTTTTTTTTTTATATTTATATATATATTTTTTATTATAGACTGAATATTTATGTCTCTTTTTTTTAGATTTTATTCTGGCTGGTGTAACATTGAAACTTTCCCACTGTGGGATGAATAAAGCTTTATCGTATCTAACAAACTGTAATAGGTAAGGGGAAATAAAACCACCTGTGTGTGTGTGTGTGTGTGTGTGTGTGTGCATGTGTGTGTGTGTGTGTGTGTGTGTGTGTGTGTGTGTGTGTGTGTGTGTGTGTGTGTGTGTGTGTGTGTGTGTGTGGAAAAGGCTTGAAATGTCTGCTTTTGAATAAAATAAATAAATTAAATTAAAAAAATTCACAAACACTCCCTGATTATTTAACCTGTATGACAGTTAGAAGAGGTTTCTCGGGTATCACCTCATTAACCGTCCGTGTCGAAACATAGCAAAAAGCTCCGTTTGGTGCCATGATGATTAACGTCATCACGCACGATTACACGATTAAACATTTACAATAACAAGTCGTATTTCTCAATGTTGAGTTTAGTTTAATAATTTGCATACATTTGTACATATTTATGTACAAATTTATGGACATTTTATGCAATAATTATGTAAATGTTAATTATTCAAAATGAAACGTGTGTTCAAAGGTACATTTAGAACAGATAAAAATGTGCGATTAAATTTAGAATTAATCCATATTAGATATATATATATATTATATATATATATATATATATATATATAATATATATATATATATATATATATATATAATACACACACACACACATATATATATATATATAATAATATATATAATATAATAATAATATATAATATTTTATACTCATTTGTAAACCTGCACAAGTCATGAGAATCATTTTAAGGGTTAATAAATTGAGTACATTCTTTGTTTATACCTGTGCGTACTTGTTAAACAGTACAGGTTTACAGGTGATATATTGCTTACTCGAGGTGATGAGGTCGACTCTGGTGCAGTCGTTCAGCGCCGCGGTGACGGGACACGAGTAAATGGCTCCGGTCTCGTTTACCTTCAGCTTTGATAAGGCTTTGTCTTTGGGAGCTCCTGTCAGGAGGCTGCATTACAATAAACATGAACATGCTTTCAGTAAAAAATAACTAAATAAATAAATACAAAATGAACAGGGTTCAGACCTGGTGATATAAAGTAACACAGGTATAGAGATATTTACATCGGTGATGAAATTTCCAATATTTTTCAAAATAAAAAAAAGGTTTGATACGGGCGATTAATTAATATCGGAATTAGTATTTTCCTGTGATAAAATGTGTGTAGTCAGTAGGTTTTATGGACTTTATAGGAAAACCTATAATACACACACACACCTCATGTTCTTTCATATTAAGGATGCCTTTAGCATGAATGTACAATGTTGAAAATAACTAAAACGATATACATCATGTATATACAGACATTTATTTACATGTAACTGACATTTACTTAGAGCACTGCTGCCTCCTGCTGTGCTGCAACAGGTAAGTAATTGTGTGTGTGTGTGTGTGTGTGTGTTTGTTTGTTTGTGTGTACACCTTTGATTTATGCAAACTAGATCAATTTAATTTCAAAAATATCAGATACAATTTTCAATTCAAATTCCTAATTCCTGAATTTCTAATTCCATCTACACACACACACACATTCTTAAGCTGTAAGAGAAGAGACTTGTTTGTCGTCAGAGGAGTGGGAGTGTGGGTGGGGGAAAAAAAAAAAAAAAAAAAAAAAAAAAAAAAAAAAAGACAAGTTCAGACCTGAATGTTGACTAAAGTGATGGCACACAGAGATTTCCTGGCTTTTATCAAACTCACACAGACAAAATAAGCGCCCTCTGTGCACAATGACCGAAGTGTCAACATGCACATGTGGAAGTGTAAAAATATTTCTGCTTTGTTGTGAATTTGGGTGTCACGGAAGAGCAAAAAGTAATATATATATTAAAAAGTTATATATATATATATATATATATATATATATATATATATATATATATATATAAATAAAGGCAAGACAAAAACCAATAAGCAGATAAAATAAATATCACATAAATAAACGCTTTCACATTGTTATTTTGCCCTCAACATTAAGATTACCAAAAACCACTCGCGTTTTTTTTTTGTATTATTCCTGTATATTGACTGACTTTTCCCATCTGCTGCATTGACCACGAAAGAATTTGCCCTCAGTCTGTGAAATTTCTTTGCCTGAGTGATGTCATGAGAGAGTAGCAGTGCTTTGTGTGTAGCTCGAGGCCACGTAATCTTTTACCAGGTGTCAGAGCCGTGTTGAAAAAAAAAAAGAGGGGGAAAAAAAAAACACAGTGCTGCTTGGAGGAGTCGGGACTTGCAAAGTTGTAAAAGTGAACTCAAGGACTGAAGGATAAAACCAGTCAATGAGGCAGTGTCTGATTTACTCAGAGAAAGCAAATAATAATAATAATAAAAAAAGCAGTTTGGACTGTACTATACACCATTCTCATAAATCATTCTTATATATCAAATGATAATGTTTTTCCTGCAGTGCAAAATCAACACAAACGGATTTTTCTTTTTTAGAAATAACCTTGCCATTGAGAAATGAGACCGGAAACAGAACAGAGTACCGACCGTTTTAAAAGCGGTTTTAGAACGATGCTTGGTTTTAGCAGAAATATTCACCCCCTGGAAAATAAACAAAACAAAAAACACTGGATATGTTCTCTTTCTGCAGTGCTTCTCAAATAGTGAGGCGCGAGGCTCCGTCAAGGGGGGTGCGTTTGACCTCGGGGAACATGCTTTTTTATTTTTATTTTTATTTTTTTTTACTGTTCTACAATAAAGTGCAATACCACTCCGCTACATAAGGGGGCGGTGTGCACAGGGAGCATTCGCTCGGTGGTGTAGGGGTTTCAGATGCACTTTAAATCTTTTCTGTTACAGTTAATAACGCTATTCTTTGTTGTAAGTTGGTCCATTTTTTTTCTTTTTTATTCTCTTATACGTTAATAAGGATACCGTGTTATGCAGAGGTGTACTTATACCAATTTTATCGACAAATGATACTATTTATAGTCGCGGGGGGGGGGGGGGGGGGGGGGGATGTTTTTTTCTTTCTAGGGTGGCATGACAGAAAATAATTGAGAAAAAGCACTGCCTTACTGAAAATGACATCATATGGGAGGGGTGTAACGCAGTCGTTAAGGAGCTAGGGTACTAATTGGAAGGTCGGCGAGTTCAAGCCCCGGTATCGCCAAGTTGCCACTCTTGGGTCCTTGAGCAAGACTTTTATCCCTATGTCCTTCCAGGGGGCGCTGTATCATGGCTCACCCTGCTCTCTGATGCCAGCATCCAAAAACATGCGGGGATATGGGGCGAAAGAATTTCCCTGTGGTGTAATGTATATGCGACAAAAGCTACTCATATTTTCGAAAATCTCTCTGCTTTGATTGGTGGACAAACGTATCTTCTACCAGATACGGGGGGGGGGGGGGGGGGGGGGGGGCTAACGCTAGTTAGATGCGTTATTTATACCGTTAAAGAACTTGGTAATTATGCAAAAACTGATTGATTGGAGGTCAAATTCACAGCTATTCAGTCATTCCGTGTAAGTTTCAGAGCGTTTAAAAAAAAATTTTTTTTTTGTTTAACATTTGTGATCGTCAAAATTTACAGGGATTACATTAGTAAACTAATTTGAAAGAAAATATCTGCTCGTGTAAATAATATATAGTATACCATTTAAAAAAACAAACAAATTAAACAGAGTAAATACAATTCAATAAATGGAAAAATAAAATGAAATAGTTAACAAATACACACACACACGATTAATACAAATGTGGTCTGTGTGTGTGTGTTTCTTATTTTAGCATGACGTAATTCCTTCATTCACTACTTATATATATATATATATATATATATATATATATATATATAGATTATATATATATATATATATATATATATATATATATATATATATATATGGAATTGTCCCAATTTTCTTTTTTTAAGAGAAATATTTCAAGCTGAAGATTCCATAATGCTAGCATTAGTCACTTCCTGATTAGCGGCTAATGCTAACACATTTTCGAAGTCAAGTCAAGAGGTTTTATTGTCATTACAACCATATATATCTGACGCAGTACACAGTGAAATGAGACAACGTTTCTCCAGGACCCTGGTGCTACACAAAACAACATATACCACAAATACAAGAACACAATGCCGAGGACTAGACTAAGTTTGTTCTAGCTACATAAAGTGCATCGTGTGCAACCTAGTGCAAACAGTATGGACTCATATAGATTTCTCATATATATATATATATATATCCTGTGTCATAGTGATTGATGTTTTGGCAGAGAAACAGTAAAACAAATTGTTTGAAAACATTCCCAGGTGCATAGTGAACATTTCAGTGAGCTTTTAGTGGAAGAAAATATGACGAATATGACCATTACAGCTGATAAGCTAATGTGTTGTGCTGGTCCGTGCAACACCGTAGTGGCTAAAAGCACACCGAAATGTTCTGGGAATCTTTTCAAACCATTCGTTTTAGCGTCTCTCACGAATTAAAACTGATAACACTGAACTCTTTGGTTTCGTGTATTTTATTGCATATAATATTTTGTCTGAGTTTTCCACAGGTGAGAGCCATGCTTTGCATTAGTCACTAACGCTCAGCCTTGAATTAAAAATAAACCACTCTCCCACTCACACACACACCATAAGATGAGCTCAGCCTTGTCTCGCTCGGTCTGGCACCGGTCCTCTGACGCAAATGTTTACATTCACCTTGCTGATGTTTAATAGATGGAATTGAGAGGGTGGGGGGGGGGGGGGGGGGGGGGTGGAAGTTGGAAGTTGAGAGTGCTCCAAAAGTGGGCTGATTAACAAGGAGATAAAAGAGTGCAGAAGTACCACGAAGGAAAGAAATGGATTCATCTATCTAAAAGTTGGCAACTTCACGCATAATGAATCCATCAAAATTAAATAAATAACAATGATTGGTGGTGGTTTCTTCTCAGATACTTCACAGCATATAGAAGGAAGTGTCGCCCAGAAAGCTATGACTAATTTTCTATGACGGCATGCTGACGCCAATGATAACAGCGACAGCAAAACCCAAACACTGGCTAACAACGATCAGAAATGATATCAGTACGTGTTACTCAAGGAATTCTTACAGGAAGCCTGCTATAAAACACCTTTTTAACACTTTTTTAAACAGAAATAAACTTCTCCGAAACAATAATACAAAAATACCGTTAGCGATTGGAGATTGTCATTATTGATTAATTCGACTTATGCCGATGTTGAAAATACGAAAATCGATTTTACGATTTACGACCTTGTAAAAAAAAAGAAATAAAGTAAAATTTAATGTGTCTAACGTTTGTGGCTACTAAAGGAAGCGGCATGACTAATTTATTCCAGCACCTCAAACAGAACCACGTTGTTGAATGGGGAGGTGTGTGTGTGGGGTGCTGCGGGATAAACACGACAGCCCCAAACATCGGTAGGGATACCGGGATCCCATCTCTCCATCTCCATCTTCTACCGCTTATCCGGGACCGGGTCGCGGGGGGAACATTCTAAGCAGAGATGTCCAAACTACCCTCTCTCCAGCCACTTCCTATAGTTCCCCCGGGAGGACACCGAGGCGTTCCCAGGACAGTCGAGAGACATAGTCCCTCCAACGTGTTCTGGGTCTTCCCCGAGGCATCTTCCCAGTGGATCCCCCACCTCTTACTGGGATCCCAACCGGGATAAACATGGCAGCCCAGTACACCAGATAAATACAGGTCAAAATAGCGCACACATTTTCCCTCTGTATCCAAAATCGAATTATGTCAAAAAAAAATAAATCGGCGATTTGATTTATATGACGTATCCCCCAGCTCTAATAACAGTATATTAAGATTAGACACTGTGTTTCATAAATTCACCGACCAAAGTTAATATCAGATCTTTAACAGATAAAAGAATTCCACAAAGATCATGAATGAAATCAAACGTATTTTGTATTAGCGGGACATAAATTGGAATCGGGCCATATTGGATGCAGAAAAGGAAACGAATCCATATCTGAAGTCAAAATCTGAATGTAATACCGTGACCAATCGAGCCAAGGTTCTGATCTGCTAATCCAGAGGCGGCGGATTTATTACGACGGATTTCAGGAAACAATAGAGAACAAAGCAGACGTGCTGCATCTGCTTTAAAAGACAAACAACAGATATAAACAGGTTTATATATTCCTTTGTTGAATCAGGATTTATTGAATACCAGTTATTATAGGCTACAATACAAGAACAGAGATGTGGAGGTGAGGTATAATTTTACTTATTCCTGAATATTATTAGTATCATTTGCAGTATGTCCTATAGCAGTGGTTCCCAACCTCTGGGCCGCAGATGGGTTCCCGGTCTGCGGGTCAATTGGTACCAGGGCCGCACAGAAAGAATACCTAACACACATTATTTCCATTTGATTTATCTGATTGTGAACGATGTTTACTTTTGGAAAAGTTTGATTCTCTCTATGAATCATTCATGGCGCATGTCAAGACGCTTGTACATTATATATCTACTAGTGTCTAAAGTAAAGATCAGAAAATGAATATTTCCCTTAATCAGGGCCAAAATACATTTCTGGTTGCACTTAGATCAAGAACACACCGGTTTCAGCCAGTCAGCTAGAAACTGCACCGCATGTACCGTACAAGAGTTTATGGTTAACTACCCTTTAAAAAAAAAAGCTGGTCACTTAACTACGACTATTTCTTGAATTCCTGACAAGATCGTATCATCAGGACACAGGAGGCCGACGCGTCTCGTAATAAAGAAATTAATACGCTACTGTACCGTTTTAACGAAAAGCACAAACAGAATGCGCAAAGAAACCACAAGACAACGGACATGAAAAACGAGAATCAGCCGATGGTGACAACAGTGAGACAAAGTGTGTTTTCAAGGGTGTGAGATTATAAACAAGTGCCAAATTGACCCTAAACAGGAATCAGTATAGTATATAGGTATGGAATGGCTGTGTAAACAGCGAGCGCTTAGATCAGGTGATGTGCAGTGGTTGATATTCAACATGGAATAATACCATAATACTGGACTGAATAACCGACATTTTATTTTACTTTATATTTACAGGTGTGAAATAGAAATGAAGATTTCAAAACACTTTACAGATCAAGGTCACGGACACAAGGCTACACAACACAGCAATGAATTCATCCGCAACAATCTTCTTAGATAACTCAACACAGTTTCCCAGTTGCATGTCTAATTCATTGGGGTGGGTGGGTGGGGTGGGGTGGGGGGATGGGGGGCGCTCTCCATCAGAACGGCTGGCGTTCTTGGCATGGTGATAGAGTTTGTAACTTCCCACGCTCAGGCCCTGTTCCTATGCTACAAAATAAATACTCACAGGGCCCTTTGGACCACACTATAAATGAAGTTTGAGAGAAATCCAGATCCTTGCCCAGTCCTTGGGGACCTTCATGGCCTTTATTAAGTTGCATTTTTGTTCAAAAACAGCAGTCCAGTACACAACTATTTAGATCTCACAATACTTGCGTGTTACGTTATAATAACCCTCGTCGAAATAGTACTAATAAATGTCAAGCAGGAATATAAAGCAACTAGGACTATGCCATAATTCAAAACTGGTCCAGATCAAGCTGGGTGTATTAGTTTAAACTCACTGTATCGCTGCTAAACCTGAACATGCACTTCATATGACTAACATGTAACATAACTACACAATCTGTGACTCAGGTGACAAACCAATCTCAGGCACTGGAGTCTTTTATATATGCCGTTAAAGTGAATTTGCATCAATGCAATAATAATAATAATAATAATAATAATAATCTAGCGTGTTGTGTGTGTGTGTGTGTGTGTGTGTGTGTCTGTGTCTGTGTGTTTGTGAAATGGGTAGCTTTCAAACTCACACACACGCCATGTGTAAGATATGAGAAGAGAGGGAACCGCACACTATAACCTTCATTAAAATTAATTAATGAATTAATTTTAAGTACAGACAAAGATGGTGTGGAAATACAGAGAGAATTGTCTTTCTATTATGGCAAGGACTTAAATAGTTTTTCCCTCACATTTTTTCGCAGTACTTATTTCTGAATAGATGGCAGAAGTGTTATTTATTTATTTGTTGGTTTGTTAACTTACGTAAGAAATGCAATACGTTGTATGAGTAAGTAATATTCTGCTTCTCGGCTTCCTTATTTAAAAAATAACTCAATGACACACGACCAACAAGATTAAGCTTCCGAGAACGAGACATTATCCTAAACTTTATTTATGAGGAGATATCTTCCGACACGAGGCACGGTGTCTTAGTGGTTAGCATGTTGGAACACTAAGCAAACGATACAAAGCGGTTGTCTACGAGAGATAGACGGAGTATGAAAAGAAACTAAGCGTGTCACTCCGAGAGAACCCAGATCATGTGAACTAGAACATGAAGGAACCAGTCGGAGGAGAATGCCAGGCCAAGAGGGTTGGAGATGAGATCTAAAAGCTTATCCAATCTTAGCGTACTAAACAAAAGAAACGAAAAGCAGCTAGCATATTGGATTTTCTATTAGAATCAGGGAGCAAAGTGCTCAATCGAATCAGCAGTTAGTAAATGAGACAATTACGGGCAATTACGACTCGGTAAAGGGAATAGGAATTTGATTATAGCGCATGCGTCTGTATCAGGTCCCTGTGACGATATTTCAGGGGCTATCAGAGGGAACATCACGTTTGCGCGACCTGGTGATTACACCGGATAGTCCACTGTTCGAGACGGAACGAAACACTCGAGTGCGCAGCCATTTCACATTTTTATTTTGTCAGCTACTATATGTTGTTGTATATATAAATATGTGGAATTTGAATTATATCCTACACATAAGAAAACACACACACGTGCACCATTTGAGACCATTTTATATCATTTTATTATCTCATTTCTAAATAACGCCGATTCACTTCCGAGTAAATGCTGGTTTTTACTTCTGTGACGAGATGCATCCTATGTTTCAAGGCCTAACCCACGCCATAACCTGATGCACACCTCTCCAAAAAAAAAGTAACTTGAAGAAACGCCGCACCACCGCCAACTAGTGTTTGGGAACAGTCATTGCAGAGCGACGCAGAAGTATAAAGCATAAACGCCTCCCTGCGTTCACATCATGCTACACACGTTATTGGTATTTTTCTTAATAGTTATGGGTAGACTATTTTTGTTCTTTCAGGGGGGGTAATTGTGGGAGAGAATCGTGATCTTAATTACCACAGAGAAAAAAAATGCTGATTCACATTTTAGCAAGGATCGTGCAGCCCCAAGTACGCATTTCAACATTAGTTTTTACATTTATATATATAGCAAAATGATATAAATGATCTCTAATGATCTGTTTGGGACCTACTGAGTCCCTTTCCCTAAAAACTACAGTATATCTACTGCAAGTGCACCAAAATTCCATGGTCACTTCAGATATTTGCATTTGGGTTTTTCTGTTGGCTTTCTCATTGAAAAAGATGTGTATTATTAACACTTATTTTTGAAACCATTTTTACTTTACAGCATTTGTCACTTAATAAAACTGTTCCATCCATCCATCCTTTATTGTAGTCTGCAAGTTGTTTATCTCCAGTGGATAAATATCCACATCTATGCACATGACACGCATTTTGTTCCAGGCACTTTACAAAAGCAGATCATTTTTCACACATGACTAAATAGAATCAGGCTATTTTCAACATCCATGTGTGTGTGTGTGTGTGTGTGTGTGTGTGTGTGTGTGTCGAAGGCAAATCTATCACTGGCTTTTTCTCCAGACAATCATTGCTTTCTGTGCGACACCAGCAGCCATTAGTGAAACCTCCAGCGGAGAAAAGCGTGCATCATTCAATTAAGAGGCATAAAAAATATATATATATATATATATATATATATATATATATATATATATATATATATATATAACAACAAACAAAGCACTACAACATGTGCACCTTGCATTACAGGCGACGGCTAAAAGGATTCTTGACAGCATGACAGATGGATATTCTGGTTACGAACGGTTTTGTTCCAATTACAAATAAATGGCGAGTTTGGGGTGGGGGGGGGGGGTGGTAAAAAAAAAAAAAAAAAAAAAAAAAAAAAAAAAAAAAAAAAAAAGGGGTCTACGATATTTATGAAATGTGAACACAAAAATGCAGGAAGATTAGAAAATTGCAAATTATTTGTGTATACTTGTGTACTGGTTATATATGCGGGCTATATTTTAAGAAGTGTACGAAAAGTTTGAACGGCCTCCTGAGGGAAAAAGCCTCAAAATAAATAAATAAATAAACAAATCGTCCGTGAAATTTCAAATGAGTGCTTTTTTAAACAGTAAGCGTTATATTTTGGATTAAATAATGACATTTCATTACTTGAAAAGACTTTCAGACACTAAAAAAAAGGGCCACAACACAGTGCTGGGGTTCCTGACTCTGGTCCTCCTCCTCTATGTACCTAAAGAAAGTGTGCGAGTTGAAGGTATTTGGGAATAATCCCCTAATCATTACAAGAGTGTGAAATCAGGGGTGCATGTTGAGAAAGGCCAGACGTGGTCACGCCGGCCCCTCTGTGAGAAAGAAATGGCAGAATTTACAGCCAGTTCCATGTTTATTACCACTAATCCCCTCGTATCCGCTGGGTAACAGATCTCCTACGTGTGGGACATCCTTTGACCCCCTTCACACTTTTTACATTGGGATTATTCCCAGAGAGGCGTACAAAAAGGAGTACATGAATGCATTAACGGACACGTTTTCAGCAGATATTCAGCGTAGACATTGTCAAACGCTGGATTAAATGGAGGATAAAGAGCGTGTAATGAGTTAGTGTCCGTATGTTGGTTAATGAGGAGCCTATTTAGAGAAATTGAGATCATAGAGAACCACAAATAAGAAACACAAACACTTCACGGGGGGCACAGTGGCTTAGCGGTTAGCATGTTCGCCTCACACCTCCAGGGATAAGGGTTCGATTCCCATCTCCACCATGTGTGGAGTTTTTATGTTCTCCCACTGTCTTGGGAGAAAAACATGCACCTTGGAAGAATTGTCCCTAGTAAATGTGTGTGTGTGTGCACCCATACAGGGTGTGTTCTGCCTTGATGCCTGCAGACGCCTGATATAGGCACAGGTACCATGCAACCCGAGAGAAGTCGGATAAAGGATAAAACGGTAGAAGATGAATGAATGAAACACTGTGTGTGTGTATCAGAGCACATTTCCTACCTACTCATGAGATATAAAATATATATATATATATATATATATATATATAATATATATATATATATATATGAATATATAAAGTGTATAAAAAATATAAAAGTGACATTTGGCACCCTTGTAAAATGCTTCATAAAAGTAGCAAAGCTTAGGGATTAAAAGAGAAAAAAAATACCTATGTTTGATAAGGAAACTATTTTGTGAAAAAAAAAACTAAATTACAAAACAAAGAGTGCAAGTCAATTTGCATATTATGTTGTGTTAAATCTCAGTCTGACCAGAGACGCAGTCGACTGCGAATGCACGTAGATAAAATCTTATCAGGACACATGACCGGGTGTAAACAAAGCTCCTGAGTAAATGACGCCAAAGACCTCACGCAATGTGTTGGAAACAAAGGATTTTACAAATTCCTGAAGTAAAAGAAGAAAAGAAGGGCCCCGATGACAAATACGACAGTATATTACTATAATAAAGATGAAAACAAACACATTGGAATGTTTACTGGCTTCCAATCGGTTTTCTGCCATATAATCCTGGAGGAGCTTTTTTTTTTTACAATTTCATGCTAGGCCGTGTTGACAAAACATTATTGTGAATGCGGAAAGGACACTCCTGGGTCATTTCACTCTTATCCTTTGGTACGTGCTGAAAGGCGGCTCCGGCTTTGCCAGTGAAAAACGGGAGAGTAAATGAACACCAGACGTTTCCTAAATGGCAAGAGCCCTACAACACCGTCATATCTCAGGCTCCTTTATCTGTCGCTCCTTAATATCCTAGACATGAGCAGGACAGTATTGGGTAAAGACATTTTCCTGGCAGGACTCTATTCATCGACAGAATATCGCAGTGCTCACCTCAGGTCCATCTGTAAATTAAAAAACACACAACAACTCCAAGTGTGAATTTAATTACATTACCAGACACTGTTGTCAATCGTTGCTTTTTGTACTTCCTAAAAATATTTGCTGCCTATCTGTTTTCAAAATTACTCTACATTACTTCTATAGTCACTAATGTACAATTTCTGAGCAGCCCATTAGGGTTTCATACACTCTAACACACTTTTCAGTGCATATTTTTAGATCCATTTGCACAACTGAAATAAGGAACAATTCAAAGAGTACATGGATATATGTACACACACACACACACACACACAGTATGTATATATACATATACACACACACATACATACATACATACATATATACGTATATATACACACATATCCAGGTACTCTTAGATAGATATAGGGAACTGTTCTGTCTGTCTGTCTGTCTGTCTGTCTGGATTTTTAAACCCTATTTATTATTCCTTGCTCGTTTGTTTGTTTATTTATTTCTTGTAATATTTAACACGCCATAGTCACCGAGTGCTAAAACAGGAACGCAAAAGAGCAGCTATTGATTCGCAGCATCAGATAAAAGCATCACTCTGTATTACTTATTCATTAAGGCCTGAGTGAATGAATAGGCCAATTTGTTGGGGAAAAACCCCTGAGTGCTGATGCCTTCAAGCGAGATGACACTCCTCTCATGGCGCTGAGTCATAAGTGAGTCTGAGCGACTTCATTATCGATATCCAGATGACGCTATTAAAATCCAATTAACACAAAACCTGTCATTTGTGTATGGGTGATCATGATGATAATGGAACTGTACAAGTTCAGCACTCGTACAACATATATTTATTTATTTATTTTTTTAACACATTACCAGCGCAACCACTTATAAGCAAAACGGAACAAAACAGCAGTGTTTTGAAGTGTGTATGAATCTGTTTAATTTGGTTCTGAAAATGCTACCCATGAGCTCTATACTTTTCTTCTTACCTGATCGACCCAACTCCAAACGAATAATATAAACACTCCTCATGTTAGTAATGTCTAGTTTTACTACACAGTGAAAAACAAGCAAGATTCACTTATATCCACTTAAAATTTACGAAAATCAAGCAAAAAAAAAAGAAAAATCTGCCAATGGTGTAAACATAATTGAACTAAAAAAAAAAAAAAAACTAGCATTAATATCAGATCTATATTTAATTTTTACAATCAGACCCCCTCCAGTTTCAACCTTTTTTAACCAAAAGGGGAAGGTGGGATTTGAACCTGTAACGTTCTGGTCCAGAGACCAAGGACTTACCCTTTGACCTACCACTGTTTTAAAAGCACATTCTTGATATAAGAATTTTTCACTTTCACTTTATTCTTGCACTTTAAATCTGTCACTTGTTTCTAGTGAACTTTTGCTCAAAAGGAGTTTAATATTTACTCGCCCGGATTGAACTTACTTTAAGACTTATTTTATATATTTATTTTCTTAGATCTTGGTGTTTGCAGTTTACTGGGTAAAACCCCAATGTGACACGATTTGACGAAGTATCACTCAAACAAACATCACTCGGCTTTGCTCTTTCTTCCTTTTCTCATTGGCTTCCAACTCCTGCCAAAGTAAACAGATTTGACTATTGTTTAAATATTGCCATTTACAAAAAGACAAAAGTCCATGCATCGTGTCTTTTACAATGATGACATTTGCTATAATAGGATGCATCACTACACATACGGTGCCTGTGCAGATTTATGCCTGCTGCTTAAGAGTAACATCACTATAACACAGCGGCTGCAACATTCATTCATTCATCTTCTACCGCTATATCCGATCTTCTCGGGTCACGGCGTCTCAGGCGTCTATGGGCATTAAGGCAGGATACACCCTGGACGGAATGCCAACCCATCGCAGGGCACACACACACACACATTCACACACGCATTCATACACTAGGGACAATTTTCTAAGGTGCCAATCAACCTACCGTGCATGTTTTTGGACCGGGAGGAAACCGGAGAACCCGGAGAAAAACCCCCTGAGACACGGGGAGAACATGGCCGAGACGGGAATCGAACCCGGATCCTGGCGGTGTGAGGCGAACGTGCTAACCACTAAGCCACCGTGCCCCACGCGGCTGCAACAGTGATCCGAATAATCATTATTTATTATTTAGTCCTTCTTCGTCTAGTAAACACTTTCTATGTATTCTTTGCGCCATTTTATTTGATCAAAGACGCTCTCATAAGGAGGCCTTAAAAGCCATTCATTTTACAGTGAGTTTGTTTTAAAGAACGGCAAAGAAATGTGGGAGGTCAAAACAAAATAAAACAACTATGATCTGAGAAGTTAAAAACAGAACACCGAGATAATAATAATTTATAAAGCAGGGTAAGGGAGTTGGGAGGGGAGGAATGCAAACTGTCAAATGGGGCTGATTAAGCATTTTAGCTGCCGAAAAAAGTGCTTTTCCTGCATTATTGGTCAGAAACTGTATCAGATCGGTTGCCTACTGACCATTTCTTTGACGTCTGAATGCAAGGAAGAAAGAAAGATGACAGGACGTTATCGATATGTTTAAGCCTGCACTTAAGAAGTCCTCGAGATGCTCCGTGCTTTCCTTTAATATACGGTAGTACTTTATACAGTGATGCCAATAAAGATGGTAAACTGATTTGTATTAGAGAATACACAGAGATGGAGAGCGAGAGCGAGAGAGAGCAGAGTGTATCAAATAAAAATGCTGAGTAACTCGGCTCGTGGCCTCGAGCCACGACAGCACAGCGAGCGAACAGCTTAGCAAAGCCATTCAGCCATTTAATTAAATGTTCATTGTGGGGAAATCGGATCTATAGATCGTCTCAGACTCGCCAAGCAAATTGCTACAGATAATAAACTCACATTTCCAAGCAGGGATGACACAAAGTTTTCTGTGTGTGTGTGTGTGTGTGTGTGTGTGTGTATGTGTGTGTGGACCTAATAGGCTACTAATCCTTAAGGAGCTCAGGATGTTAGTGGGGTAGCAGGTTCCCAAGCTGACACTCTTCAGGCCCGTCTCAACCTGCAGCAGGAAAAATTCCTCACATTCCTCAGGGTTGGGGGACACAAACAGCCAATGAGGGGCTGCAGAAGAGCTTTCCACAACCCGAGAAAAATACAAAGACCCACGGAGATCCTCCACCCCGAGATATGGGGCATGATGGGGAAAATCTGGAAAGGTGTGAATGTGTGTTGTAAGTGTGGATCAGAGTAGAAGAATCATTTTACACAATGAATTGATAAGAATACACCGGCGTATATACACTAGAGCTGGGCGATATATACATTGAATCGCCGTTTTTTTCTTTTTAGACAAAATTCGATTTCGGATACAGTGGGAGAAAACGTGTCTGCTATTTTTTACCCGTTTGTGGTCGAAGTTTTGGGGTCATGATTATCCCTCAGCGCCGCACACACCTCCCCATTCAACATGTTTGAGGTGCTGGAATAAATGAGTCGTGCTGCTTCCTTTAAATCGCCCCAAAAACAAATTTTACTGCGGGGCTTTGGCTTGTTGAACGTCTGAAACCTGAACCGCTTCCATACGACTCATGAAACAGTGACCGCTCTTGGAAACGAGCTCTTCGGATTTGTCAAAGCATGTTGTATTTCGTATTTCGCAAGAGCAGGGCGGGAAAACTACGGAAGCCCGCTGTGTCAAACCAAGGAGAAACTGTTTTTTTGCAACATCGGCATAAACTCGAAAGGAATCCATAATGACGATTGATTTCCAGCTCTATCACACACACACACACACACACACACACACACGCAGCTGTATATCGGATTTTCTAATCACGAATAGTTTCACACTAAAGCAAAGACAAGATTTTGGGACCACAATGTTTTAAAGATGGATTCCATAAAATGGCACTATTTTTCCAGCCAAATTGCACTGAAGACACCGGTTGCGTTTGCCGTTCACGCCGCCAGCTTCGAGTCAGAACATTCCAGCTCCGCAAGGATAAGCAGGAGGAAGGTCGGTGTCTGGGAAGTGTCCTAGACAAAGAAGGCCTGCGAAGTGGCGAGATAACTGATGTCGTGTTTCCTCTTGGCCGGACACCTGATGCTCCTCTACAGCTCCGATCGGAACTAGCCTTCCTGTGATGAATTAGCTGTCATTTATACGTCTTGCGATTGTAAACCTGCCTCCGGTTTACAGGAAATACTTTATGACTTCGTCTCCACATGGGAGGCTGGCTACATTTATCCGTTCATCAGCTGACAAACAGCCAGGCCACATCATGAATTTATCGGTGTGTGTAAAGTCCGGTCGAGGCCCGGCTCGTAGGCAGACCCCTAAAAATAACGTCGTTGACTAGCCATTTTGCCCTACCAGTCGCAGACGCTCCTATTAGACGCAATTTAGAAAATCGCGTGTTGCCCGAACTCTCAAAAAAGCCCCCAGAAGAGATTGTCATTATGTGACCCTTCCTCTCATATTACTCAGCGTATAGCTAATAGCGTCACCACATGGATGAAGCATCGATCCAGAAGTTTTGCGGCTCGTCTGGATTTAATCTTGCGTCGTGTACAAAATCGACTCGCTATTGGTCTTTGAGGTGCTCTGTGATGATGGTCTCATGTCAGTGGAACAGGAAATCCCGAATAAGGATAGAGTTCAGAAAGACGAGGAGGGCTGGGGGAACTCCTGACTATACCACAACACAAGGAGGATTAGCACGTTGAATACGCTTCAACGGCTTCTGCCTAGGCTTCGCCACTTGTTTGTGAGCTTTGTGTACACTGTGGAGATATACAATATCCTCCTGCTCAAAATCGGCCAGATGAATGCACGCGTGAACAATGAAGCGTTTGGAAGACATTTTCCTTGGAAAAATATGTTGGATTTTTTTTTTATGCGAGTTACTATGCGAGTGATCTGCTCCTTCGCTCTGCGTTGTGTTGGCAAATGAATGAAACCCGGAAAACAAAAAAGAAGAAATGAATAAAGAAACTCATGCGTCCTAAATTTCCCCGAATTACACCCACTAATTGCGCATTCACAACAGGTATGATCTCCTCACTATATTAGTGTATTACGGAATACAACGGGAATGCGACGCGCTTCCGTATAACCTGAACGTATCACCAGTTTATATGGAAAAACAACCGGAACAGAATTCTTAAAGGAGCCACGTCCCATATTTTACACTTAAAACCACCACTAAACAAAGTAACATTAAAATGAACAAGAAAGTTAATATTAAGAGAATAATTTCCAGAGTAAAATAGATAATCAATAATTATATTAAAAGGAGAGTTTGTCAGAGAAATGTATATAATTATAACATCTGTTAGAGTATTAGAAACATAAAAAGTATTCATTTATGGTACATTCAAAACATGTGATTAATGTGCGATTAATCAGGAGTTAACTCATGGCAATTGTGTGATTAATCGCGATTAAACATTTTATTCTGTTGATAGCCCTAATATCTATCTATCTATCCATCTATCCATCCATCTATCTATCTATGGACAGTTCCTCTAAAGGTTTCTCCCTCTCACATACACTATCATTTAATTAATTTGCTTGTTTGTTTATTTATTTTCGCAACTTTACTGACAATATAATTTCATTTCATTCGTGGCTTGAAACGATTATCGACTGAACAGTACAAGGGAAACAAAAATAACTCTCTAACGGATAAATATGGATTGATATCTATTTATCTATCTGTAGTTTAATGGTTTGTGTGGAGAAATTCCGAGTGCAATGACAGGAATGTTTTGTCTCAAGTACATTTGCAAGCATTTTAATTTATGCTTTGATTGTTTACCAATAATAAATAATCAACTTGGCCAGTAGTCAGCTGACAGATCCGGTGCAACCGATTCATTCATTCATTACCTGTGAGTAGTGTTTGTATAAATGAAAGTGTGTGGGTGTTTGTTGCCAGGTGTCCCATTCAGGGTGGTATGCATTTCCTGCCGCACACCTATTGTAATCCAGGATTGCCTCTATTTATCAGGATAAACCTTCAATGAATAAATCTTTATCCTGTAACCATTCCAGGTTTTTCCAATATTTCCCAAATTTACTAATCACCCTTCTTCCAGATAAGTGGGTTGAGGTTCAGAAAACACTTCTGGAGGGGAGGGGTTTAATGCACCGGGATACTGGAAAATCTGGGGTTCGACCCCGGGTATCGCCAAGCTGCCGCCCCTTAGCAAGGCCCTTAACCCTCGGTGCTCCAGTGGTTGCCGGATCATGTCTGACCCTGCGCTCTGCCCCCAACCAAGCGAAGAAAGTATTTCTCTATCACGTATACATGATAAATAAAGTCTATTCTATTCTTAAGTAATACTCAACGTGGAGCGATGCACATATAACTAGAAGACTAACTCGACGTGTCTTCAGAATACAGGGGAAAAAAATTAAAGCACACGTAAGACACACTAAATATAAGAATAAGAAATAATATTATTAAATAAATACCATGCATCATAGGTTCATGTGTAATGAGTAAATGAAACACCGGCAGAGTTGTGCAAACAATTTGCTCTCCTGTGTCCTGCAGGTGCTTCGACAAAGTGTCATGTTTACACCACAAGTCTAATGCTTTTTATTAAAGATTATGCTTAATATCATTACCCACGCATGCACACATGCGCACACACACACACACACACACCAACCTTCTCGCTTTACCTGCTAGGGAAGAGAGAGAGAGAGAGAGAGAGAGAGAGAGAGAGAGAGAGAGACTCACAGGTACTTCCTGGGCTTCTTCGTCAGTCTGTGTTGCGCGACGGAGAATCCGAAAAGGCTGCCTTTGGTTTTTCCTTCCTTTATAACCGGGAAACGGACATCCACGTTAAATCCACCACACAGATGCGCGGTGTAGATCGTGCAGAAGCAGAAAAACAGAAGAATACCGGGTGCCATTTTTTTGGGCTGCTTGTTCTGCCCCCTCGGTCGCAGTCTGAACAAGAGCGGAGTTTCACTCGCACTCCATAGGAACAGTGCGCTCTGAATCACATGCGCGCACACGCACACACAGAGAGAGAGAGAGAGAGAGAGAGAGAGAGAGAGAGAGAGAGAGAGAGAGAGAGAGAGAGAGAGAGAGAGAGAGATAGAGAGAGCGAGAGAGAGAGAGAGAGAGAGAGAGAGAGAGAGAGAGAGAGAGAGAGAGACTCTCTCGCGCGCTCTCTCTCTCTCTAGGTGTTCTCTCGGTCTCTCCACCCCTTTGTCCCTTCACACACACACACACACACACACACACACAGAGAGAAACTACTGCCCTTCTGCACTATCTCTGTGTGTGTGTGAGAGAGAGGGCGAGAGACTAACTGGAACTATAACTTTACACATGGTGCGTTATGTGTTGATCTATCTATCTATCATCTATCTATCTATCTATCTATCTATCTATCTATCTATCTATCTTTCAAAAGTATGTGGACACAGGATCATCATTCTGTAATCCCTATCCCGAGGGATGTTGTAGCTCAGTAGTTAAGGCGCTGATTGGAAGGTCAGGGGTTCGAGCCACGGTATCGCCAAGCTACCACCCTTAACTCCTTGAGCAAGGCCCTTAACCCTCTGTGCTCCAGGGGGCGCTGTATCATAGCTGACCCCAGCTTCCAAAAATAAACCCGTCTGGGCTACGGAAATAAAGTTATACTAATTCCTGGAGATTTTGGAGCATGGCACTGGCTATTTGTGTTCTTTCAGGCCCAGCTGTATTTAGGAAGGTCTGGAGGTGTTCAGCGGGTGATCGTGTGGACAGAGGTTGAGGGCTTTGTGCAACTTTGGCAAAAATAAATAAATAAATAAAAATAAAAACATACAACTCGAACATTTAAACTTCATTGCAAGAGTGATGCGAAGGTGTAAGTATGTTAGATCTTCTTGCATTTTATCTATCAAATGCTACATGTTAAAATGTTAATAAATGTTTGTCATTGGAAGACTTTCACCGATTTCTTTGAACGTTGTCTTCGAAAATCGCTTGGCTTTGTTTTTAAGGGAGCTAAAATCACGCCTTCTCCTTTATCGCCAATCCCTCTTTTTGTCTTGTTCTCTTCTCTGTATCACTGTTTGTATCTCTGTCTCGCTCGCTCTATCCTGCCTCTACGCCTGCATGTTTTCCTATCTTTTAGTCTTTAACCCCCCCCATTTCTTTTCTGCTAAGAGGAATCAAACAGCTGTCTGTTACATCACATGGATCGCACATGCATGGTAATGAGGAACATTTTTTAAAAAACGGGAAGCGATGCAAATTTTGAATGGATTTCAGGCTACGGGTTTAATTAGCCACAGACACGCTTACTGAAACATTTGTTCATGTCGTTTGGGACAGCGCTGGCTTCTGACTCTCGAGGGTAGGCGGAATGGAAGGCCGCTACCCTCGCACGGGAGTCCTGATAAGAGTTCCTCCTTAAAGTAAGGCCACGGAGGACTGACCTCAGCTCGGTCTGTCATGTTTTAACAGCAATAATCTGCTTACTGAAAGGAGTAGGAGGAGGAGGAGGAGGAAAGCACTGGCATGAATCAATTTCCTCTTTCTCATAATGCTGGTCCTGGACTGGAGCTACTCGTCCTGGTGTATTGTTTGTGAATGGACTAAGGAGTATGTGTGTGTATGTTAATTATAAATTAAAACCCGAGCAATAACGTTGAATAATAGCCGTCATGGCGTAACCTTGAAACAGAATCTGACGTCTCTTAATCTTTTCATGCTCTCGTTGGAACATGACCGCGTGTGCACATGTGAGCTAAAAAGAACAAACCTCGCATCCCACTACTTTTCATTGATCCGGAACAACCCCCCCCCCCTCAACCCCCTTCCCTTCACTCCCAGACGTGACATGTCTTGCATCAAGAGAGCTTTGTGGCTTTTTTCCCCCCTCCTCTCAAAGAGAAAACTTTGCTCTCCAAGTACTGTTTTATAGGGGCTGCACGATCCTTGCTAAAATGTGAATTCCTGATTTCTCTCTTCCTGGTCGTGTGAACGCAGTTGGGATATGCTAGAAGGAAAAAAAAAACAAAAGTAAACAACTTAAATATTGATTCACAGCTCATTGAGATGGAGACTAACCCTCTCGCTAAACCACTACGTGCCATTATACCAGCATTATACCATTAAAACCAGCAGGTTAATAAAGACTCATCATTAGGCTGTTGACATGAATGCATTTCTCTATTTAATGCAATCAGTGGTACATGGACTTGTGGTTGTGCATCGCATGCCAACAGTATAATCAAGGCATGGAATTAACATAATATTTCCACTAAATACATAATTCAAAATCTAGCAGCCCCTCGCACCATCAGCTTTTTACCCTCAAATGCAGTAAACTATACTTCATATCATTAACAGTGAACAATATATAGGCTGGACTATATTTGCACTGTTGGTTTGCCATTTTCTGATGTTTTCAGGAGGCAGGAGAACACGTAAATATTACCTAGATCTACAAATCGACTTATTTTTTCCAAAAGGTGAGAAACTGCTCTTGTCCTGTCATATACAGGGTACGTCTCATATCATAGCCGTGAAATTATGACCTTTCAAAAAAAAGAAAAAACGAGCCCAGCCGGTGGCAAATTGAATCCACATTTTGCAGGTGGTTGCGTATTCATTTCAGGCCCCCCGAGTCCAACAGGCGCGGAACAAAAGCGAATGCTTGACAAATGGGGACTCGGAGACCTTCTGTAAACCAACACTAGTCTCACTGTGCTAGGGGATAAAAGCAGCCAGTGCTGTGGCGTACACCCTTGGAGACCCTCCTTTTCTGGACCTTACGCAATACGCTATGGATAAGGTACACACACACCAAAAAAAATACCTTTAGTAAAAATGTAAAAAGGGAGGCGACTCCTGTCTCCCATGATGCAATCCCAAGTGAGCATTGATCGTCAGTTACGATTTTGATCAATGGTTTTCAGCGTGCGGTAACGTTAGCTTAAGGTTGCACCTTGTTTAAGCTAGTTGAGTAGCTGACGAGTAAAAAGTAAAAGATTGATGACTAAACTTTAAGCCTTCTGCACTGCCTTACTGGATTAAACTCCTGAACCCTTTGACCTTCGGCTCTTCCTCCCAGGCTGCCGAGGGTATCTTTTCGAAACGCGCACTATCCTTTTCAGGCCGTGTAAACAAACTGTGCAGTATTAACAGGCAAAGAAAAGTGTAAATGTCAGCCAATTACAACCAAGTAAAACATAAGGGGGAAACACACACACACACACACACACATTCAGTTCAGCCTCAAATTGTGTCCACAAATGAGGGGTCATTTATTGTGCAGTCCAACAGTATCGAACAGGAGTGTACGGTTCAGAAGCACTGTCTACTCTTTCAATCACCTAGGGCACTCTTTCGAGGGCCTGCCGTTGTCATAGTGATCACAGTTGCTATGTGATTTCCAGGAGAGGGAGGACATTGAGATCTTTTAAAGCCGTGCCAATTTTCCCAGCTTTGATTTTGACCTTTTCAGTGCGACCTGCGGCAGAGTCGATTATTTTACAGTTTTGTTGGCGGGGAAATGGACGACGGGCGCGTCGCACGTAATTAACGTCCGCGTTCAATACAGTGGGCAGGGATTACAGGCAAAAATGTTAGAGAGAGATTCTGAAATTCGACATGATTAGACACTTTGCATAAAAGTGGACTGTTTGGTAAACATCAAGATCAAATCAATGCGGTGAAATGATGCTATTGTACTTTTTTCTATCTTTATCTTGATACGTTTTTTGGTCAAGTTTAGCCACGAAGCAACATCCAATTTAACAAAACTTGAACTTGTCATGCTGAAATATATATAGTCCGTATGCCCTAGCATGAATTAATATGGATAAGACTTTACTGTATACTTTGTGACGTTTAAGGATTCCTGACATTCATGACATTCGCAAACAATTCTTAATGCTAGTACTAATAAATTCTAGCACTGAGTAAATGACATATTGCTGTTTATATATATATATATATATATATATATATATATATATATATATATATATATATATATATATATATATATATATATATATATATACACACACACACATATATACACACACACACACACACACACACACACACACACGTTACATACGCGACATTAACAAATAAATAACTTGAAACAGGGCCAGCCAGGACTACCCACATTTCACCATGCCTTCAAATGTTATTTAAAAAAAAATTATTATTATTATTATAATGTTAATATTTAGATTATTTACACATTATTTTCATGGACAAGTCAGGTGTCAGGTTCAATTGTTTGCTTTAAACACACGCATTTTACACACATTTTTACACACCATCACTGTTCTACATGATATTCGAGTCCCTAAACACATCGCAGAATAGTTCACATAGCAGCGAGATCACAACTGTTGCCTGTTCGCAAATCCCTTAACACGCGGTATGCGCTGCATACGTCTAACATATCAGCCATCTGACAATAGTGTGTTGTTATTTGATACGCTTTCCGCATCCCATGTAAGGAAATCGTGTTGTTGAGATTCGTTATGGTTCCCATGCGTTTATAGTCCCAGACAAACCACTTTCTTCAGTATATCCCTGTAAAATGAGACCTGTGTAATATGTATGGAATGTGAGGTCTGAAAAAATGGGCTCCTGGACATGCTAGAACAGGGCACAATAATGTTAATATTCACTACACATATGAGAATGTTTTTTTTTTTTTTTTTACAAATTGCTATAATATGCTTAATTTGTCAATAGAAACTATAGGAGGAGGATTTTTCAGTTTAAAAATGATTTAAAAAATGTAAAATTCCATATGAGAATTAGTTTGGAAGCTTGTACAGGTTTCCATCATGACTACAGAGGTTTGCTAATTCCAGTTTAAAAGAATAGAACAAAAATTGTACTGCATTTAGGGGTGCCAAATCTACTAATGTAAAAAATACCAGATAAATAGACAGTAGAATGAAATTATAAAAAGTAAAAGCACTTGCCAATGAGAACTAGATTTAATTAATTGATGCAATTCATTATTGTGGTAATTTTGCACATCATTGCTTTGTGAGGAGAGATATTTATTGTTGTAGATAGCCATAGGGTTATGGTTGTGATCTCAAAGGTTTATATATATATATATATATATATATGTATGTATGTATGTGAGCGTGTGTGTGTGTGTGTGTGTGTGTGTGTAAGATTTAGGACACTGAGGATGTCCATGAAGGAAGGGCATCCAGCATATAACGTGGCAAAACTAATATGCGGATGAAAAAGTGATGATTCGCTGTATCGACCCCTAACGGGAGCAGCCGAAAGAGGGAGCGAGAAAAGAAAATGTAGGGTATCACATTGAAATGTAACATATATATATATATATATATATATATATATATATATATATATATATATATATATATATATATATATAAAAACTCTAAGTATTGGGAAAATGGAATTGTCCAGCCTTATGTGTTTCTCTCCTAAACTGTTGTCCTATCATTGGAGGCACAATTCTATTCAGCTGCTTCAGCAGGAAGGACATTTTTCCCCTTCACTTGAACCAGGAGACCCAAACCTGTTGTAGCATGACGATATACGAGTGCTATGAGGCGTTTGCACGTTTGGAGCGGAAAATCTCCCACTAAAGCGCTCACTAAATCTCCCACTAAAGGATGTTGCTCTGAGCTCAACCCTGATAAACAACTTTGGGATCAATCTGAATTCTGACTGTCTGAATGAGCACAAATCTTCACAAGACCTCACCTAAACCTAGAGAAAAAGGTCTTCCCAGAAGAACAGGAGGGTATTAGAATATATAGGATGTTCAAAAGGCACATATATTCATGTAGACAAACTTTTGTCCTCTTTTTTTTGTCAGATAGGTACTGCCTTGGGCTGCGGTGTGAATGCATGAATGAATATCGCCAAATACAAAAAGAAAGTCGTTTAGGAATAAGATTTATCTTGAAATAAGTAAACATTCTAGGGGCACGGGGGTTTAGTGGTTAGCACGTTCGCCTCACACCGCCAGGGTCCGGGTTTGATTCCCGTCTTGGCCATGTGTGTGTGGGGTTTGCACGTTCTCCCCGTGCCTCAGGGAGTTTTTCTCCGGTTTCCTCCCCCGGTCCAAAAACATGCACAGTAGGTTGATTGGCACCTTGGAAAATTGTCCCTAGTGTGTGAATGTGTGTGTGTGTGTGTGTGTGTGTGTGCCCTGCTATAGGTTGGCATTCCATCCAGGGTGTATCCTGCCTTAATGCCCATAGACGCCTGAGATAGGCACAGGCTCCCCGTGACCCGAGGGAAGATCGGATATAGCGGTAGAAAATGAATAAAAGTAGTAAACATTCTTCTAAATAAGAGTGTTCGCTGTGCACAATGACCTGTTTATGAAAAATATTAGATCTCTCTTACTTGAACTGTTCCACAGATATCTTGGTTTTTACATTGTGGCTCTATAAATGAACGACTGTTTATTTTTTGGAAAATGCCGAACCCGTTTTCATAGCAATATTAAAAAGTAAATTGTTTCACTGAGTTAACAAAATACAGTAAACAAAATGAGCAATAAGGGATCTGTAGTGCTTTCCAATGTTTTAAACAGCTCGAGATCATTATGTTATCAGTGCAGAAGGTCATAATTTTCTGCATTTTCATTTATTATGGGCTGCGCTGACAGAAAGAGTGGCGCTTTGTCACAGTGATGATAAAGCAAATGCAATTTGGCCGCAATTCCGGTGAATAATGGCGCTATTATAAATCAGAGGAGCTGACTGTATCTCAGGATACGCCGTGCACAGCGTCTCGAGGATTTATTATTGTTTAGAATGGACCCTTTTTTTTTTTTTAAACGGTTTTATGCTTTCAAGCAGTCTTTGGTGCGTAGTTTGAGGAAAAAAGTGTTCGCAGGGTGTTAGCAAGAGAACATTTCAACAGGGATATTTATCGCTCTTTTGTACATGTTATGACTAGTGAGCATAGCAGAAGCTAATAATGTGGAGCACATTGCTCAAATAACTTGAGAAATGTAGGACTTGAGTAGTGAAAGTGTACTAATTGGGTTTTAATAGATCGCTAGGTTTGTTTGCTAGCTTGCTAGCATTCTCATAACTACCCTTTTAGCACTCAAGCGATTCAAGCCGGTGATAAATTTGGCCAGGAATTCGCTTCTGTCTCCAGTGTCTCCGCGATAGCTGATGCCGACTCCGGAAAGAATGTGGCGCATGAAGCAGAAACTCTGGCAGGAACCCATTTTATTTTGACAGGGTCTTGAAATTCAGGTATTTGTACGTACCTGAATTGTACGAAATTGTACGTAGCTTAGTGTCAAGTGAAAGGAATTCCTCTACATCACAACCTGAATATATTTGCATTTACAGACGCTCCCTACTCTACAAACACACACTTTAGCCGATACGAACAAACCTATCCACGAAGTAAAATTTGTTCGGATTCGAAAATAACACTGCTAGCAAGTCACAAAGCTTAACGAACGCAGAGGATAGCGAACGAGTGCAGTACCCATGTAATGCCTTCCACTTCCTCCAATCGTTTTTCTTACGTTTTCTTAAGTGCTGTATTCAGGAATGCAGCAAACTACCATTTTTATAGCTTATATCGTAGTCAGGAGACATGCGTCGTTTATAGCGACTATAGCGTTATACGCCTCGATTGAACGCCTTTATTACAAATAGATAGATTGCTACATTTAGAACAGATACATTTTAATATTATGGGCTGCATTTACTGTTTACTGGAGCATTTCTTATTACATCTAAATCATGTATGCATGTGTAACACGGTACACAGCAATTCAATTATATAGAAACTTAACCACCACAGACGGATATATTCACAACCCAAATGGTATCACATAATGAAGCGTGCAGTTCCATTACAATTTCCAGTGTAAAACGGGAAACGTGACCCCCAAACCAGTTCCAATGCCCATGTGCACAAAGCAGACTCAATTATTCAGTGGGGTGAAGA
>JACRUU010000015.1:9332627-9382627 GCA_030449085.1 Kryptopterus vitreolus | reverse complement strand
AGCTAATCCAACCAAGCAGTGATCAATTTTAATGGTTTAATAGTATTATTATTATATTCTGTCTCTCTCTCTCTCTCTCTCTCTCTCTCCACACACACACACACACACACACACACACACACATGCACGAGATCTAGAAAGAAAGAGAACAAGAAAAATAGCACTTTGTTGGTGCTGATGAGTTTGATGTTCGAAAAGTTAGTGTTTTTATTTCTGACCTTTTCTTTTTATTTCATTTCGTTAGATTTTTGTATTCAGTGGAGATGCTAAAAACGATCTACTTTCACTGAAAAGCTACAAAAATATTCGCTCACAAACGAGTGTGTGTGGGGGGGAGGTCTGAAAGAGGCTTTGCCCTCGGTGTGTGTGTGTGAGAGAGAGAGAGAGAGAGAGAGAGAGAGAGAGAGAGAGAGAGAGAGAGAGAGAGAGAGACGAAGTATTCCAGCCAATCAGAGCGCAGCATCCACCCTATAATTTACTTTCCCAAACTCGCTGCGTCGTCATTAAGGGAGTAGCAACTTCTGGAGGGAAGAGAAGAGAAGAGAAGAGCACAGAGGGGCTCCAGAGCTCCAGTCTTTCAAGGATTCGCCTTAACGGCGTCCCATATTCTCATATATTTCATTGTTATTTTGTTTTTTGTTTTGTGTGTGTGTGTGTGTGTGTTTTATTCTCTAACCACATACCCGTTTCTGGACACGGACTTAAGAGCGGGCGATTCTATCGTTACTTACAGCGTTTGCAGTCTTTTTCCCCCCTCACCCACGATGAGTGGAGCGACGTACGACAGGAAGCTATCCGGCATTTCTGCCGATCTTTCCGGCTCTATGAGCTGCCACCCGGGCTCCAAGGACTCTCCCACACTGCCCGAGTCCTCAGCCACGGACATGGGGTACTACACAGCGCACCAAGGCCACCACGACTACTACACGGGACAGGCGTACGCCCAAGGGCCGCACAACCCGTCTTACCACCAGTTTAACGTGTGCGCAATGAGCGGCGCGGCTCCCTACGGCGCCAAGGCCGAGTACCCTTACACGAACGCGTACCGCCACCAGTACGGCCAGTACACCAGAGACGGACACACACCGCCCCAAAACGCAGGTGCGTAAAAATTTTGCACTATTTGGATCTATTTATTAATTAAAAAACAATTTTTTTTAAATGAATAGGAAGGTTTTTCGTACGCGCAGTACGCCAAGCGACGCAGTGAAAACAGGGAGAGTTTGTAATCAGTGCGTGTTCCGCATGAGTTCAACACAAAGACGAATGTTGAATGAACACCTCGACTGTTTATTTAGCCTTAAACAGAAAATACTGCAAATATTAGTTAAAGATTATAAAAGATAATCCGTAATTCTGTGTTGACACGCTTTGTAGTTTTACTTCACGTCATATATATATATATATATATATATATATATATATATATATATATATATATATATATATATTTTTTTTTTTAACTACTACTACTTCTATATTACTAATATATATATATATATATATATATATATATATATATATATATTATATATATATATAGATATATATATTTTTTTTTTTTTTAATAACAAACAGATCTGAACAGCCTGATAAGCAGTATATTTTACCGTATAAATATCTTAGAACACATTTCCTACTTCTAGCGACATATTATAATTATAAATAGTCAGCAGTTTCTCGGTTCCTAAATGCAATTTCTATTAACAAGTTTTTTCCGTATCATATGAATATTGATGTTTTAGAACGAGACTTGACCCGAGTGCAGATAAAAGGTATAATATGGCAATAACTGACGCGTGTTTATAACACTGTCACCCCAACCATTAATTATCTGTAATTATGACCGTCGGTGGTAATTACAGAATTTCAGAATTTGCGATTTCATCCATCCTAGACTAGTCGGACTTGTCGGGCTGATAGTTCAGCAGGACATGAGGAAGATATTTTTTGGAAGATGCTGGTGTCGCTGGAGATATTATTAAGGAATTGCATATTTGCCGGAGCTCAGACCCAGTTCGCCTGGTTACAGAGGTTATATGTTATAGTTCATCGCGCTATAGATATGCTATCACACCCTTTAACAACTATGTTATTGACGGTTTTTGTTTCGTTTACAGTGAAAGAAGAGCCGGAGACTGAAGTTCGGATGGTGAACGGAAAACCCAAGAAAGTGCGCAAACCGCGCACCATCTACTCCAGCTACCAGCTCGCGGCGCTGCAGCGGCGCTTCCAGAAGGCGCAGTACCTTGCGCTCCCGGAAAGAGCCGAACTCGCCGCACAACTCGGCTTAACTCAAACACAGGTACACACACACACACACACACACACACACACACACACAACACACACACACACACACACACATATTTCTATAGTTATTCTAATCATGCTATAGATAATTTGTACACGCTTGATTTACGTAAATTAGCCTATTAGGTAGGTATGTCATAAATTAAATTGTCGTATCATCAGATCGTATCATTTATTAAAATTCAGATATTAATATTCAGCTAAGTACAACCCATTAATGAATGAATTAAGTATTATTATTGTTGTTGTTGTTATTATTGTAATTGTTATTGTTATTTTATTATTATTATTATTATTATTATTATTATTATTACTATTATTCAGTGTTTATTAATATTTACCGAATTCTCTCTCTCTCTCTCACACACACACACACACACACACACACACACACACACACACACACACACACACACACACACACACACACACACATAACACACACACACAGCCTTCCGCTTAGTCTTATCTTAGTCTTAGTCTTTATTAGTATGCCGCTTCTACTTATTATTTGCATTACTACTATTATTTGCATGTTTTACTAAATAGAAAAAAATGTATTTAACTGTCTAGATATTTTCTAGATATTTTTTATTATTATTATTATTATTATTATTATTATTATTATTATTATTATTACCATTGTTCGGTGGATTGTTGTTTCATGTTTACTGAATCCTTACACGCGCGCGCGCGCACGCACACACACACACACACACACACACACACACACACACACACACACACACCGAACGAGCCCACGCACCAGTCACAAACGCCTTCCACCAACGACCATTCTTTGTCTTTGCCTCGACCAGGTGAAAATCTGGTTTCAGAACCGGAGGTCCAAGTTCAAGAAGCTCTACAAGAACGGCGAGATCCCGCTGGAGCACAGCCCCAACGCCAGCGACTCGATGTCGTGCAACTCGCCGCCGTCTCCCGCGCTCTGGGACGCCGGCGCGCACGCCAACCCGGTCGTGCGCGGTCACGTGACGCCAGTGGCGCTCAGCTCCTCGACGCCGCCCTACCCGGAAGATTACAGCAGCGCGTGGTACCAGCAGCACGCCGGGCCTCCGCAAAGCGTCTACTGACCCCGACAGACTTTTTCTTATATTATTATTATTATTATTATTATTATTCACTCCCCCCAAGAGTTTAATATAAACAACGACAACAAAAAAAAGGGACTGGACTTTATTTTTGTAATCTTGATTATAGCCTACACGAGAGTCTAGGCTGTTCAAACGAAGATAAGCTGAAAGAGATGAACGAGGGGGAAAAAGAGAGAGAGAGAAAAATAAAAAGCGTTCATTTCCGAGTGAAAAGTCTGATCAGCCTGAAAAAAGAGAAGAGGAAGGAGATGAAGAACCAGATGAACGCGGGAACTCCTGCAGCAACACTTTCCCTCCTCTCGACCAGGCAGATTCTATGGCGTGGTTTTAAATTATTTTACTTACTCGATCCCTTTATTCATGTTGATGTTTACGGATAGCCATGTTCAAATAGACTATTTGTTTGTTTTTACTCGAGGAAAGATTCAATAATCCCCAGCGTGTGTGCACTTCCCCGGCACACACACACCCACACACACACCAACCAACCCATCGCTTCAGAGACTCAGGACATAAGTTATATCAGTTTGTACAAAAATGTAGCTGTGTATATGTATATATACATATGTGTATGCATGTGTTTGTGTGTGCGCGCTTGTGTGCGCGCTTGTGTGTGTGTGTGTGTGTGTGTGTGTGCGTGTGCTTGAGCGAGCGAGTGTGTTTAAATAAAACGGAACCACTAAACAATATTGTTTATAAACCCCGCGTTTTTATAGAGCATTTTTCTCTCTCGTGCTTTTATTGTAATGTTGTTCCAGAATGAATAAATGCAAATCTGATCTCATGTAATTCTTTTTTTTTTTTGGTTGTTATCTCGTCAGTCACTCGTCCCAGAATATACCCGTGCCAGGACTAAATGGACGTTTTTTTTTGTTTCTTTTTGCGTCCCTGTGCGTTTTTGTTTGTTGGTAATTTAACAGTTTTATTGTTTAAATTATTGAACATTTTTATTATTATTATTATTATTATTATTATTATTATTATTATTATTATTATTATTATTATCTCGTACCGAATTGGACAAAATTGAAGCAAACTCCGATTATTGGTTATTGGCTATTATTGGTATTGGCTATCTATCTATCTATCTATCTATCTATCTATCTATCTATCTATCTATCTATATATTATATATCTATATATATATATATATATATATATAGTTATATATATATAGTTATATATAGAGATCGAGATACAAAGATATCTTTGCTTGCGTTCAATCTTTATTTAAAAAAAAATACATTTTTAATTTCAGTCATTTGTCAAAAATGTTAATGATTTATACCGCGGTCTTGTATCAACTTCACTCGAATTTTTACGCATAGTGAAAAGAAAAACCCCGAATGTAAAACTTATTAAAAGTTCATTAAATGCGATTGCATGCAGTCCGGAGTAAATCTGGTGTGCGCAAACAGGCGAGCAGACACGATGGAGTCACCGGATTTGATTAAAAAGACTGAGCGTCTTGAAGGCCTTTAGCCCCAGGGCGAGATGCTCATACATATACAAGCAGCAAAACGCCAAACAAAAGCAAAAAAAAAACAACAACAAAAAGAATGAATGTAACAGTTTATGCTAATAAGAGTGCTTAACAATGCTTATTCACGTGCGCGTGGACACAACGGATACAATAGAATTCAGTTCATTTATTTGTGTTGAGTTTTTTTTTTAAACCTTTGGATATTTTACTGTATATTAAACCTCAACCAAATTAAAAAATATAATTATACTGAAATACACAGCAACAAACAACCATAGATAGTTCATTCATTCATTCATCTTCTACCGCTTTATCCGATCTTCCTCGGGTCACGGGGAGCCTGTGCCTATCTCAGGCGTCTATGGGCATTAAGGCAGGATACACCCTGGATGGAATGCCAACCCATCGCAGGGCACACACACACATTCACGCACACATTCATACACTAGGGACAATTTTCCAAGGTGCCCAATCAACCTACCGTGCATGTTTTTGGACTGGGGGGAAACCGGAGAACCCGGGGAAAAACCCCCTGAGGCACGGGGAGAACATGCAAACTCCACACACACATTCCCGAGACGGGAATCGAACCCGGATCCTGGCGGTGTGAGGCGAACGTGCTAACCACTAAGCCACCGTGCCTCTGTCCATAGATAGTTATACTTTTTAAATTAAAAATGCAAAAAATTAACGCTAATATTTTGGTTGCAATATTTTTGTTTATTTAATACATCCGTTAGCATGACTTAACATCACTTTAGCATTAAAAACACTTGTCGCGTTAAGAAATAAACCAACATCAAATGATCACTTATTATACTATCCTCATAATAAGACTTTAAGTATTTATTTAGCTCATTTATTTATTTTGGGCCTATTGATTTTTGGTCATGAACTAAATAACCTTTTAATTTGTTGAATATTTAAACGAACGTTGGCTTTAAAAGAATGTATTAATAATTAAATCTGAATTTCATAATTTGTTGATTAATGCAGTCAATAAGGGTAGTTAGGTAAACCTTAATCCCAAACCACAATTTTATTAAATATTATTATTGTTGTTGTTGTTTGTTGTTGTTGTTGTTGCATTGTTTTATTTTTCACACTTTTTAACTTTTCATAATCCGCAAAATATATTTACCGCATGTTCTAATGATGTGGGTTTTTCCAAATTCATTCTGTCAATTTAAAAACAAAATACATCTCCAGACATGAACTAAATCACCAAGCATGAACGAGCAGACTCTATACCTGTCAGTTTAATAATCATTAGCAAATGAATATAGAAATTAACCTAAAAACAAGCAAGTGATTTATTAAAATAATTTTTAAAATATTTTTATTTAGCTAGTAGACAAAACGCTTTAATATTAAACTGTATTTAAACTATAATATTGATGATTATATTATATTATATTATATTACTAGTAATGTGTGAACTAACATTAGTAGTTAGATGAACCTATGACATAAGTAATATACTATTATATGAAATGCAATTTTATATACACTTGTTGATATGTTGATATTTTTTACTTATAACCACTTATGTTTAATCCTATATATTAAAATAAATACAAAACAGTATTTTTTTTTTTCCCCTTGTGGTAAAAAAGTGTGGCACCTCTGTAATAATTGTGCAGTATGGAGTTATGTGATGCCCTGTATGTCAAACACGGTTTTACTGAAGGGGAAAAGTGTATATATATATATATATATAGTATCTATATATATATATATATATATATATATATATATATATATATCTCGTACAGGAATGACTAGGCATGACCAAAACACACTTACTGCACCACAGATGTTTCATACAGTCGTTTAGCAGGGTCACTGTGGCCTGGCGAAACCAAGAGCTGGCCTGCAGAAACCAAGAATCGTTGTTGAACAATTTGTGCAGGCTAACATACACAATAATCTCCAGATTTATAAGGACAATATCTGATGACGTAGGGTTACTGAGGGATGGATTAATAGAGAATAGAGAAAGACGCTGCTGGGTAGGTGACTTTGACCGTTGGCGTGGCTCGGTGGAGATAGCTGAGATGGTTGCCTCGCTGAACTGTGAGTCATTTCAGAACATCCCATAGCAATTAGTCATCAAGATCTCTTTGCCTCGCTTTTCTAGCAGCTTGAATTACAAGCCTTCTTTTCACAAGAAAGGGAAGAGTCGTATTCAGGCATAAAACCTGTCAAGCCACTTAGTATTGCACTGTACGGCATGATTATTCTGTCAGTTCTTTACAAAAGCGTTTTCTTAAAGAAAAACAGTAAAGCGTTTGAGTGGGACGGTGGGCCAATCCCATTTGGAAATCTATACCCGAACGCTCATAAAGCCTTGGGCAGTAAACTTTAGCCATATGTGCAATATCTCTATTCTCATGGATTTGTACATCGTGTGTGGCCTTCATTCGGTGGCACTGCCTTGGGATGCATTTCTCAATCATTTTTTTCCCCCTCTTTTTTTTTGCTGTTGGATAACGGGGTCATCTCTGATCCTAGGTCAGCCGCCCATAATGCGCCCCAACACTTGAGTCCTGCAGCATGTGCGCTGAACTGTTGAACTCCAAACGTTGCCTTGCAACACATTGTAAAAAAAGACTGCAGTGTTCACTCTCGGGTGCCTTTTTTGCCGAGAAACAATTTCCAGAAAGTCATGTCGAAGGGTCTCTGGGGTGGCAAACGCAGGTTGAGCCAGCGGTCAGCGGTGCTTTTGGGGGGGGCACGCATATGTCGCTATGAAAAGATGAAGCTCAGCTGCCAGGGCAGAAACGACTTCAGAGACGGCGTCACTCTGCAGCCTCGTTCTCTTCGGAATACATAACTAAGAATCCAGTGAGAGACTTGTCCTTGACAGCTGTGAACCAGTGAACCCTAGTTCACCCAGTAGGACCGGGAAGCATTTAGGATGGGTATTGGGGAAAGCAAGAAACATCTTGCTTTGCATGTTAAAACTCCACAAACATGATGCAGCCGTAAAATAAACAGTCAACATGTAAGGGCTTCCCTTCTGTAGTAGTGTGCTGCATATCACAGCGAGAATAATATTCATTTCCCGACATGGGTGATCGTCGAACCAAGGTATGTCTAATCAGGTTAGGGTTCAAACAAACCCCCAAATTAACCAACCCAAAAATGGTCTTTTGTTACACCATCTGAAAAAAGAATATATATATATATATAATATATATATATATATATATATATATATATATATATATATATATATATATATATATATACTAGTCACTGCTGAGAGGCTTGTGCCGCCTCAAGGGCTCTGAATCCACTGTGATTTAAAATAATTAGGCAACTTGTTTTCCCCCCTTTCTGCAGATATACCGCAATTAAAACCCACAAGACACCTTTAATACAATAAGAGCCCACGCATTCTCGGTGTACTCGGTGACTCTATTAAGGTATTTTCTTCTTGACATTAATCAACACATCTCTTCAGTGCACTCTCATCCTTTTAGAGCGTTCCCAAATCTGCCCTGTCAGTAATTGGCCCTTTTCAATAGCCCTTCTCTGCTTGTCCAAATTGAACACCATTATTCTAATCTTGTGATGTAAAATTACCTATAATTTGCCTTGTGATGCCCTGCTTCATTCAGTAACACGTCTTCCCTTCGCATGGCTTTTGCAAGTGGCTGCGTATTTGCAACAAGCCGGGTGTATGTAAGTGTGGGATCGATAAAGAAGTACCAAATCAAGCAAAAAGTGGAATTTGGGTGGAAAATACATACTTAACAGAAGCAGGAGCGAAAATGGATTTCTTGGCTTGGCTTGCTTGGTGAGGTAAGAGCGTGTACGGTTGTTGTTTACTAGAAGAATTCATTTCTTGCAAAGAAAAAAAGAATTAAAACCACGCTTTGTGAATTCATGATTATTAAATCAAGGTGTCTTTGTCTTATTAGTTGGGATAAGGCAAACCACTAACTCATATAATATGTACATATTATATTATTTTTCAATTGACATTGCAACCAAAAAAAAGAAAAGCAAACAAATAAATAATTTTAGGATCACTGATATGATTCTGTTATGAATAAGAAAGACCAAAGTATATAGTCTATATATATATATATATATATATATATATATATATATATATATATATATATATATATATATATATATATAATATTTTTTTTCCTGGAGGAATCTATGGTTTAGTTGTAAGATGTTTGTGTACCATACTCCCAAGAATAAGCTGTAACAGATGAGGAAATTCTCTGAACATCCAAGCTAATAATCACGGAGTAAAAACGGAGTTAAAGTCGCCCTACTGTACATGGCTGACATTGGAGCAGTGTGTTGGTGTGTTAGCTCAGTGCTGTCGAGTCCTGACAGAAGTTCTTTGTAATGCGTTTGTTTAGACAAGTTGAATGGACTGTGCTGAGTGAGCCAGGTCAAAGTCAGGTCAAGTGGACCTCACAACAACTCAAGAGCCCTTTCATTTACTAAAGCTATAATGTGCATGTAAATAATGAGCAAATAAATAAATAAATAAATAAATGAGCACGATGGCTTCTTTTTAGATTTTGCTAGGTCAAAAAAAATATGTCCTAATATAACACTTTTTCTAATTCAAATAAACAATTCGACGCATAATGTGAACATATTTCAAATTAGATTAATATAACTCTTGGACGTGGCTGTAATGAAATAGTAGAAGCAGCGAAATAATTCTTTATTATATTATTTACTAGGGAAATTACTTTCTATACAGTTTCTTATATTACTAATCTATTATAACATTATTATAAATATATATATATATATATATATATATATATATATATATATATATCTTATATATAACTATATTCCATATATGAAAATTTTCATATATATATATATATATATATATATAAACATATATAGAATATCTATATATATAATATATATATATAGATATATATATTCATAGATAAAGAAGATTTGACACGGAGAGACGAGGGGGGTATTGATTTCATCACTTTTCTTTATATCACAAACAAGAAAAAAATGACGCATAATTGAACATATTTCAAATAGATTAATATAACTTTGATTTAATGATTAGAAGCAGCGAAATAATTCTTTATTATATTATTGTTACTCAATTATAATTCTTATAATGAAATTTATATATATATATAATAGATATATATCTATATATATATATATATATATATATATATTTCATATTGAAATTTTCACTGGCATACACAACACAACACAGATATAGATTTCATCTTGCAAGTAAACGTATAATTATTTTTTCTTTGAAATATAAATAATCCGCACAGTTGCCGTTTATAATACAGTGTGAAAAAGGATAACGTGATATTTGAGACTTTTTTAACAGAAACTGATCACCTGTTCCAACCCACTGATGCCCGCTTTCTTTTCTTTCATTTCTTCTGGTGATTTTTTTTTAACATCAGAAGATAAACAATATAAATATCAATTCGGATTAAAATACCGTTTAAACCAGAAATCCAAATATATATTGACAAATATATATATATTGGTGCAAATTTCGAAAATCGAAAAAGAGCGTTTCTGGAATGTTCCCCGTTCAGAAAAGTTGTTTTTGCGTAAATTATTTTCGCGATATTGTTGATATTTATTTATTTATTTGATTATTTTAACACGATTTTTTTTTTCTGACTGTCGCGCTCATTTGCTTCCTTACGGCACCATTCCTTAAAAGTATTTTCTTTTTCGATTGGACCCGAAATATACACACAGTTATTCTTCTGTTTTCCTTTTTTTTTTTTCACTGAAAAGCAAAATGATTTAAAATCGATATTTTTATCGGGAAAATTCGCTTTTCCGTTTTTCCATTTTATATCTATCTGTCTCTTCCTTCTCTCTTATTTCCCTTTCTTATTTACTCATAAGCACCCAAACGCACACAACAGTGCCCTGCAAGTAAATATTTATGCCTCTGAGAAAAACAAGTTCCATCAAGCACTTTCTTTTTATAAAACGGTTTGATTGATGAGATTCTAGTTTTTTTGTTTGTTTATATGTTGGATTTTTGGACCCGACAATTTACATTTACTCATTTAAATGAGATATCCTTTATTTACACACGCATGTATGTGCATAGTTACTCAAACAACAACAACAAACAACAACAACATGGTTATGGTCGGAATGGGTTCTTAACAGTTAGATTTATACCGAAAAGTTGTTTATTGTCAATTATACCCTTTAATGTAAAATTTAAATATAACACTTGATATAACTCAGTCAACGTTGAAACCCTGAAATAAAGATAAGATAGTAAATATAGGCGGGTTTTAGAGGTTTTAAAGGTACAGTAGTCACTGAGGGTCATAGGGATTTATTATCTTATATATGTAATTATGGTGCTTGAATTTTACTTACAGCATGTGGCATGTATTTTTCAGCATTGGACTGAAACATAAAGTTTGTATGATAAAACGAAACCACGTTTTAAACGGAATGTAAGCAAAAATAGAAGACAAATGATTTTAATAATAACATAATCTGTTGTAAATGCCGAAACAAAGAAAAAAGAAAATACAATCCACTAGTCTCCATTGTGGGAGCTTAAAACCACAATAGATTGTGTCTGTATGAATGTTTTCATATTTAACAATATTTGAATAAGCATTTGTTGTTGACTCATCCCGGGTCACAGAGCGAACAAAGAGCTAAAGCTGTTTTGAGAGGAATGTCCATTGTTAAAAGTGCTATACAAATAAAAATTAATTTGAAGAGGCAACGTTTTAAAGGTCAGGCTGCCTGGTTAACTTTTTGGTGTCAGAAGAGGTTTAGTAATTATTTTTGACTGTAGTTTTTGATTATATATGTCTTTAAAATATCAACTAGGAATCGGTTAATATTTAAGAAGTTACACAGATAATTTAGTAATTATTATTTAGTAATAATTACTAAAAGCTGTTGTTGAGATGAGTAACTTTTTGTTAACAGATTGTATAGAACATGTGGTGAATGGAGGTGTGAATAAAGGATTTCTCTGAACTGGGAAAAAGCAGGATATTCTAAATGTTTGTTGGTAAAATGCCATGACCATCATTACAGCCTTAGTATTACAGCCACATTCCCACATTCACCTATTATAGCCAGTCAGTTTTTATTAGTCTAGTGTATCTGTGAATCTTAGACCAGGGGATTATGGTTTGTTGTTTTGGGTTGTCTGGTCACTAAAGAGGTTTAATAAAAACTTCAATGACTGCAAGAGACATAAAATGGACCGAATATTATATTTATTTTGGTGGCACGTTTTGGAATAAAAAGCTCTGTGGCTAAAATATCTAACTGCTAAATTGTTGTAAATATAGCTATTTAATGGAGCAAGAACTGGTAATTTCATACAGCAGTTTTGCTATTAATATTTACTAATGTATATATATATATCTATATATCTATTATATATATATATATATATATATATATATATATATATATATATATATATATATATATATATATATATATATATATATCTATCTATATCTATATATATATATATATATATATATATATATATATATATATATATATTATATATTGCATATATATATATATTGGCATTCCATCCAGGGTGTATCCTGCCTTAATGCCCATAGACGCCTGAGATAGGGCACAGGCTCCCCGTGACCCGAGGGAAGATCGGATAAAGCGGTAGAAGATGAATGAATGAATATATATATATATATATATATATATATATATATATATATATATATATTTTTTTTTTTTTTATATATATATATATATATAGGTAGAGGTTATTTCGACAGGGAAAAAAGTCGTTCACTTTTTACAATAATAAAACGAATAACCGATACAACTGAAGGAAAATGTCTTTCCTGAGGAAGTTCAATATCATAGGCTTCATAATATACAAAGGAGGGAAGTGTTATTTGTCGTCATGCACAAAGCCAACCTCATATCACCCACATTCTTCTCTTCCTAACGAGCACCTTTTCTTCTCCATGGTCGACGCCCTACAGTGTAATTGCACGCATTCAACAAAATCGAAACGCAGCACTGCGGTTACAGTGAAGCAAGTGCATTGTGCAGTTCGAAAAGCAACTCCATTTTCTGTCCGGCACAATATTCCTGCTGAAGATATTTAGTTCCTCGCTCTAATTTTTCCCATCCTGTCATTAGCTCAATTACCGCACCGTGTAGCGTTTCATATCATATCAGTCGATCTGATGATCTCCATAGAATTCTGGGGACGTCCTGATTTCTAAAGAAAGGATCTTGTGTCTCAAGCGAGGTCTTGTCAGTGTGAGAAAGGAATTCTGCGGTGAAGGAATACATCGACACCACGGCTTCACCTAAGGGCCATCTCCAAGGAGCTACTTGTGTAATGTCACAGAGTCGTTACTAAATCAACCAGTGAAGGTTTTAAGAACTGGTGGTCAAATGATTATTGATGTTTTTTTTCCTTCTATGTCGTGTATTTATCAGTAATGGAGCACGAGTCGTGTTCCTGTCTCTGATTTAATTTCATGTTTTATTTAATATTGCACCCTAGACCAACTACTTTATATGCTTTTTTACTATGTATATATGTATGGTTTAGTGGTTAGCACGTTCGCCTCACACTGCCAGGGTCCGGGTTCCATTCCCGTCTTGGCCATGTGTGTGTGGAGTTTGCATGTTCTCCCCGTGCCTCAGGGGGTTTTTTCTCCGGGTTCTCCGGTTTCCTCCTCCCCCCCTTCCTCCTCCGGTTTCCATCCTCCTCCCCCGGTCCAAAAACATGCACGGTAGGTTGATTGGCACCTTGGAAAAATGTCCCTAGTGTATGAATGTGTGTGTGTGTGTGTGTGTGTGTGTGTGTGTGTCCTGTGATGGGTTGGCATTTGGCTATTCCATCCAGGGTGTATCCTATCCAGGTGTAATCCTGCCTTAATGCCCATAGACGCCTGAGATGGGCACAGGCTCCCCGTGACCCGAGGGAAGATCGGATAAAGCGGTAGAAGATGAATGAATGATATATATATATTTCCTAACATTTCCTAGCTAAGTGAAAGTTAATGATGCTGCTGACCTGATAAAAAGTCAAAAATACTTTTACACAGCCGGAATAGGTGTGAAAACACTGTGTTGAACTTGAGTGTGCATCAAAATGTGTAAATAAGACTAAACCCGAAGCTTGTTAAGCTCAGCCAATGATTGACTCACTTGCATTGACTTTATATTCCTTTGTAGATCAACCAACATATGCAAATTAATTTCGTTAAAGCAACAATATTTACATTTACAGCTTTGGCAGACGCCCTTATCCAGAGCAACCAACAACGGAGCAATTGAAGGTTTAAGGGCCGTTCTCAAGGGCCCACTAGTGGTAGTTTGGTGGTGGTGGGATTTGAACCTTCTGGTCTGTTATGAGATGTTAGGAGATTTCGATTTGGGCTCATTCAGGCACAAGGGTGTTAGTAGAGTCAGTTATGGCTGCATAGTGTAGTCTGTTGTGTAGTTGTGTAGTCTGTGTTGTCTTGTATAGTCCTGTCTAAGTTAAATGTATAGTGTAATACTTTTGAGAGTTACCAACAGCTGAAATCAAATTCTTTGTGTGTGTAAACACACTTGGGCAATAAACCTGATTCTGATTCTGATGGTGAGGAGGCCTGGGGTCCAGGGTCAGTATTCCGTCCAAAGGAAAACAAGTTTGAAACAAGTTTGGGTCTCTTGGTTCAAGTGAAGGAAAAATTCGGACACATCCCATACACCAGTGCGCCTCCATTTCTGTGGTAACATTTTGGCAGAGCGCCACATCGGTCTGGGAAAGTTGGTGTCCCAATACTTTTGATAAACGACGAGCACAATACATTCACCCAAATTGAGGATATTGACGTGTAAATGGTCTTTAATGGTCTCCAATTTACCGTTTTAAAGTAGCATGTGCGAAACAGAAAAACGAAAAACGAGAGCCTGACAAAAAGGCAAACTCTTTGATCATTTTTTGCCTCCTTTATCTCGCAGAAGGTTTCGTTGCCCACAACATCTGTCATGTGGCGCTTATATATTGTCCTTCGTTGTTTCTTCTATTCCAGCTGTTATGGAGCTCAATGCTTACAGCCACAAAAAAAAAGAAGCATGGGGAAATGGGGTTCCTGGCCTAGTGAAGTGTTTCAGAGACAACAGTAGAAAAGTACAGGGGGATGGGCGGCTAGGATCTGAGAAACCCAGAGTGTATTCACGGGATGAGCAGAGGGGCGTTCACCCTTTCCGATTTGCAAAAGATGGATGAAAACTCTTAAGGCCTGAGGTGGCCTCCTGCTGGGAACACCCCTCCCGCATCGGGCACTAACAATAGACAGAGCCTTCAGGTGTGAGCGAAAGAACGGGGTTTATATCATTAACAGCCGCCCTGTATCGGTGCGTTCAAGCGAATTCAGAAATTCTTTCGGGGAAAAATCACAAAGGTGACCTGGATGTTTAAAAGTTTATTTATTTATTTATAGCTGTTAAGGTTTAAACGCGGCCAATTTAAACCCTGTCCTTTACTCTCCTTTGTGAAAAGTTGCATTCCCACATTTCATTCAACAGTAATTTAACATTCTTAACCCCAAACTAACATTTATCTTACTTTTTCCTTCTCAAAACCAATAGAAATGTGGTTAAATCAATATTTTTCAAGTATTGCTCTAAAAAAATGGGAATCGTTTTGCCAAAGTTAAACTTCCAAATAACCTGACCATACAAACATTGAAATAAACGGTGAATTGCATGTACAGTAACCCTTTATCGTTTATGAATATGTGAGTGGAACAGTTAATCTTAACCATTCTCAGGAAATGGCATAGCGACATTGAATACCCGTAGATTATATCCATTCTACAAAAACAGTCATGCATATTGGGATTAATGACTGCTAAAAAGCTTTAAATCATTTTATTTGGATTCGGACAAGCATGAAGGGGAAGACACCGCAATAATGCTAGTAGTGCATATCTGGGTGATGTTTTATATATATATATATATATATATATATATATATATATATATATACACTTTTTTTGTACATTTATTCTCGTAGCTGTAGCAGTTGAGAACATGGTGCCAGATCCCTTTCCCAGATGCTGAGCAAGCATTTGGCTGAATTCTCTTTAAGGAAATTACCTTTTAACTTGCAGACAGTTTCATGTGCTTCCCACCGCCTCCGCCTTACCACAACCTACCCAGTTTGTACCAATTTTTGAACCCACGTATTTTGGGTTGCCCCAATAAATATACTATAGATACAGTGGCAAACCATGACAGCATGTCTCGAAATGTGTACAACCTCAGCCATTTCCAAATCAGCCATGCGGCTACACGCTTGTATGTAGCAAACCAGTGTTTTAGTACAACATATTTCGAGTGTAACTGGAGTCACGTGAAGATAGATCCATTTATTTTGACTTTGCACGCCTCATTGAGGCAGACAGCAGTAAATTACGCTTGTACATGATACCGAAAAATTCATCCCCAATTCCTCCTGAATGGATTTGCTGCTGGTGTTTGTGTTTCTGCAAAGAGCACAAAGTTGCATTTTAGGTTCATTTACTTCTTATAAATGAATGAAAATAAGTTTATATTGATCATTCATTTTACAGTAAAAGTGATTCTTTTATGATTTTAGGAAATTGTTGTTCACATTTACTGTTTTTTTGTTGAGTAAGATATGTTTATTTTCACATTGTTGCATGCAGGAAAAGCATGTGGGGTTTTTTTTGGTGCAGGGTAATTCTAATTCCCCCCCCCCCCCCCCCCCACATATAGGGTGAATGGGGTTTCAGATGCGGTTTACATACAATGTATGTATGTAATCAAAGCTCCAAGTGAAAAAAAATCTAATTGAAGGCACCGCCCATTGTGTGTTTACATGCATTTATAAGTGCACTTTCTGGGCGTGACATAAATTAGGTGATATTTTATTTCGACATAAAATTATGTATGCGATTTATTCGAAAGGCACAGAATGGTGTTTGTAAAGTTCATACCATAAAATCCTTTGGATCATTACATTTTTCAGATACATTTTTGTTATCTTCTTCACACTATGAAGAAGAAGAAGAAGTATAAAACACGTATAAATGTGAACGTTTGTTGCTTATAAGCACATTGGATTTCCTAATTCAGGATATTATTATTATTATTCGTGATGTTATTTTGCGCATTCAATTTTGTATATAAGCAGTATTTAGAAAAAAATGCAGATTTCACATGGCGTGATGATAAGTCTAAATTTGGATTTAATAATTTATACATACGGACGGAAACACAAAATACAAAACAAAATGCAGCGGATATAAAACGAAAGCGCTCAATGTTTGATATCTTGACACATGTATAATCCGGATTTTGTAGTGGAATATTCGGACTAGATTTAGTGTGATCGGTGACTAGAAATTCACTGGATCGATTTTTTATAATTTAATGTAATCATATTTTAGATCGATATTTCTGTATTTTCATGAGCGATCGGTGTTGATTGCATGCCACCATGGCACGGCGACACGGTGTTTGGCAGCCTTTCATCGGTCCTTTTATTCCAAACGAATATTAACGGAGTCCGAATAAAAGCCAAGAGAGCACCGATGATTAATACTATCAACAAGCACTGAGAACAAAACCTGTTCAAGGATAAAGTCACAGCCCCTTTAAACACACAACATTATTTACACTTTAATAAAACAAGTCTCACATGGTAGCAAACACAGGAGAAAAAAAACATAGTGAAAAATCACCGACGCAACTTTTGAATCGATATTTTGATGCCACATGTCGTATAATCACTCTATCGGTAATGTCGGGGGAAAAACAACAACAACAACAACAAAAACGTACTGAGTCACATCATATGAGGTCTGGGTAAAGTGTCCTGGGATGACGGGTACCACTGGCCGAAACTGTTCATGTAGCCGCCGGGATGCCCGTGTGCGCTTTTGCCCGCCATCGGCGCGTCCCAGAGAGCCGGCAACGCGGGGGAGCAAGGCGACTGCGCATGCGCACGGGCCGCCTGCAGGTCTCCTTCAGGCCCGCTTGGGCCGTGCTTCATGATCTTCTTATACTTGGAGCGCTTGTTCTGAAACCATATTTTCACCTGAAAGAAACACACACACACACACACACACACACAAAAAAGTCGGATGAGTGAATCAAAAAGTTATATGATAACATTTATTAGGATTGCATAAGCTATTCATAACGTATTAATAAACGTGTGGTTATCCTGGACGGTTTACCTCAAGAACCATGAATATTGCCGTTATATAAACATCGCCTGCTACATTGGCTTGTGACGCAGCTGCTATAACCAACCACATAACATTCTTCATTATTAAGGTGGCAGATCTATATGAGGAGGCTCCCTTTCGAGTCCTTTCAACCGTATGATATAATGTTTACTCTTTATATCGTCTTAAAATGTTTTTCATTGCCACTGTCGCGTTAGGGATAAATATGTATAGGCACTAATTTATAAAGCCAGAATTTCATTTTAAAAAGTTTTTTCAGCATTTCCATCTTTAGATCTTTTTCATGGAAACCAAGCGTGACAAAACACTTCGTTTGCTTTATTTAAGACTGAGAGACATGTTTACACACACAGCTTCTTGTTAGTTTCTTTTATATATAATGTAAAATACTATTATAATTTAATGTTAACCTCCCCAGCGAATATAATTCAGCATTGTTCAGGCTCACAGTATAGTCTACATATATGGTTTACATTCAGTTATAATTTACAAAATAAATAAATAAATAAATAAATATACATAATATATGACATCTCTCGAATATCTCGAGTACACCGTTTACAATAAATGCACAAAAAAAGAAAAACAAGATTTTAATTACAATATCTAGTATAAAGATCAGAATTACAATTGCAATTACAATAATATTTATATAATCAATGTAAAAAAATTAAGACTAATAAAAAAAAACACTTTTCAGTAAGTTCACGCATTTTTTCCAGTTTTTAAAATAGCAGTTGTGCTGTGGACTATTTTTACACGGTGAAACTAATAAATTAACTGGAAATTAAATCAAATGTGTATGCGGGGGGTATATATATATATATATATATATATATATATATATATATATATATATATATATATAAATAAAAATATTGATGTAGTACACACATTCACATTCCGCAATAGCATATATATATATATATATATATATATATATATATATATATATATATATATATATATATATATATATATATATATATATATAAATAAATATAATTATTATTTTATTTTTTGTATAAAGCAGATGCTCGTCTATAAATGTTTGATTACATTTTTACATTTAGATTTTTCTTATCCAAAAATGTGAATTTGGACAATTAAACCATTGCGGGTTCTGAACAACAAAGTAAAATGTGTAATAATTGTGGGTTATTTTTGGACACTCGTGGTGGAGATGAGATGGACTCGATGACATTTCTCTCTCTCTCTCTCTCTCTCTCTCTCTCTCTCGCTGCTGTTGTTTACGAGAGCCGCGCGCACGTGTCTAACAATAACGCCTGGTCTACAATTGTTAACAAAATGATTCCCAGAAAGCCGAAAGGCTCAGTAAACACGCAGGCCAGATCTAACGCATGGCTGTTGTTTTCCACTGCGTTCACAGCCAGGGAATCATTTTGCTATGAATTTAATGTGGAGGAGAAAATTGGTGCGCCACCATTAAAGTCGGAACGGCGGAGATTTTAATATTCAACAAAGTTCTGCTCTACAAAGTACATCGTTTTACATTTTTCTCGCCTTAAAATGCACACTCGTCCTGGTGTGCGTGCATCTGTGTGTGGGAGGGTCTGTCTGTAAGTGTGCTGCATAATTTTATTGTTAAATCATTTTTAATTTTCTAATTAATAAATGCTGGACGCCCCATATAGATTTAAACGGTGTGCATTTCTGTAATCTAAAAGAGAGATGTGTGTGTGAGTATGTATGCATGTGTTTGTCTGTTTGTGCATACGTGTGTGTGTGTGTGTGTGTGTGTGTAGGAAGGGGTGACAGCCACCAAAATATCTTATTAAAAACCCAGTGAATGAAGGGTTTATGCACAGCATTAATTAGTGATAATTAATTAATAATTGGGCCTTACAAGGATAGTAAGTAATGTGTGTGTGTGTGGGTGTGCATGTGTGGGTGTGTGTGTGGTGTGTGTGGGTGTGCTGGCAAGGTATTTGTTGTCTTTGACCTCAATTGGAAATTGACACCTTGGAAAAACGGGGAGCCACCAGTCACCTCCCACCGAACATTTTTCCATAACCTCAGACGGGCGAAAAAAAAATTCACGCAGCGGCTTTCAAACTGTTATTGCTCTGGCCACTTCAAACTTTAATATACGCTATAAAAAGAAAGATGTGCGTTTTTATTCTTAAAGACTGGTTCACCAAACATCTTTTATAGTGAGGCGATTGATTCCAGACCCGAAGTCATATATGCAAAAGGGACGTGGGAGATCCAAACCACGTGTGGTGGGTGACACTTGTTTTTGTGTACCTTCAAGTCAGCGAGAGAGAGAGAGAGAGAGAGAGAGAGAGAGAGAGAGAGAGAGGGAGAGAGAGAAAGGGCCAAAATGGATGTTGGGTCAAGGATTTAACCTGAAGAAGAAGGAGGTCAGATTGAGTGGCAAGTGCAGTGCAGTGATGCAGTCAATGCATTTGCGCATAAAAATATATATCCGATCACAAGGGCTTTCCTTCTATGAACAGATGGCAGGCAGAGTGATGTGAGGTCTAATCAAACAAAACAGGTGTGAAACAGACATTCTTAAATCGCCGGGAAACGTGAAGAGTTGTGTCGCCGTGTGATGGATTGAGGGGAAATGAAAATAAAAAATGGAACTGAACTGCAGTTAAAATTAATAATAATAATAATAATAATAATAATAATAATAATAATAAAGCCTAGATATGCAAAATACTAGCTTGATGCGGCGTTGAACGAGTAAACTTGAAAGGGTCATGCAGACTTGCTGTTAAATAAATAAATAAATTGGCCAGTCAGCAGTATAGCAGGACTTCCTTGAGCAGTTTGGTCATGTAACCTTCACATCAATATGAGTTTCTTTCTCAAGAAGAACATAATTCTGTACACTGCCTTTGAGATGCCTCATTATAATAAGTAATAAGAATAATAATAATAATAAACCTGTTCACAGAGTCACCCCCATGAGTGAAAGATCTCAACTTCCACACCACTGAAATGGGATGACCTGAAGGATTGACTGCATCCCATATCTTTTTACACAGTCTGATCTCACTGGCACGATCACCCACCTTTCTTGTGGAAAGGCCTTCCAGGAAGAATGGAAGTTACTGGAGCAAGGCATGAATTTGAATCAGCACATTTGGCCGTAATGGTCAAGGTGTTTACAACACCTTTGGCGCTACAGTGTAGACAGACACGGAAAGTCGACAATAATGAAATGCACTCCAGTCCCCCCGCCAAAACTCCTTTTTTTATACACTCCCTGAAAGATGTCTAAAAGCCACTTAGTGCCCCTCATAAGTCCATGGATAAGGGGTTCTTAACTCGGAGGCTTAACCAATCAAGAGCAAAGTCCTTCGGATCACTACTTAAGCACTGAGGAAACAGCAGCTCTCACTCAAAACACTGAGTCCGTAATGAAGCATGCGGAAGACAATCCCCAAACAAAGACTGCAGGTTTGAGACAGGCCTGGGGATTCCACATTAAATTGCGGCCGCAATCACTTCCATCACATTTTCATATATATATATATATATATATATATATCTATATATATATATATATATATATATATATATATATATTTATATTGTTAACAAAAATGCCACAGCGAGAACAGTGCCTTATTGACGTGACACATGTATATATGGAAATGACTGCAATTAGAAAGCAACAAAATTAGATATAGCTAACAAAAAATACGTCCTTAAAAAGTACATTTAATGGCAAAAATTAAGATGATATTTCAGGTATTGTATGAAGAATCAGATCTAAAAAAAAAAAACGATATTTAAAAAACCATATAAATGATTTAAAATTTCATCAAAGAAGTTGCACATGAAAGGGGAAAACAAAAAAAAGTTTCTTTTGGGGCCACACAAAAAGTTAAGTGGCAGAAAATCATTACTGGAGATGAGCTGAAAGACTTGGTGTCTGACATGTTGTCATGTTGTAATGTTTGCTCTCAGCTTGGCTTTGACTACCTGGTCTAGACATGTGGACAAATGACAGATATTAATAGACCGTCCGCCAAAATTGAAAAATTCCTATTCCGTATTAAACAAGAATAACAATTATGGCAATATAAACAAACAATGTCTCACTGTGCATTTGACTAAATGCAAAATAAACAGCTGCCTTTAAATACTGCAGCATTTAAATCAAATTGATATTTCATTTACAAAAAATGCTTTAAAAATCTGCTTATTATCGACTATAAAATTCTTCTTTCAATTATTATAACAAAAAAATGCAACAATAATATAATTATTATTCCCATTGTTGTTATTTATTTGTACTTCTACTGTAATTATCGGTGTTGTATTCTTAGCAGAATATGTCATTCCGAACATTGCAGCTCATTACAGATAATTGCATTGCTTTCAAGCGTCAGAATAAATCCTAAGCCCCAAAACCTCAGCTGAAACCCAATCTGAAAAGACACGAATTGGCCAAACGTCGGAAATCGTGTGACAGATTCAGGCCCTCGCCACATCAAACCCCGTCTCTGCCTGTTGTGTTGCTCCTGACCTGCGTTAACCCACATTGTTTGCGACTTTCCGAGTAAGACAGAAGAGTTTGACGGCGCACTTCAACACTGCATTCTTATAACACCATACGCTCTTCATTCACAGTGCACGGATTTGCATGGAGCACGTGGAGAGTAACGGCAAGAATAATCAGGTATAAGCGCCAGAAAGTGAAACGCAACAAAACAGCATACAGTGCCCACATGCTGCTCTTACGCTTTACTTTATTTATAAGCGAAAGAAAAAAAATGCCCGACGCCAGCTTTTCAAGCCCAGACTGGTTTTCTGTCTGCACCGGTGCAGCCTATATGTTTGGGATCGTACCTGTGTCTGTGTCAGGCCCAGTTTGGCTGCCAGGTCTGCTCTCTCGGGCAGGGCGAGGTACTGGGTTTGCTGGAAGCGCTGATGCAGCGCGGCGAGCTGGAGACTCGAGTAGATTGTGCGCGGCTTGCGCATCTTCTTTCCTTTACCACTCACGCGGATCTCTCCGTTTTCAATCACGGGCTGCTTCTCGTGATCTTAATGCAAAATATAGTACAAGCACGTGTTAAAATAATATGCACCCAACCGCAGGTAGGATAATCGAATACACCGGCGCACACGAATAAATCTGGAAAATTACGGCACTGCATCAGTGACAGACTTGGCTATAAAAACGTTTATAAAATACCGAATAAATGATCATTTAGCACACACCTCGGATGCAATAAAACCTTACATAAACGCCATATAACATGCTTACTGCCATAAATTACCTGGAAGACTAGCCTACAGGCTTATTTAGTAGCCACTGCGATTTGATTGGCCGTTTCCTTTCCCTTTTATTTTTACAGTTAAATATCGCATTGAAACGAACGTTGTTTCAACGTTGATTTATCCTGCAGGACATTATTTAGATTCATAGAAGCCTGCCATCCATATATTCACACATTCGGCTGCATTTTGGTGCTCAATAAAGGCCTTGCTATATTGAACAGAGGACACGACGGTTTTCCAATTATTACAGCAATAATGTTATAGCAACAACAATAATAACAATAATAATAATAATAATAATTATTATTATTATTATTATTATTATTATTGATAATGAATAATAATAATAATAATAATTCTAGCATGGCCATAACTAAAACTAATGTAAACAACAACAACAACAACAATAATAATAATAATAATAATAATAATAATAATAATGCTATTACTACTACTACTACCACTAATAATAATCGTCATAATCATAATCATGATATTACTACTGCTACTACTACCACAACGACTTCTATTACTACTAATAATTACCTACAACCGAATGAAATGTGTTAATAAACACAGAATTATTTGCGCGTGACAGTTACAAATAATTAACTCTATAACCCCGGCAACTGGAAAGCGGGGCCAATAAAAGTTGGTTCAAGACCCCATGTGAACGCAGCTGAAATATGTCGGTTTATTAATATCAGATTACTTGTACTGCTGCTCTCACAATGTGTATTTTTATTTCATTTAAACCCCAGGCGCTGAAATGAATATGATAGTGTTTGATCCCGTGCAGTAATCCTGCGCACTGTGTATTAATAGAATCCAAGTTTTGCTCGATCATATCCAGGCCTGGGTTTCACGTTACTTTTGGAAGTTTTAAGTCCATACAACTGCATAATAAAAGGATTAAAAAAAAGAGTATTGTTGTTTCAGTAAAGCATATCTAGATATTAAAATGTTGCTGGTTCGCGTTGTCCTGATTCGGAGCGCACTCACCGGACTCGTCATTCCTCGTGTGGCTCAGCGGGGTTCTGTAGTTGCCCTGTTGGTAGGGTAAATAGGCAGGCGCGGGTGCGGGTGCGTTGAGCGGTGCGGGGTAGCCGTAACCGATCGGCCCGCCGTAGTGGCACGCACCGGACGGAAAGGGACTGTCGTGCTGCGTGTGTCCGCCCGCGTGCAGCCCATGCGCGGGGTAAACGTTAGTCGCGAGTCCCGAGAAGTGCTGCTGGCTGGCGGGGATCCCGTGCCCGAGCTCCAAGAACGCCGATTTGGACGCATCCGCAGTAGAGCCCAGGCCGTCGGGCGCGAAACTCATCGACATGGTTGAACTCGGCGGGCCATAAAAGTGACGGACGACCGCCTCAAAGCTTCTCGGTCGGTTAGTGAGGGAGCGCGAAACCTAATCCATACCGAGCGCTACGAGTAGAAACCGCGAAGAAACCGTGTGGTGGGATTCTCTCTCTCTCTCTCTCTCTCTCTTTCTCCCTCTCTCTCTTTTTCTTTCTCTCTCTCCTCCCCAAAAAAAAAAACACAACAGCAAAATAAATGTCGAGGAAATATATTTCCGGATGTATCGATTCGAAATTAAACGCAGAAGTAAAAAAAAAAAAAAACAACGAGTGTTATTTCTTAAACGGTGACGGTGACACACACACACACACACACACACACACACACACACAACACACAAAACCCGCCCCACGTATGAACACACGCAGTTCCGGAGTGTGGCCGTGGCAGTGCGCCGCGGGAACGCGCGAGCTGATTGGCTTCGAGAGCGCGCTTATGTCACGCGACCCGAGGGAGACGCTAATTAAGTTGATTAAGTGTGTTATGGAAAGGTGGCACACTCTGATATCGGTCCTCACCCGAGTTGATCAATCAACTGCACACACACACACACACACACACACACACACACCACACACACACACACACACACGCAAATAATAACAAAATATTTACAAATATATTATGTTGTTTGGAAATGGAAATCATATGCACCAAACAAACGTAACATATATATAAAAAAAAGAATACATTTGCTTCAAAATTAATTGTATTTAGCATTCCTTATTCCTTATGTATTTTTATTTGATGTGCGGATTTGAGAAATTGTTCTGAGCGTGAATCAATAATAAATAAAAATAGGTGAACCCGAAAAACAAAAGGATGTTTCTATATATTTCGAAAGCGAATTCTTGACTATTTATTTATTTTTTACATTTTAACTACGATATGCAATATATATATATATATATATATATATATATATATATATATATATATATATATATATATATATATATATATATATATATATATATTTTTTTTTTTTTTTAAACAATTATAATCGATTAATATTGACGGTATAAAATGTATAAATGTAACAATACATGTTATATTACCCCCTTGCAAACATGCTCATTTTTAATGCACTTCATCACACAGAAAATCTATGTTTACAGATATCACGAAAGATTTTCACTCGGCCTATATAAATACATAAAACAATCATGACGGCGTTAGTTAATAACCGAATTTACACCGTCATGATTGCTTTATGTATTTATTTATGCCTTTATCTTTTGAAACACACGCTAACCATTAATCAGCCGGAGACTTAAAGGTTTTGAGAAGAAGAAAAATGAATATTATCTAGTTGTAGGGATCTACCCTGAGGCCAGTCCTAAACGCAGACTAAAAGGTCCAGTTTAGACTCGACAGGCCCTGAAAATGAACGTCAAGCACATTAATCACGCCAAAAAAAACTAAACAAAACAAAAAGCATCTTTCACCAAAATGTTTTACCCTATACGGCAATAAAAAAAGCGGTGGCACGATATATATATATATATATATATATATATATATATATATATATATATATATATATATATATATATATATATATATATACTATATATAATACGCTGTGTTTTTGATCTGACACTTGGGGCAATTTAGATATTTAGAACAAGTATTAAAAAAAGAAGAGAAAAATATCTATGTCGGCTTTTAGAGTGTGTTATTAAAACAGATGTATACATTCACAAAAAACGTGTAATGACATGGAGGCAACTATGTCGCTGTGAAGCCTTTATTTATAGACTGACGTGCTGAACTGCAATAGTCATCATAAGTATGAAAAAATCAAGGTTATCTATCTATCTATCTATCTATCTATCTATCTATCTATCTATCTATCTATATCTATATCTATATATATATATATATATATATTTTTTGTTTTTTTGTTTTGTTTTTTTGTTTTTTTTTTTTTTAATCAATGAAAATAAACATACCACATGTACTGGAATAACCAATAAGAAAAGCTAGTAAAGATAAAGAAATCGTGTTTTTACTGTAATAAAAGCATATGCATTGAAAAAAACATGTTATATTGTTTGTTTTGTTGTTATTGGCTGGCTTGTTTAGGATTGCACAGCGACAGTATTATTGTATGGATGTGTTGATTTTTTAAATCTCCATTTCACCCCTGAACAATGGAAATGGGTGAAGAGTGTCACATAGATGACCTGAGCTCATCTCTGTGCTCATACTTTCTCAGTCTTTTCTTATTCTACACACACACCCTCACACACCCATGTTGGCACATGTGCAGATGCCATCGAGTCTCATCAGTATCTCCATCAACAGTCTCCCTTGAATGTGGCGTATTAACGTACGATGAGGACATAACCCGGCCTTTTGATCTTAAGTGACTAAATACCTTATGACCTATGACGCAGCGTCCCTTTTTTTTTCTTCTTCGTCCTGTCCCGTCTGCCTCACACCTCGGACTGCTCCTCACTACGCTACGATTGCTATTTTAAGTGATTTACCTCAAATAAAATACCAGCAGATCTATTTTTTTTTGGAATAAGCAAACGTTTACTTTGATGTGTTAATAATTCCTTCAATTGGAACTTAATTGGGATTTCCATGATGCGTCACACAGTGCCCCTACACCTGCACGCTGTTATCTTTATTACTGCATCATAACGGGGCTTATTCCATGTGCTATTTGAACTACCATTTCTGTTGTTTCTGGTTTAACCATAAAGCTCAAAAACAGTCAGCAGCACAATTCCACTGTTGTTCACACATGGTTGAATCATTGGTGCTCCATAACAGGTCGAAACACAAAATGTACAACATCCTACTTGTCAGGCAACAATAGACAATGCAAAATAACCCACTGTAATGGCTTGTTATGTCTTTTTTAACCTTTAAAAACTGAAATAAACAAATAAAGGTTTATCGAACGAAACGCCCGTTGAACACAAAGTCAACGTTTGTGGGTTTGCGGTCCAGAGATCATTTCGCCGAATTTCCATTGCCTTGTCGCTATATAATCATTCGGGACAACACCAAACAAGTATTCAAGCATCAAAGCAAACTCTAAAAGGGAATGCTCTTGTATTTTATCCAGGGTAGATCCTCCTCGCAAATAGCAATCATAGCATAGTGGGGTGCGGTCTGAGGTGTGGGGCAAAAGGGGACATGGTGTGAAGAGAGGGAAGAGAAGAAAAAAAAAAAAAAAAAGGAAAGGTAGATTCTGTAATTATGTCTGCATTATGGGAGGAACAAAGGGGTGCCCCGAGGTCACAAGGCTGGGATGTGTCCTCACCGTGGCCCAATACATGCAAGGGAGACTGTTAATAACAATACTGCTGATCAGCACCTAGACTTGCTTGGCGTCTGCTTCTTGTACGTGTACGTGTACCAAAGTGGGCGTGTGTAAGACTCGATAAAGACCATGAAAGTGTGTGAGCACCGTGATGAGCTCAGGTCTATCAGTGACGGCGTAGGTCAGTTCATCTTGCCCCGTATTTATTTATTTATTTACCTACCTAAGAAATGCTGGTGTATATCTTATAATACAATATATGAAAGCAACCCTATATGTTTTCCCTAAAGTCCCAGAAATATCTTTATTATAAATGATTAATGTGACTTCATTACATTAATAAATTGACTGCTTTATCTTTTTTTTTTTTTTCTATTACAAGGAAAACCGCAGTGTTTACAACAAGATTTGCCGTCTTTCACTCATGTTTTGGCCCGCGGACAGAACGTAGGCTGGAAGATGAAGGTAGTCGCTCTCTGTAAGACGAGCATGACTAATATGGCCTCAAGGGCTAGTGATATCTGGAGTCTTCCATTTAGCAGAGATGGCCTGCACTCGGGAGGCGCGTTATATTTACACGCACATGTTTTTGCTAATACATGCGTTTGCATATCGACCCACAAGACAGGCACTTTTTTAAACTGACGAGTGTATTAAAAATGCCAATACCTCTTTTGTTCAATCACCTGTAACAGTTACCCAGAGCCATGTGATGTTTACAAGGTAAACATTTACATGTTGTTTTTTTATTTTTTATTCCACTACAATATAATAAACATTATTCACTCATTCGAACGAACACAAAATCCCAATTTTATCGTTCGGTTCCAAAGTTCAAAAAACCCCAACAACTCTTTGCTATATAAAGTCCTGCAGAAAAGCGTCGAGTTCTAGCTCCGCCCATTGTGCTAACCTTTACAGTTTGGAAACGGGTTATTTGAAATGTTTTCTGCGCAAATACTTCCGCCTACACGATCCTTGAAGGCTGCAGGAGAAACGGTTCTCTTGCTCGTCTGTGGGAATGGCCAGCATGTCTGCGTTTGGCCATCTTGGCTCGAGCTTTTATTTCATCACAGACGGTAATTGTTGCCAGACTGAAATGTGAAAGAAAGGCTTTAGGAAGTTCTACGCGAGAATGACTTGCGTTTGTTTTGTTTTTTTGTTTGTTTGTTTGGAATGGTGTTAAATGGCATGAGATGTGATTCTTCGTACAGCACATATAGACAAAAATATACACTTTTATAGAGAGCACAAAAAGTGCAGTGGCAGTTATACCAGGGGTTCTAAGTCATTATCCTTTAATCATACAGGTTTAAAAAAAAATCATTATAAAAGCCCAAAAAATTTACATATTAGTCTAAATGCTTAATTGTTCACAATCTTGACTCTTTTTTTAAATGTGAAATCAATTCCAGTTACTTTTATCTTTTTGACAACTATATTGCTGGATTTAAAGGTCGATTCTGGCAGCCAGACGAGCACAAACTGGATTAATAAAAGTGTAACTGAACATACTGGTTTGGCATGCAGAATTGAAAGGACGTTTGCCGTTTGTACAGTTTATCCAGTAATTCTCCACTTCATACGTAAAAGAAAGTAAAAAGAAACCGCGTGCGAGCGCAGGTCAGACGCAACTTCATTTCCAATTCAGTTCGACTTATCAAATAGATGCTGCGTACACAAATACCTTTATAACATGTACTCCGATGACGTTCATCTCAGCAGTTTGAAGTAGCATCTTGAAGTCGTTTCTCGCGATAGCCAGAGGTGGCCTGCTGAGCAAAACAGCACTTGTTAGTATTGAAAAGGAAAATATGTTTGTAGGAAAAATATAGATTACATTCTTAATTTCCCATCAAGAAGCTTTTATTTTCATATGGCTGATGCAATACACCGAGGTGTTTCTCCATTAAACAACATATAGATACGTAACACAATACATTTACATTTACGCCCTTATCCAGAGCGACTTACAACTGAGCAATTGTGGGTTAAGGGCCTTGCTCAAGGGCCCACTAGTAGTAGCTTGGTGGTTGTGGGGTTTTAACCTGCGATCTTCTGGTCCAGAGGCCAACACATTACCACTAAGCCACCATCCTCCCTCCGATACAGAGCTAAAGTAAATCGTCTTAGCTACAAAGAGTGCGTCGTGTGCGAACAATTTGAATTATATTTAGAGTTTGTTGCCTGAATTTCTTTATTTACAATCATATAAAAAAAGTTATTAATATGTGTTTTGCTTTTAAGCAGATACTAAAAAAAAACAGCAATACTATCTATGGTACGTGTCAAATATGCATCAACAGGCATTGGGGGAACAAGTACATTAACTTGGCTGTGTTCAGACTGGATGCGATTTTGCGACAATCGTCAACAAAGGGTTAAAGCTTTAGGGTTCTTGTTACAAACACTATCTAATATTATCTAGTAGCCCAGGAGTCTATATCTTTGACATTATAGTCATTTCTACATTAAAAAAAAATCACCCCAGTATGATTTCTCAATATTTTAGATTAGAAATATTATTCATAGGTTTAACTGCATTTGACATTGACTGAAGATTGTTGACGCAATCAATAATATGAAATGTCTTGTTGAATACAGCAATAACTAATTAATGCTAATGGATGAAATATATCTATAGAGATGAGAGAATTGTTACTCTACTCTACCCATTAAAGCACCAACACAAAAGTCAACATAGGAGCAAAAAAATACCGTCTAGTGTTGCTTTTTGCCAATGAAATATTGAATTATATTAAACTGTTATATTAAGCTTTTTTTCCTTTCTAGACATTTCCAAAGCAAGAAAACTTATCGGGCGCATGAGTGTGTCATTTATATCATATGTAAAGCAGACTGTTATAAATGTACATTGATATGCATTAACATAACTGACGTATACACACCAACAATCTGGTCTACATAAAAATAAATAAAAAATGCTTCATGGGTTTCACAGCACTTGTTTTGTAAACCCATGAGGAGTGCGAGACAATGCTGGTCCATAAAGTGTGGGATTTTTCCACCGTAAAGCCGCGCTCAGCACCACAAGGCAAAAAAAAAAAATCTGGTTTAGATCAGGAGTCTGGGAACTGTTGATGTAGCTGGTGGCTGAGGTGCCGTAGTTCAACCCAGGTCATCTGTTTCAGCCAATTTTGTCAAGTCGACTGTAATAAACATGTACAGTAAATCAGATAATGATCAGATAATCAGATACAGATCAGATCAGATACAGTAGATCAGATAATGTCCGCATCGCCGTGTAAAGATCGTCTCGAGACACAGGGCGGAAATTATTATTATTGAGGTATTTTATGAATCGGAGGAGTTTGTTTGCATCGCTAGCTGTTCAAAAAGCACATAATACTCATAATATATTATATTGTTTGCAGTAGTATTATACCAGTATTATATTATTTTACATTATATAGGACAGGATAACATGAACCATCAATAACACAAACACTGATACAAACACTGATATATAAGAGGTAAATGTACTTTCTGTTATGATATATAAGCATTTTTGGATATTTTTACATAAATAGCATACACTCAAGTTCAAGCTTGTAGATAAACAGCCTTGTAAATATGAGTTTGTCATGTAATTATTGTTCTACTATATATATATATATATATATATATATATATATATATATATATATATATATATATATAGTAGAATATATTGTTCTATAGGTTGGCCTTAGTATCTCAGGATAGAACCTAAAATAAAATAAACCAGAGCGCATTATGTTTGTGTAAATAGCTAATATAGGTAATATGTTGATATAAAGCTAGATATATCGAAGCATGTTTTCTTGACTAGACGACCAAGCATTAATTCCACTATCTATGGTAATTTGCCAATCTGCAAATGGTAAAAAACATTATATATGCAATATATTTTCGTTAGCATTTTCTTAGAACTTTTATTAGGCTTTTTATTTCAGTTTAAACCTGCTATATTCATTTCGAATGTCAAGATTAGGCTCATTTCAAAGTGCGTTTAATAATTGGCAAATATTTGCACGGTATATTTATTTCTTATTTACTCATTCGCAAACTATGTAAAGTTGATCAAGGAAGAGACCATTGAATAGGCAATGGGTTGATTTGGTTTAAACATTGTTTAAAATCTTTGTTTCGAAAAAGAGCAAGACGGATTAATGTTTATTCCGAGATACAAACACACCTTTCCATGCATTGGTTGGTTTGGGGGTGGAATTTTAGCCCCACAATAACATTAATATTCGCAAAATACATTTTGGGCACGTTTTTCCTTTCCCCCCCCATTGAGTAATGTTGATTGATTTCATTTGATGAACTAAAGCGTTCCTTGCTATTCTTCGAAGGCATTTCTGTCTGGATCTGTGTATGAGTATAATCGTTTTGCGTTAGGAAAGAGAAAATATATTATGACATTCGAGTCAGAAAAGTTGCAGGGGAGAAAAAAAAAGAAAGAAAAAAAAAAGCTGAATATCACCACTTAAGCGAGCTTTGTTTATACAGAACCTGACAACCGGGCTGATCTGAGAATAATGGTGTCTGGTTATAAAGACGGCCGACGGGGGATGACAGAGACAACCTGTAGCAGAATGCCTCTCCTTGGGGAGTGGGATATATGCACGCCCACACAGCCTGAGGTTGCCAGGTATACGCTGTGAATTTCTAAAGACCGGTTTACCAGGTCCAGGGATTATACAGCTAGAATTACCAAACCCCCGCAGTAACGTGACCAAACGCCCCCACCCCCCCCCCCCCCTACCCCACCCCCCACTGATTTCCATCGTGATGTAGAGGCCTAAAGCATCAGCTTGTTTTTTTTTTTTAACTGTTTGATTTTTGTATGGTCGGTCTTAAAAGACTACAAACACACAACACCACCCTCAAGTCTATCAGTCTGTGCCGGTTTGAACCGACATTATTATCCGCATGACTGGTTGCAGCCATGTAATTAATAGATCCAGTCCTCTTCATCGGCCCATTATCCTCATAAATATTATAGGAGACAACAACCTGCCCCAAGGTCAAAACCATTAATCCATCCAAAACTTCCTGGGGAACAAACCAGCCAGATCAAGTTCAGCTGTTGACAAGACGTCCTGGCTCTGGCAAGTGCTACGTTCCATTGTGATATACAGCGACTTGTGAGGCACACGGGTCGTTGCTGATTCGTGGATGCGCCTTGGCATGATTCATTATTGCTGTTGAAAACACCAGGATATTTATTTATCTAGCATTTATATATTTTAAACGGAGAAATACAGCTACCGCTGTCCGTAAAATTCCCCCTAGATAACGCGCCGACGACGTACCCACGACACGCCGATAACACAAAACAAAAAGGTCGGGCGAGCAAGCGCCCTCTAATGGTGACAGATCACAGCCCTTTCCGAGCCGCTTGAAGACTGATGGAGACGGACTCGCGACCTTTCGGCGAAGATCAAAGCCCCGTAGGTTGTGCGTGTTTGGTTGTTTAAGTCTTTCATCTTAAAGCATGTCTGAGAGTTGTAACCCCCCCCCCACACACACACACCCCCTTCAAAACCTGTTGATCCAAGTGACCCCTTGTGTAAAAGGTCTGTCGGAGCACCTGCCCGGTTTCAAAACAGGGGCAAAGGGAAATTAATCTCAGGGTACGATGTTTATACGGGGATATAAAGAACCGTTCCAGAAACGCCGATAATAGTTGGTATTTTTCGGAGTGCATACGCCCCTGCCGAAGAAATACGTATAGGAGCATTTCATTGGCGCTCCTAAGGTGTGATGTTTTTACCCCCCCCCACACACACACACACCCGTACATGGCTAGACTGGGGCATAAATGGAGGGCTATTTGCATTCCTGCAGTGAGAGTGAGGTCAATTAAGCCATTTCCCGTACAATCTATCTCCCCGCAGCACCTAGATCAATTGGGCTGCAGCTGCACAGGCCGTGTAAGTCGGGCAGATGGAGAAGATTGGGGTTAAATCTCGCCTGACCCCTCGGAGAAAGACGGCAAAGATTGTCTCCATACCTGCGGCTGATCAAGGAACGAGGGAATGCAAAGGTTGCGCGGGTGTCCTTGGGTCAAGGATGAAACGTAAGCCAGTTCTTATAGTAGCACGATCCAACTTTCGTCCCTCGTACAAACCACGGGGCACCGGCGGTGACTCGGCTGTTTTTATTAGGAATTTGGGCCGGACTGGGTGTGTTCGCCAGCTCCTTTTGCACAGTTGCTTTCGCTTCCTGTCGCCTCCGTAGCCCAAAAAAAAAAACCCATCTGGCGCAGCAGCAGCAGCCCCAAAGGCACTCTGGGCCTTCCACTTCAAACCCAATTAGCCAAATCACATTTCAAAAGTGCTCGAATATACCTGCCAGTGGATCGACTCTTCAGGTGTCAAAAGGAGCTGCGTTAAAACCCGAGGCTGGCCAAGTGCGGAATGGGATGGGATTAGAAGCGAACAATGGGACTGACGATATCCCCTAACACCTGTGCAGGTAGTGTGGCTGCGGGAGTGCCTGCTAATGGGGAAAAGCCTTTGGTCCAATTTGCAGGTGCTCAGAACCTAATCTCCTGGCTCGCAGCGCGGCGCGGGGTATCCGTTTTCCACTCTACCTGCTTTCTAGACTCCCTGGCAGGCCGAGGGCTTCCTTGCACCCCTTGCAACATAAGCCCGGTAATCAATCATTTACATCAGTAATTAGGGCCTAGTGTCAAAACAGGAATTGAAGCCAAGCTAGGACACTCGCCGAGGGACTGACGTCAGGCTCGGAGAAGTGCGAGGGGACGGACCCGAAAAGATCTTAGGTCTGCACTCTTGTGGGTGTTAGGATGTTATACTGCGGTCCACTTTCCCCCCCGAAGGTTCAGACATTCGACACCGCAATTATATACGGAACGCTACTCGCTAGATTTCCACCCCCGAGGTGACTGGTGCTCCGAATGTAGGTAACGTTGAGTGTCGCGTACGAGCTTCCCATCAATTTTGATGCACGTATCGGTTAACGATAAAAGTGCGAAGGAAAGAAATCAAAGCCTTTGTTTCTCGTCCACTCGGAAACAACTGTATTTTTTCTTGTTGGTAAGGGTCCGTCTTAAGTATCGGCTGTATCCCTTCAACCAGGACACATTCATGTAGTATACCATTGAATAGACTTTACACTGTAGTGGCTCAGATATAGTTGTGTGTGTATCCTCGTGCAAAAGAAGTGAACTGCTTTTTGGGTGCGAAAAATCTGAATATCACACTTTCCATAACGTGAACTTGCAGAGAATATATTCGAAAATAGAATGAAAGACCACTTGAGTGAAATTAAGTAGCGTACGCTTATTAACATTTCCCAACGCAATTAAGTGCGCGTTTTAATAATGCACTTTGCGCTAAAGTTGTACTTGAACGTACATTTTCCGATGTTTACATAGTGCCTTAAAGTAGTGCACTTGTTTCTTGCTCGAACTCGAACTCCTTGTCGCCTGAATTTATTTACAATCACACACACACACACACACACACACACACACACACACACACACACACACACACACACACATATATATATATATATATATATATATATATATACACATATATATATATATATATATATATATATAATAGTGTGTGTGTGTGTGTGTGTGAGATTGTAAATAAATTTAGGAATGTGTGTGTGCGCCCCCGAGTTGTTTCCCACTGAACGACAAAGACGAAAAAAAAAAAAAAAAAAAGAAATCTCTTTTATTTATTTATTTGCTTGTTTCTTTCTTTGTTTGTTTATTGACTTTTGCTTAAAAAGTCTTTGGGGTTTGTTTTTGGCGTCAATTTTTAAGATGCAGTCTCAAAGTCGCCTATGATTGAAATTTTGGCGAAAATAACAGAAACACGTGTCCAAAAGGGCTGAGAAGCGCTCGTCTGAAACACATGCTAGATTGCAGCCGGGAGGATAAGTAAAGTGTAATAGCATATTTCCTTCGTAGTTATGTCGTTATTATATATACGATAACAATTAACTAGTACAACGCAAATACGGACCTGGTTAAAAAAAAATACTATGCATGTTAAAAATGCAAATGATTACCTGTAGGAAAAGTGCTGTGCATACATATATGTGTTTCTGAGGCGCTTCTTACATTAGAAGTGGATTCTTACCCTTGCTTTTGACAAAAGCTGAAACGAGTCAGCTTTAACGAGAATTAACACATGATCTATGGGACGAGGCAATGTGGGGGAGAACATCAAAGGTGCCGCCTACGACTAAGGTATTGTCGAGGCATGCGGCACATGACACATACTGACCTGAAATAACACGCGTCGTCTCGCTTGCCGTTAATGACGCCATTGCTCAATATTACCCGTTTTTAGGAATCTCTTCATTGTTTTGGAGTCTCTGGGAATTCGAGCGTTAATCTTGTTAAACGAACCAAACGATCAAATAAAAAAAAATTAGTTTTTTTTCTTCGTTCATGTAGCACTCTATAATCAACAGGAAGGTTTCTACGTACAAAAATATTTCATTGTAATAGTTGTTTCTGGGTGCGTTCGGGGCGTCACTATTAAGAAACGTATATACAGAGTGTCGGGGAGTTACTAGCTACATGTAACGTAATTTAATTCCAAAATAAAAGTAGCATTAATTCGTTACTTATATAAATGCTAAAGTGTGAAATGCGAATTCATGTGACGGCGACGGCGACGGCGTGATTTTCGACTGATTTCGATTTGAACGACGACAATCTGCTGTTTTTTTTTCAACGAATGTTAACTTAAAGTGCCCCCTAGTGGACAAATGAACGTAACTAATACATTTATAAACTAACCTTCCCGACACTGCGTAGGAGATTATTCAAATAAAACCCTCGGACGAGCTCGGATTCCACCTCGCTCTCCTTTGCTCCTTTTCGGCATAATAAAAGTCCTTACGGCAATATCCGAAATAACATCAACATTCATTAGATCAACATAAAAGTGCGTTAAACTCTATTTCCGTGCACATTCTTAGGTCGCTTGTTAGGGAAATGTTAGGAAAATTAAGAAATAATAAATAAAAGAATAACGGGCCTATAATTGTACTTTGAAACACGGAGCTGTGCTGTACAAGTGATGCCACGTCGAAAATAATAGATCGGATCGACACGGGGAATCAAAAATAAACAAACAAACAAACAAATAAATAAATAAAACATAAAGCAGCACCTTTCGATCATCCGCTGTGTTTCTCTTGGGGAGCTTTCAGTTTATGAGCCGAGCAAAACACAGATAGACGCCAGTGATTTCCAGGATGCTGCCACCAGACGACTGCGCCCCCCCCCTTAACCCCCCCCTCCCCGAGAGTCTTTCGACGTTTGCGCCGTATTTATTGTGCAACCGCCGAGTGCTAATTTCATAATCGTCCGGCTCCACGGCTGCGTAGGCACAGTAGATACCCCCCCCCCTCCGACAGACGCACTGAATAGGAGCGGCGGATTTGTTGTGAGATCATTCCAGCACCTGGTTTTCCCACATGAATGGCTGCTGTATAAACCCAACCTGAGACATTTACAGGATAAATGATCTGGGGTTGTGGGACGTCTTGTTGTCCCCGTTTTCTCCCGAGTCGACGCAATTATTTGCGGTAGATCAAAGGGTTCATTACGCGACATTGAATTCACAACTACGTCTCCGGTGGCCCAACGCCTCGGAAGCTATTTGTTGTGTTTTAATAGCCGGTGTGCGCGAGTGGAAGTGCGAGCGAGTGCCAAAAAACAAACAAACAAACAAACAAACAAAACGAAGCCCCGTTTCCGATTGATTCGCTCGCTCCCATCTCCGGAGAAGAAAGAGCGAATGCGCCAGGACTCGCACCTTCGGAGAGGCAAGGAAAATTGTTGGCCTCTGTGGGTTCTGATTAGCCTTAATGACCCACCAACAGGGAAGTTGTGTTTAGATCACAGAAGGATGTGGTGGAGACAATATGTAAGCAAGAGAGGCGCAGAACCACAGAGCAGGTTTAATGAGACATGCGCGTTTACTAGCTAACGAGGACTTTTCCGACGTAACCAGAGCGGGGGGGGGGGGGGGGGTTAACGCCGGGACAGTGCTCTCGAGAGTTTTATCAACCACGAAAAATGGCCACAACTCCCATACTAGAGCATTTCTGAAACACCTGTGGGTGGGAGGGGGGTTGGGGCACGCATGGCACTTATATATTTAACGCATTTAAATTTGCGTAGTGGCGTCTGCGCAGTAGAGTCTGCGCAGTGGCGTCTGCGCAGTGCCTAGCGAAGAAACGGTGACGGGATAAATCTTTCCCTCACGATAAGCTGACCAGAGCAGGAAAGACCCGCGTCGTAAGAATGACAGCTGGGCACAACCTGCACGTGATAATTGATCCAGTTCAAAACCTCACACCTGTTTGATTCTCTCTCTCTTTCTTTCTCTCTCTCTCTCTCTCTCTCTCTCTCTCTCCCACAAGCACACTGTTAGCCCCTCGACATATGCCAACACTGAATCTCTTGTGGACCAATTTAGTGGTTAACACAAAGAAATAAACACAGATGCTCCCAAGAACAAAGATGACTCGCAGCAGCCTCAACCGAGAAACTGCCACTTGATACGGTTTCCGAGTTTCCTCACTACAGAAGGACTTCTTTTTTGTTTTTTTTTTGATGGGCCTGGTGTTATGAGTATATTGAACACACACACACACACACACACACACACACACACACACATATATATATATATTTTTTTTTTTCTTAAATTTTTTTTTGATAGGCCTGGTGTTATGAGTATACTGAACATATATATATATATATATATATATATATATATATATATATATATATATATATATATTTTTATTATATATATATAATATATAAAAATACATACATACATACAGTTACATACCTTTTTTTTTTTTCCCTTTTTTTGATGGGCCTATATATATATATATATATATATATATATATATATATATATATTTATTTTTTTTTTTTTGAAATACTGCACATTTTTTGAAAAAAAAAAAATATATATATATATATATTTTCCCCCCCCCTTTTTTTTTAGGTGGGCCTGGTGTTATGAGTATATACTGAACATATATATATATATATATATATATATATATATATATATATATATATATATATATATATATATATATATATATATTGCACAATTATACAAATTAAATATGCACCGTTGCGCCAAAGTAATTTCAAGTTTTTCTAATATAGCTAATAAACGTATTTTGGATACTCATATTCATATCTTCTCCCATTTAAATTTTACACACATAAGTATTATGTAAAGCGGCTTTGAGACGATGACAAATTGTTAAAAGCGTGCTACAAATAAAATTGAATTGAAATTTTACAAAAAAAAGCGCAGAGATCGTTTAAAGTCGGTGTTTTGCCGCTATCATGTTTATCAAACGTTAGATAAATGTTACAGCGGGGTCTTTGGCTTGTTGAATGTCTGAAACCTGAACCGTTTCTGTACGACTGATGAAACCCCGCCCCCTTCTCGGAAACGAGCTCTTCGGATTCTCGCCGCCATGTCGTATTTTGGTATTTCGCAAGTACGGGACGGGAGGCGGAGAACGACGGGAACTCGCTGAGTCGGCAGAATCGTAAAATTAATCGCAGATGACAAATGAATTTCACGGTAAACACAAGTCTTGCTTATACGATGAAGCGAATCATTTACCGCATATATGAATTAATAGTTAATAATAGTTATTATTAGTAATAGAAATGATAAGCAAACACGCAAACATTATTATAGAAGATGATTCTATACTGGGTATAGAAATATTCCACTGAACAAAACGATTTATTCATTATTTTGACGTTCTCTTTTAATAGTATGCGGATGTAGTAAGTTTTTTTTTTTTATGAGGACTCAAAGGTCTGAAAAAAATAGATGAATTTGTATTTATCCTATTCCATCCATATCGTGTAGACAGACTTACTGCCTACTAATGTATCCCTCGGAAAAATCGGCTGTGCTCATTGGCCAACCAAGTCACAAAAATCATTGACTCAATCCCATTGACTGGAAACTACACCACTCCCTCCCCGAACACGACCTCGTAGGTTACCAAGAGATGTGTCCCTGATTTGACCGGACTTGATGGTAACATGTTTCCTGTGGGTTTGTCTCCTTCCGGTCCACGCCAGTCTGACTGGAGCGAGACGATGTGATAAACCCCCCCCCCCCCCCCCTCCCCCCCCCCCCCTCTCCCCCATAGCCTTCCTTTAGACTCGAGTGATCGCGAGCATGTTAACACAGCCTCATTACTCACAATCTACTCCCTGGGGTTGAACTTGAAAAACAACACTGCGAAGTAGTCCAAGAGAAGCTTTATCTGATCGAACTTGAATTTGGTCAAGTGTTTTTTTGGAAGACGCTGCCAGTACGGGTTCGTTTAATGACGCGCAATTAGCAGAAGGAAACATGAAAGACCCGCATGGGTTCGAGATCGAACCGAAGATCCGATGCGCGATAACGATGTGAATCTTTTCTGGCAGTAATGATGATGACGCGTCTAGCGAGCGTTAGGTTGCTTTTAATTGAACGGTATTGCTTTATTTATGACGGCCGAATGACAAAAGCGGCGGATATGCTAGTTGCAGACGGTGCTTTTTATTCCCAGTTGCTTCGAGCTTTCACTATTAGAATAGAATAGAAGAGCCCTAATTTGTCGCATATACAAGCGAAAATTCTTTCTACGCTTCGGTACGGCGCCCCCTGGAGCACGGAGGGTTAAAGGCCTTGCTCAAGTGGACCCAAGAGTGACAAAGCTTGGCGATACCAGGACTTGAACCCAACGACCTTCTGTATCAGTAGCCCCAATGCCTTCAACAACTACGCTACACCCCCGCCCCGATCATCGCTCCCTGGTGGCTTCATGCTTAAGCCGATCTGAAATAATCAGAGCGCTTTGTCAGATAAAGTACCGATTAAGGAGTGGTTCCCAACCGGTTGTGCGGCAATGTGTGTCTGTAAAGGGGAAAAAATCTGTGCATTGCCTCAAATGGGCTTCGTACCAGGATCAGGGCTCAAAGCACCGAGCGCCAAACGTTACAAAATATGACCTTGGCTTCAAGGACTGCTGACGGACAACACTGCACGTAAATAATTAAATACTCTGTGCTATTTCTATATTGCCTTGTCACACAAGGTGGACTTCAGCAAAGTCTGTGCATTGCCTCAAATGGGCTTCGTTTACAAAATATGACCTTGGCTTCAAGGACTGCTGACGGACACAAGGTGGACTTCAGCAAGGTGCTACAATCCAAATCGATTCATTTACATTACATTTATAGCATTTGGCAGACATTTACTTTACATTTGCTCAGACGCTTATCCAGAGCGACTTACGACTGAGCAATTGAGGGTTAAAAGCCTTGCACAAGGACCCACTAGTGGCAGCTTGGTGGTGGGGTTTGAACCCATGATCTTCAGGTCCAGAGTCCAACACCTTAACCACTGGGCTACCACCTCCCACCTCCTTCTCCAGAATTGGGTCTTTTGAGTATGCCGAAATTACTTTACAGTCTTTTATGGTAGCTCAGCGGCGAAAGCTCAGGTTTACTGAAGCCTCAGTATTGCCAAGTTGCCACTCTCAGGGCCCTCTGTGCACAAGCGACACCATAATCATGGTGCTTTCCAACATTGCTGATATATAGGTAGAAAGACTTTCACTGTTCGGTAAAACGGCGGGTAACACGGCAAAATTTTCTACACCACGGACGGGTTTAATGTTCACGGAGAGGTTTTTAAGGTGTGGCGAGTAAATACAAGAAAATTAAATGATACGACCAACAGAAAGACTGGTATTTTAATGCAGAATGCTTGGTCTACAAGTGGCGAAGCAGTTTTGAAAGCTTCGTTGCGTCATTATGGAGCCGGGTTCGGTGCACGGGAACGACCTGTCGCTATAAATCCTCACTGGCTCTTTTACCCTGCGCAAAGAAACGTTCCAAAACGTTCCGCAAAGAAACTTTCCGCAAAGAAACTTTCCAAAGACATTCATTTTTCTAACTTTCAATTTAGCCGTAATGTATTAAGTGTCATTAAGTGCCGGAGCAGCCCCTTTAAGACGGTAGCGGATGGCGGTAAGTCATGTGATCACGGTGAGCATCTTGACATGAGTCAAGAGTGAGTCTTGGAAAGATGTGGCGGAGAAAATTTTCCGGTAATTTTCCAAAATAAAACATCGTTCGGAATCAAATAAAACGGAAATAACGTAAGCTATGTATTCTTTCTGTACCAAGACTGGTGTGGAGTACATTTATTTAAGGATTTATTACCTCGTTGTGGCTGAGATGTACCCTTCAGGATGATTTCAATCCAATGGTGATCCTCAGACCAACATCTTCATCTACCATGGAGGAGGAAAGACATTTCTCATATATATATATATATATATATATATATATATATATATAGATATATATATATATATATATATATATATATATATATATATATATATACATACATATATATCTGTTTTCACTGTTGTTTTATGGAACACATTCTTGACCCAGGTCCCAATCGTCCACATACACATACATTACCTATTTGCATCAAAGAAAAAGACATTAGGCTGGAGTAATTATCACAATCACATGAAACAGATGAGATGAGATTAGATTAGATTGTATTATCATTGGCCAAGTACAGAGTCACTGAAACGCAGTCAGCGTAATCAGAAGTGCATAAGTGGCCGGCTTAGAATAAATAGCATTATGTTGAATGAGGGTATAGTTCCATAATAGTTCCATATATACTGGGTTAAGAGTGATTTACGTACAAAACATCACTGTAAGCACTGAACTAATACGCAAGAAATATGTATTCGAACCACAGGAAAAAGTCACGTCATTATTTTATGTTAACGGTAAAGATAAGGATTGAAACGTTAAATCGTAATATACAGATCAGTGGTTATAAAATGTAAGAAAAGGCAAATTTAATAATATTGACAAGAGATATTAATATAACTGTTGGGTTTGAGGAATGTCTGGGGTTTGAGGAGAAAACTGGTAGTGACCCGCAGACCATTCCTTGTACCTTTAAAACGTAGACTGAGCTATCCTCAGGTGGGGCTTAGGTTATCAGGTGCAACCAAAGCATGTCAAACGCACAAGGCTTGATCTGGCCCTTGAACCAAATACCAGAAACAAAGAGCTTGGCTTCGGGGATTACAGGGGGGGGGAAAACATGCAAATGAAGATATAAAGGTTGGGAAGATTTTCTTGGATGACTTTTTCTGTGCATGAGAACTGTAAATTAAGGAAAAAAATTATATTGGGTATAGATGTAAGGATTTGAAGTCCAGTACAAAGCTCCAACAAGGGTACCGTGAACAGGAAAGAGTGACCTGTTGTGCTGGCTTGCAGCTTAGCCCCAGGACAGTGACTTTTTGGTGGCCTCGCTATTGCCGTGCATCAACAAGTCTAAAAACCCTAAGGGGTGGGGGGGGGTTGAGGGGTTAACGCGACTCACCGGGACAACCTCCATTGTGCTTCTATGGCCAGGGAGGATTCCACTCCAACCCCATCACCTCGTCAGCCAAAGTTACCTTAGTGCTGAAGACTCGAGATGTCTATTGTGTCTGGTCAACAATGACAACAAAAACAACAATACTGGGACTTGCCCACCTGAGTATCCACCCTTCTGCAGATAATGCTGCCACTAAAGCCAGTGCGCCGGGGCCTGCCACTCTCGTGGACCCAACCCTCGGCTCCCTGTGGACTCAAGAATGCTAAACGTTTTTTTCGTTTTATTTCCAATTGTTGTTTTGTTCTCTTTTTTTTTCAACGATTAAACGCAAAACGTGTACAACGCCACATTTATTCGAAGCAAAATAATATGTTTATTTCCAACATACATTGCCATAGATGAAATTCGGTTTACACGATAGATAAGCAACAGGGGCGGAGCTTAAGATGAATTCATTCCAAATTGCATATAATATAAACTCACAGTTCTCAGAGCAGCGCGATTAACTTTTTACCATGTTCTGTTTTCCACAATTAATGCGATTAACGAGTCTCGTTTAATGATGACAACAAATCAACAGCAACAGAAATTGCAATCATTAAAACAATATTGCTAAGTTTAAATTTTTTTTATATGTATAGAAAAATAGACCTAATTTACAGACCACAATAAAGATATTTTATATATATATATATCTATATATATATATATATATATATATATATATATATATATGTGTGTGTGTGTGTGTGTGTGTGTGTGTGTGTGTGTGTGTGTGTGTGTGTATATATATATATATATATATATATATATATATATATATATATATATATATATATATATATATATATATAGATATATATAATTTTTTCATTGGGCTTATCTCCAGCAAGTGCTCGTTGTTAAAGGTCATACACGCAGGTATATGTGATGTAAGGGGGTCGTTTTCGTTAAATGGGGACCACATGGCCAAGATCACAGGGGGTATCTGTGTTATATCATACTGAGTGACAGCTGGGTGTGGGCACACCCCCGGGCAGCTTAATAACAAACCATCTCGGGCCACCCACTAGTCCCTCCCCGAGTTCACCATCTTGAAGCACCTATATTACGCTGTCAGGAAAAGGGCTAATGAATGAGCAAGGTTCCGGGATCACGGGCTATTTTTGGATTTCGCAGCGTATGAGTGGTCACAGGTGATGCGGATGAGGCGGACCTATCCTGGCGTTTGTCTCGGATTGGAAAGAGTTTGTTTCGCGCCCCGTTTCGTACAAATCATTGTCCTGAAATCCGAGATTGACCCGTTAAAGATCCGGGATCAAATGCGGAGAGAATGGGACCTATCAAAAACATCAGCTTGTGCTTCGAAAATGCCACACACTCCTGCTACAGGCCAGATGTTAGCAGTTTCCATACACTGGGGCTGCAGTTTGCATTCATGGAAACTGCCGTATCGAAGGATTCTGATTTTTTAGAGATAATGTCCTGCTAAGCATGCACATTTTTCTTTCTTTCTTTCTTTCTTTTTTTTTTTTTTTTTTAAAACAATGGCACACTTTACCACTGGCTCTTTTTGGTATTTCACTTGCCGCCACGGTCCATTAAAATAATGACAGTAAGACGTTTGTAAAAACCACAACTAGTAATCACTATTTCTCTGCATGGCACGTCCAGCATTGAACAGGACTGCATTACATAACGTACAACGAGTCCACATGACATCACGCGGGGAATTTCAAAACAATGAGTCTCCCTCGAAACTGCACTTTAACGATCCATGGCGTCTACTAAAAACCATAGCAACTTGATAGAGCCATCGGTGAAAATGTGTATTGTACGTTTAGCACTACCGCATTACAGGTTTGACGGTGAAAAGAACCTGCAGTGTGTGGAATCTTCCGTTTTCCATTTATGCCAAATCGAGAGGGAATTCTTCGTTCGAAAGCGAGAGAATGAGAGACGGAATATGAAGTATGTTTACTACAATGGAAACAGGTAGCAGAATGAGTGTTATATGAGATTCTTATTTACATAGCAAGAACGATGGCCCTGCAAAACTGGCCTTGTGAGATGATGGAGAGACTGAGAAAGTGAGGAAAATATGAAAAGTCATGGGATTAGATATAAATAGACATGACGGATGAACACTTAAAAACGGTCCATTTGTGGCTAATCTATTCGATTTGTGGCTGAATATGCATTTGGTTGGAAGCGTGTACATCGCATGATGTGAAATGGTTTTAGAACGTCCAAAAAAGAGGAAAAGTTTCGTTTTTCTTTTTTCTCTCCAGGATCTTGTAGCTGCTGTAATAAGATTGTTTTCTTCTTTACGATTTATTCAAAAAAATGATTTTGCAAATTGGTGCCGTTCATGAATAAATCATTTCAAATCGCTGTGGCATCCAAGGAAAGACTTTTGGGAATATGGCGTTTGAGGAAAACACTCCACCTCGATGTAACACTTAACTCGTAATAGCATCCGGTGGTTTGTTTCTCACATTTAAACTTGTTTCAAAAAAAAAAAAAAAAAAAAAAAAAAATTTAAAGTAGGAAATGTCACGTCGGGTTCAAAGCAGCCGAGCCAGAACGAATTACACGCGGCCGAGTTTGAAATTGACCAGACCAACTTTTATTACAGCCATACCATAATAATTCCATTGTAACTATTCGGATTTAATATGCGTTACTTAACATATTGGTACAATGATCTTTTTTTTTTTTTTTTCCCCTCCATACCATATTGATCACAATGATCATCACATAGATAAAATAATATAATAAATAATAATAATAATAATAAATAGGTTAATATCGGAAGAGGTGTTTGCAATGGAATAGAATACAAGAGAACTTTGTTGTCGTTGTGCACAAAGTATAACGCAACTGTGGATGCACCCGACAACCGTTCACGATACGAAAATTAGACAAGATAGAAAAAAATAATAATATTAAATAATAACATTTTTTTTATGCCATTAGTATTTTTTAAAATATTATATTAACAAATCTTTTATATATATATATATATATATATTTATATAATTTTTTATATTATATACATTTAAAAACACTGACTATATGCTTTTACCATATAAAGTGCCCAGTATGAGTTTGCACAGTAACATTTAACGTTATTTTATCAATCTATAACAACATATATACAAATACTGCAATGCATAACCATGCACAATTTATGCGTTTATATTTGAAATACAGGGGAAAAAAAAAACGGACTGATATCGAAGGATTCAGTCAAAGTGCATGTTTGGGTGCAGCAGAGACACTAATCCTAAGCATGCTTCCTAAAGCAATCACACTGTAAACAGATTTGCAACGCCGCTGCTTTATTTCACTGTCTCCACAGCCACAAACAAACAAATTGCTTAATGCGTCTCGCACAAGGTTTGAATCGTGCCAATTACTTTGCATGTCTGAAGCACTGAAGCCATTGATTTTTAAACATTTTTATTTATTTTTGTTATAAAGAACATTTTTTTTAAATATACTATAAAATAATTGTTATTTTACTGCAAATAAGGCAAATAAAGCTGTGTGCAATCAATCCCAGTCACTTGTGTACCCCAAATCCAACCAAGCGAAATATCACAACGGCCAATGCCCAGGAAGAAACGCCTGCCGTTACCGATGCCTTTCGTCTGGCTCGATGTTTGGCGGATACAGAGAGGAAGTGAAAGGGACGCGGTGGAGATAAAGGAAAGCAGTCCAATTTCGCAGCGTCTCATATGGAAGCAATTGAGGGGACATAGGTCTGCCTGACCCTCTGGCAATTTGGACCTAACCCGTGTTTTGGCTGGTCTTTTAATAGCTGCGATTGCCCTGTTTCGAACTAAAAATAAACAGCCCAATTTGGAATCGTACCGGGACTACTATTTCAAGATCGTGAACTTTGGCCCTGGCCAGAATGTCTTGAGGTGGCCATGTGTGGTGGCCTGGAAAACAACAAAACACCTCGATGCATAGTGTCCACAATGCTCTCCGTATTAAAGTCTGGACTTCTATTAGAACTGATAGTGGTTTAGTGGTTAGCACGTTCGCCTCACACCGACAGGGTCCGGGTTCGATTCCCGTCTCGGCCACGTGTGTGTGGAGTTTGCACGTTCTCCCCGTGCCTCAGGGGGTTTTTCTCCGGGTTCTCCGGTTTCCTCCCCCAGTCCAAAAACATGCACGGTAGGTTGATTGGCACCTTGGAAAATTGTCCCTAGTGTATAAATGTGTGTGTACTGTGATGGGTTGGCATTCCATCCAGGGTGTATCCTGCCTTAATGCCCATAGACGCCTGAGATAGACACAGACTCCCCGTGACCTGAGGGAAGATCGGATAAAGCGGTAGAAGATGAATGAATCTCATACCGATCCTCCAGAATGCGCTCCTTTTGGATGGCATAAAGTGTTTTCCCCAATCTACTCTTATTTATGCACTTGTTTACTGTTCTATTCCTTTGGGCATCACCCAAATCAGGACTGTTTTTGGTTCCTCTGAAATTCTTTCCCTTGTCTTGAACCTCTGCATGAATCCATGATTCCTTTGTGGTACTTCTAGCTTCAAGGACCCCCAAAACCCCCCCAAAAAATGATTCTCGCATTTCAACCAAGCCAGATTTGACTTGTGAATCTGTTCCAGAGCGCTGGCCACTAGTCTCGCGCAGATGTTCAAATAAGCCCAAGAATAACAAGGAGAGGTTTTCTTTTTTTTTTTTTTTTACACCTGGCAACTCTCACCAAAAAAAAGAAAAGAAAAAAAAGCAGGACTTGCAAGGTTGTCCCAGTCTGACCCTTCACCCCTGGTGATGTCAATAGATTCCCCGGCCAATTGGAGCATTCAGCCCTGCCCTTGACTTTGTCTGAGTCCAGACACCAAGACAAATGATTCTAGCAGATTAAATGATTTTTAATGACATGTGGAGAAAGCCCGTGTAGCCCTTGCTGGAAGCCATATGTAGACTTTCTCTGATAATCTTTTCTAATGAGCCCTAATTTGTAGCCAATTCTGCGGATGCTCGTCGCCTCACGGAGGCTTTCCTTGGTTGGAATCCGACGTTGTTTGTTTCTCCAGATGCACTACTTGAAAATGACAGCGAGGCTCTGGACCGGTGAATGGAGGCGTTTTAGGAAGTGGGCAAACATGTTTTCGACCCTATTGTTCCGATTCGTTTCAGTTGCGCCGTCGAAATCACAAGGAAATGAAATCTACAGGAAGATTAAAACACATGCCAGAGGCGACAGAGACGAGGAGGGGGGGGGGGGGGGGGGGACCCATGAGATGACACGAGGAAGAAACCTTGAGAAGAACCAGACTCAAAAAAACAACCTCTTCCGGGGGGATGACGACGACACCCCGATACATGACAGTGTACAGATGTTGAACGGCACGGCTGGTTGTTAATGGTTCGAGGAGGTACAAATCTACAATGTCGTGCTCTGGAAATTTAAGCAGGACCAATCGTTCCTTTGGAGCATCGACGTAGCACAAAGACAATAAAGTCCCCGGACAGAAGAAGAATATGACTCGGGGATGAATCAGGGTGAGAGAAGCTTTGAAATCAGATATTGCACGGATCAAAAGTGTGTGTGATACGAGTGCGGTGCTTTCAAATGACAAAAGTATATATATATATATATATATATATATATATATATGTATATATGTATGTATATATATATATATATATATATATATATATATATATAACATACATACATATATATATATATACATACATATATATATATATATATATATATATGTATACACACATACATATATATATATATATATATATATATATACAGTGGCTTAGTGGTTAGCACGTTCGCCTCCCACACCTCCAGGGTCCGGGTTCGATTCCCGTCTCGGCCATGTGTGTGTGGAGTTTGCATGTTCTCCCCGTGCCTCAGGGGGTTTTTCTCCGGGTTCTCCGGTTTCCTCCCCCGGTCCAAAAAACATGCACACAGTAGGTTGATTGGCACCTTGGAAAATTGTCCCTAGTGTATGAATGTGTGTGTGAATGTGAGTGTGTGTGTGTCCTGCGATGGGTTGGCATTCCATACAGGGTGTATCCTGCCTTAATGCCCATAGACGCCTGAGACGCCGAAGGAAGATGGGATATAGCGCTAGAAGATGAATGAATGAATGAATAAAGAAAAAAAAAAAAAAAAAAAAGAGTAAAAAAAGATGCTGATCCTGTGCATGTCTGTGTGTGTGTTTGTGTGTGTGTGTGTGTGTGTGTGTGTGTGTGTGTTGGGCTTATGTGCCTTTAAACGTTCCATGTTTTATTTCTCTGTTCATTTTAAAAGCCACGCTCAATCAGTGTTTCCTTTAAACGGGCAAATCAAATACATCTGGTTAAAGAAGCTGATGTTCCAAACAAAAAAAAAAAAGAGAGAGAGAAAAAAAAAAAAACAGCCCTTAGGAGGCCTCTCGTGATT
>JACRUU010000015.1:9317627-9327627 GCA_030449085.1 Kryptopterus vitreolus | reverse complement strand
TTGGGTACTTTTTAATATAAGTAATTAAAAAAAAAAATATATATATATATATATATATATATATATTATATTGTACTTCGCTACATTTGAAATCATATTCGTTATACTGAGTAAAAATAAATAAATAAATAAATAAATGTGAACTCACAGGAACGATGGAGACGGACAAGATAGAGGCCAGTTGTAGGGTAGTAAGTATCGCGAGAATGAGAGACACGAGAGAGAGAGAGAGAGAGAGAGATAATAATGTGTAACAATGTTGGGTAAAGCATCAACGGACTGGATTATTGACTCAAACACCACCACACCAGTAACGCAGGTCCAATTGAAAGCCACATGCCATCACATTCTTATGAGGCAAAAACCGCCTTGGACATATTTAAGCGACCAGTTTGATTTCCAGGGTAACTTTTATTTACCCTTTTTTTTTTTTTACCCTTTTATTTACCCTGGAGTGCATTTTTAATGAGCTTTTACAAATTAAAGTACTTTTACAAATTCTTATTACTCTTTCCATAGGGGCACGGTGGCTTAGTGGTTAGCACGTTCGCCTCAAGCACGCAAGGGGGTCCGGGTTCGATTCCCGTCTCGGCCATGTGTGTGTGGAGTTTGCATGTTCTCCCCGTGCCTCAGGGGGTTTTTCTCCGGGTTCTCCAGTTTCCTCCCCTGGTCCAAAAACATGCACGGTAGGTTGATTGGCACCTTGGGAAAATTGTCCCTAGTGTATGAATGTGTGTGTGTGTGTGACCCTGCGATGGGTTGGCATTCCATCCAGGGTGTATCCTGCCTTAATGTCCATAGACACCTGAGATAGGCACAGACTCCCCGTGACCCGAGGGAAGATCGGATAATAATGAATATTATTCTTTCCACGTCTGGTGTGATATGAACGCTCACAGAACGCTTATGTCAAGAGCTAAACTTAACATTGTTCTTTCCTGCTGGTGTTTAAAGCAGAATCGCAGCTTTGGATGTTGATATTGTTTATCTCTAATTGCACGTTGTTTGTTTGTCAATCGTCATATCTAGTTTTATTGGCACAAAACCTTTCCTCGAATGATATCTCAAGCATACTCCAAAAGAGACGTCTACGCCCCAAATAAAATGGACAACACTGGGGCATTTCTGGCGATTTATTTATTTAATTAATTTTTTTTATTTCATGAAATGTTCAAGAAAAATCAGCATAAAAAAAAAAAAAAAAAAAAAAAAATAATATATATATATATATATATATATATATATATATATATATATAATACACACACACACACACACACACACACACACACACACACACACACACACACACACACACACTATATATATAGATACAGATTCAAACTCTAACCTGACCCACGCAAATGTTCCTTTAGGGCTTTACGGATTCTGGTCTTTGTTTATTTTTATTCCTAATTTTAAGGCAGGGTAACGAGGTCGTATAGGGGTTGCGGTGTATCAGTGTGTGTTTGGTAACGCAAACATCAGAGCAACCTGTAAACGGAGGTCTTTCGCTTTCCTTGCAAGGACGCGACAGCAGCTTCGATCAGAGTCTGGTTGGGAGAATTGAACCGTTTGGCCGCCGCTGTCGCTGTTCTCATTCTTTTGTGCTTGTTATTGTTACACATCATTACATTTGCACTTCCCTTTTTGCTATGTGGAAATATTTCCGCATATAATCACTAAGGTTATCTGGTTATCTCCGAGTTTATATTTATAGTAGTCCCTTTCATCTAATGCACAGATTTCTGATATATATATATATATATATACATACACACACACACACACACACATACATACACACACATGTGTATATATATTATATATATATATATATATATACACATATATACACATACATACACACACACATATGTAATATATATATATATATATATATATTATATATATATGATATATATAGATATATATATATATATACACACACACACACACACACACACATACACATGTTATAATTGTGAGCGTGCGTTGTTTTAGAGCACGTTATGAAGAACAGGGTGAAGTTTCTCATATCATTCTTTTAGCAATTCCCTCCAGCGTTTTTCCTTTTTTTTTTTGTTTTCTTTTTTTTTGGAAGAACTGATTGGCACAATCTTCTAAAAACTGCCTCCTTGCCAGACCACATTCTCTGAGCACGAGCATCAAACCAGCCCTGGGACTTCTTTACAGTAGACTGGCGGGCATGTGGGGGGGTGGGGTGGGGTTGGGGTGTTGGTGTTGATGAAGGGGCTGGTTAAGGGGGTGTGGGGGGTGGGGGGTGTGTGGTGTGTGGGGGGGGGGGGGTTAAATATTTAAAGTAAAAATTCCAGCTTGGCGTAATGTTCGAGAAAAAAAAAAACCCCAAAACATTACGTTTCTCTAGACTGTAAATGACTTTTGCTGCACTATTTTTTTTTTGACGAATTTTTTATTCTTTCTTTCGTTCGTCCGTTCAAGACCTACTTTGGGTGGAACGTCTGCGTGAAAAGTCAGCCGAGCCATATTCCAAAATATGAAGGGGTATGAAAGAATCGCAAAGCGCCTATCGGGCTATATTACTGCACAAGAGAGAGAGAGAGAGAGAGAGAGAGAGAGAGAGAGAGATGAGAGAGAGAGAGAGAGAGAGAAAAAAAGAAAAAACTAAAGAAAGAAATGAAAGTACGCGTTTCGGTTCCTCTCATCTGGCACTGTGCGTACATGCCTGTTGCACAGGGTTGCGTGACTGCAGAGAACGAGCGTAAAGGTTCCCGTCCTGCCGCAGGCAAGAGGCACACTGAGATCTGCTGCTCACTTGTAATCCTTGAAAGTCTTTTTTAAGAAAAAACAACAACAACAAAACACACGAGGTGAGATGTTGACGCTCCCCCCCCCCCCCCCCCCCCCCCCAATAGACCCAATATATATTTGGGTATTAGAGACGCCGGGTCAGAATCGTGTGCTGGGTCGGATATTTAGGAGAAGGAGAATCGAACGGTGGAGGAGTGAAAACGATACGAACATTTGGAGTGGGGGAATATATTTTTCTTTTCCAGACCTAATGTGAGCTAGTGGTTACAGTGGTTTTCTTCAGCTGCTGTTTACATGCAGGTTTTGTTGTGAGTCAGAACAGACATGCTGCTCCTGGCAGTAATGCTGGAGGATCACACACACACACACACACACACACACACACACACACACACACACACAACACACACACACACACACACTGCTGATTCATTCTGTTCAATGCTGTTCTTCAATGTGATGAAGAATCAATGTGTTCTGGAAAAATCCCTACTCTAGAGTTTATATATACATTATATTATATAATATATTATATAGTATATATATATATATATCATTTATAAATAATTGTAATATAAATATTGACGAGGTGAATAAAACATTTAATGCGCTTGTTTGCTCAGGATTCTCCAAGGGTTATGAGTACATACAACTGCTGTGACAAAGAGGAGTGCCTTGTGAAGTGTGTGTGTGTGTGTGTGTGTTTGTGTCTGTAAGGACCCACTAAGCAGGAAAGGAGGGAAGGGTGGGAAGCGTGGAGAACCCTGCTGTTTTCCCGTCCCAGGTGGAGCAGTTTCAGGCTGGAGAGGTGGTGGATGGGTTGGGCTTGACCCCTGCTGGGCCACTGAGACCTCCCTCACCTGTTGCGCTCGTGTCTGAACAGGCAGGACTCGGGGCCCATTGTGCTCGAAAGCTCTGCCTCTCACCAGGCGCCGAACTCCCAGAAGCCCTTGCTTCTGTTCTCCACGGTTCTCCAAACGCCTCACACCCAAAACAATATGAAAGAAAAAAGGAAAAAAAAAAAAAAAAAAAAAAAAACCTCCCATCTGGCCGCCTTGACTGGGTGCCAGACGAATGGAAGGCTGGGAGGAAAGAGAGGAGAAGAAGCGATAGGTAAAGAGTCTGTCACTTGATCTTGGTGCAAATGCAAAACACGGCTTTATGTAACGCTGGATGTTTATGTAACCGTCTAGATCGGTTCCAATTATCGGTATTTGAACGAAAGTGGGCGTGGCTTGCTTTGTTTTGTTTTGTTTGGTTTAGTATTATATCAAACTTAAATATAACCCTGCCTTCAATACCCAAAGGTAAAACGAAGAAAAAAGAAAGAAAATTCCAGCACTGATCCCACTTTATTTATTTATTTATTTATTTTTATAAATGCTTTCAAAAATTTATATAAAAAGAAGCCAAACGAATTAAAACCACAATCCGCATCTGGTAGATACTAAGAATGAATACGAAGACATCCATGAAATATTAAAAAGTCCAGATGTTAGCTAAATAAATAAATACATTTTATTTAAACCACTTATTGGTCATATCAAAATCAAAACTAGTGACGCGTATTGATCATATCAATATGAATAATATTATTTCGTAGTATAAGATAGATAGTAACCCACCCCCATTTTTTGGGAGGACCTTCAAGAAAATATTTTGACATTCTATGTATACATTCTACCACTATACAATTTATATATGGAAAGATAACTGTATATATATATAAATAAGTATAACTATATACTATGTATATATATATATATATATATATATATATATATATATATATATATGTATATATATATATATACATATATCTCTCTATCTCTCTCTCTCTCTCTCTCTCTCTCTCTCTCTCTCTCTATATATATATATATATATATATATATATATATAGACCTATAGGAGCCAAACAAGGACAAGGGATTATCTTCAACAAGATCCATCCCAAGAAATATCCGAAGTATATTTTAGTCCAATCCTGACCAATTTTAGTCCCTGAGAACGAACACATTAGTACTAATCCAGACCAGGGTGAACCCCCCCTCCAGACCCCCTCCCCCTCCCTTCATTGACTCATGATCTGCTTAGGTTGGTATGGCATTTTAGGTGGTATAACATTGGCCATTGTATTTGTGTAGGTGACGGCAAAGTTTTTTTTTTTTAGTCTTTTTTTTGTGTTGTTTTTGTTTGTGGGAACTGGCCTCAGGTGCAGGAGACCTCTAACCCCTCTTCCAGCTTGCAGGTGGAACAAAAGGCCCCCTCAAGGAGGAGGACGATTTGTGTGGAGCAAGCTGCTGGCCTTCCAAGAGCTGTGGGAATTGGCCGCGGGATCGCGTTAAAAGCGTGCTCCGGGAAAAGGCGGCGATGATGGGACTTAACAGCCTGGGATTAAATGGTTTTTTAAATTCCCTTTATTATGAGCGATGATTTCTTAACACGTTTCTTTTTTTTCGACACGGGCTGCCAAAGAAGCTCTGATTGCACATCAACACCAGTGAATCGTGGCTTCATAGGCTGTTGATTGATCAGGTGCGTCTTTCACGGTGATCTTTCTTTTTTTTTTTTTTTTCACCTTTGCCCATCCTTCATCCCAGACTGAAAATGGCTCGGTGACAGGCAACTCTGCTTGTTTGAGCGGAGACGCACAATGCCTTCTCTTACTGCTGACTAACAATAGAACTAGTGAGGCATGGCTTACAGAACCAGCTGTGATGCTGGCCAAAGTTTTATGTCACTTTGCAGCTATAGATCAGGTATCGCCAAGGAAAGTGCTATAAAAGTGCAATGCATCAGAAATCAGACGTTGGTGGGGTTTAGGAGAGCTCCAGATCTGGATTGTTCAGAGCCTAGACCGATACTGACTCAACACTGCCACCAAGTGGTAGTCTCCTCCTATTATTATTATAATTTTTTGTTTCTCCTTCATTCTCCCTTCACGCTAGACTTGTGGAGTAGTGAACGAGTAGTGGTTAGGATGGTAAGATGACCTCACTGCAAGAGAAACACATCCACTGGGATAAGATTTTCCATTGCTCACCACTACATGCCGAGTTACTGAGGCCTTCGCTTCTTCGTGTTTAGAGAAATGCTGAAATGGGAAAGTGTTAAGCATTTTAGGTTATGCATTATAGGGACATTTTTTTTTGTTCGTTTTGTTTTACAGTGAATGAAGCTACAAAAGCAGAAGAAAAAAAAAAACAAAAGCAAAGAAAACATCGCCCCCGAGTGGACTGCCCGGTGAGACGTGTAGTAGTGGTGTTGGATTGAAAAAGATGCAAAAGATAAACCAGATGTCCATTTGTGTAAATCAAAACTTTAAAAAGCTATAGCGAGAGATGGAGAATAGAGAGGGATGGAGAGAAAGACACAGCGTACTTGCACTCAAAATAAATATTGATCAAGGAGCCATCGGTCAACAGTGCATAGGTGTGACGGAGAAAGTGTTCGTGCACGAACTGTGCAAATGATAAATACAGGCTTTTAAAGAATAGTCATTTAAAGAATAGTCAGAATTGATATTGCACAGATGTTAATCAATCCAGATGGATATATGCAATTTCAAATAAGACCCCCTCAATGTATTTTATTGGGCTTTTATATGATGGACCGACACGCAAAGTATTGCATAATTGTAAAGTGCAAAAAAAAAAAAACATTAATTCATTCATTCATTCATTCAACTCCAGCTGCAGGTCTTTTTTGGGTTTGTCTATACCAGCTTTGCACATCTGCAATTTTTTGCCCGTTCTTCTTTGCAAAACAGAGCAGATGGAGGACTTCCTGTGAACAGCAAATTTCAAGTTCTTGCCAAAGATGCTCAATAAGGATTGAACTCTGGACTCGCACATCAATATGCGTTGAGCTCAACCATTCCCGTCCAGCTGTGGCTGCATGTTTAAAGTCCCCAGTCTCAAGCCTCTAATAGGTTTTCTTCCCATCAACTCTGACCAGCTTCCCTGTCCCTGCTGACCAAAAGCATCCCCACAGCATGACGCTGCCACCACCATGCTGAGGATGCTGTGTTGATGATGTGCAGTGTTGGCTTTCTGGCACATATAGCGTTCGATTTTGGTCTCATCTGACCACAGGACCTTCTTAAACATGTATGCTGTGTCCCCTACGTGACATGTGGCAAACAGGACTTCCATAATAGCCAGATTGGTGGAGGGGACGACTAATATTTATCCTGTGGACAGACTCTCCCACGTGAGCTGTGGATCTCTGCATGGATCCTTCCCTGACCTGTCAGTTTAGGTGGACGGCGGTGTCTTGGTAGGTTAGCAGTCGTGCCCTTACTCTTTCCATTTTCATATGATGGACTGAATGGTGCTTGCTGAGATGTTCACAGCTTGGGATACGTTTTGATAACCCGATCCCTGCTTCAAACGTCTCCGCAGCTTTATTCATGAGCTGTCCGGTGTGTCCTTTAGTCATCATGATGCAGATTGCTCACTAATGTCCTCTAACAAACCTCCGAGTTTCAAAGTATGCATCATGTATCATTTTCCTCCCACTTCGCGATTATGTGATGCTTTCAGATGGTCTATCCAGGATCGATGGTGGAAGAAACACTGGTGGTTTTTCGTTCCGAGTCAATAATCCTTAAACATACAGCAGCTCAAACTACACAGCAATTTCGCGTATGTATGTATGCTACGTGAACGTTTGAAACGCATTTAGCATATCCCAATACACAAAGAGCACGTATGCATAACTATATAATGGCCCCGGTCCTGCGAGCGGGCGCTGATGTCATGTTATAAGGTTGCGCCAGGACCTTAAAGTTTATTTGTACGCCACAGAAACCGGAGCCTTAATGGGGAGCGGTTATATCGCCAGTGTCACGGAAACTGAATTATTCAAACAAGATTCATAGGTATCGCTCAGAGGCTCGTTGTCTACTAGTCATATTTACACACGCGCTCCTATATTAAAAACATATATCAACATGGATACGCAGTTACAATATATACTTGAGGGCAACAATACAACAAAGCGCAAAAAAAAAAAAACGACCGCAAACCCTACTGGGGGGAGGTACACAAAGAAGAACAAACACGTTTGCATAAACCTCCTCGCATGTGCAAACAGACACACACACACATATACACACACATCTACACACACAAAAAATAGTGTGAGCATAAATGGTGTTGGCTTTCTTTCCGCTGTGCATGGGCGCGCTCGTGTTGGAAACTCGACCGCGCTCAATAATTCACAGTAACACCGGAGTCCGATGGCGCTCACCAGTGAGTGATCTGATGCCTCTAAATTTTAATTGTCTCAGCTGGTAATGCCAGGCTTTCCCATTTCCGAAGGGTCTTACGCCTGATCTGATCTGAACTGCAATGGACGGAATCAGAAGCTTCTTTATTTAAGCTACACACACACACACACATACACATACATATATATATATATATATATATATATATATACATATATATATATATATATATATATATATATATATATATATATATATATATATATATATAATATTAGACATACACACACATTTACTTTGCAGCATTTAGCAGACGCCCTTATTCCAGAGCGACTTACAACTGAGCAATTGAGGGTTTTAAGGGCCTTGCTCAAGGGCCCACTAGTGGAAGCTTGATGGTGGTGGGGTTTGAACCCATGATCTTCTGGTCCAGAGTCCAACACCTTAACCACTGGGCTACACACCTCCCTACACACTAATATATATATATATATATATATATATATATATATATATATATATATATATATATATATATATATATATATATATATGTAGAGTTCAGGTCCTTTCCTATCCCCCTTTAAAGGAAAAAAGGGTTCGCTGAGACAAAGGAATGAACGGATTTGCCGCACCGAGGACCCAATCCAGGTGATCCATCTCCGTCTCCATTTCCGTAACGGAGCCAGAGACGGAGCAGGTAGAGCAAGGCATAAATCTTTCGCAGCTGCTGCAAAGCACCCCGGCTGGGCATCAATAATGAACGCCGGCTCCTCGTGTGTGACTAATTCTCACACATCACACGCGTATTTTGACATCGCGGCAAAGAGCCTGGTTCGGTTTTCACGATTACAGGAGAGCCAGTCAGCTGAGGTCACGGCCTGAAACCAAGGGGACTTTCGTTTACACCTGGTTAGGAAGATCTGGATGAATAATTGCCCCTAAAGTAGCGCGGGTGGACTTACTTGCTTTTGTCCACTGTCTTGGCGTCGACAAGAAAAATCAATCAATAAATAAAACAAATCCCTCAACTGAGTTTAACTTGTATCTTTAGTTACTAGCAAGATAAGGATTTGCTGCTCTCCGGCAGTGACCAATTCCTTAATGATTCCATGTTTGGGGAATGTAGGAAAACACATTACTCTATCCTGGCATTGATGCCATCTTTGTTGACTCCCTACAAAGTGGCACTTTCGTTACAGCTGGTCTCGGGATGACTCAATCGCTATCGCTGACCAAAGTGTCCCGAGGACAGCCGAGTTCATTACTCGACTTGGCATTGTCTGAGGTCGTAGCTATAGTGTCAGGGATAAACGCCTATGCCGGGCGAGTGTTACTTTGGAGAAAGCTTAAGGAGTAAATATGATATGCGTGTTCTAATAAAACAACATAAACAATTCGTATGGAAAAACAGAAAAACATTTAGTGAATAAACCAAGAGTTTAATGTGTTTAGCGCTGCCTCAGTAAAAGCTAGCTCGTTGGCTAACTGACTAGCTAGCATTTTGATTACTGACACACTGATATTATGCGACATTATATATCAATTGTATATTCAAAAACCATGTTTTTAGAAAGCCTGTGGCCCATTCGCCGACTTACTGCTATTAGAATATTCTGATTGTTTATAAGCAAAAAAAATCCTGTCAGTGTTTTAGTCGAAGTTGCATTTATGGTGACTTCATGCTAAACATTGTATACATATCTTACAACAATTCGTGTGTAAAAACGGAAAAAGACTAATTGTAGGTCAAGTCTAAGTAAGAATAATAATTAATAACACAACCAAGTTGCACATTTAGTGAATAAACCAAGTGTTTAATGTGTTTAGCGCTGCCTCAGGAAAAAGCTAACTCGTTGGCTAACTGACTAGCTAGCATTTTGATTACTGACACACGGATATTATGCGACGTTATATGTCAATTGTATATTCAAAAACCATGTTTTTAGAAAGCCTGTGGCCCATTCGCCGACT
>JACRUU010000015.1:9292627-9312627 GCA_030449085.1 Kryptopterus vitreolus | reverse complement strand
AAAATTGTCGTTATTACGTATTGTGCGAGCGCTTGAGATTTGTCGCCGAAAAAACAACAACACTGTGCTTATTTCCTTTTTAAAGTTGAAGCGCCGCTAATCGACAATTTTCGCGTCCGTTTTTGCTTTAAAATGATTATCATGGTCGATTTATTTATTTATTTATTTTTTAGCGTGACTGCTTGGGGAGGGGATTTCGAAAGTTTGCGGCGCTGCCGTGAAATAAAGAACGTCTTGCAAGAATGCACCAGTTGGTCCAGTCTAGGCAGCGCTGGATCATATAGATACTTGTAAACAAGGTCGTCTTGTATTTCCTGTTGCTTTGCACGACAGCCTCTTGGCAGCCTCCGTACAGGTACACGCCGGCCCGGCTGTAGCAACGCTCGGCTTCTGGGGGTTGGAGGAACTGGGGAAGGCGGGAGGTCAGGAATAGCCCGACGCGCTTAAGGAGTCGTCGTATAGGATACAGCTGGGGGTGGGTGTGTGTGTGTGTGTGTGTGTGTGGGGGGGGGGGGAGGGGGGGTGTTATGGGGAGCAAAACCGCTATATTGGTAGCCATTGGGAAAAAGCTAGCGCGGGTTAAGAAAGTGATACGCGCAAAAGGTTTACTCCTCCTCAATATCTCCACTCAATGCCTCCAAGGCTCAGCTGGGTTCCTGAGGAGCACCTCAAAGGAGCGAGTCCCTGCATGAAAAACTCTCTCGTGCAAGCAAACATCACAGCCTGTCCGCTCTAGACGAGTAAACAACTCCTCCGTTTGGTCGTTTTCTATACCGCCGCTACCATTGCTAACGGACAACGGCAGTGCTAATGGACAGTCCAGGGGCGATGACAGGTGTGGTGTGGGAGGCGGGAGCAAATCACCAAACGACGTTACATGACAAAGAGTGGACAGAGACACCGCGTGATTCCCAGTTTTTGTCTGCACAGAACACAATGTGCCAGGGCGGCAAGCTTCTGGCAAGGGCTGGCGCGGCCCGTGCCAACAACCGCAAGTGGGAACGAATGCCAAAGCCTTAAAGCTCAGGAAGGGCAGCACCTGGTGGCGATAATGCCGGTCAACAATACCTTTGTTTTTTTTTCTGTCACATGACCCGTGACATCACTCAGCATCCAGTCAACACCCACTGCCAAGTAAAGCGGCGGCCAAACGGACACGCGAAAACACAATCGATGATAACCGCCAAACCGCATTGTTCGTTATCCAATCGTCTGCCAAGGGAGCGTGTGTGAACGTATGCACCATGTCCTAGAGGACCTTTCACACTGGGCCCGTCCTAACCCAGTTTCCAATCCAGCTCCTTCCTATCCCTCCTCCTGGGTCTGGGGATGCACAGGCTGTAATTACGGAGTGGCCGCAGCACATAAGACTAGGATTATAAATATCCATTTCTCCTATTCCTGTCAAAATAAAGGGTGGCGTGAAAGAAACACTTTTTAGTGGCGTGTTCCGGGTTATTCTAGGAAACGCAGCTATTGTGTCCATTACCTCAGCGTAACAGCCAGACGAGATTTTATATATATATATATATTTTTTTTTTTTTTTATATTATTTATATTTTATATTTTTTTTATCTGCTGCTCGTCCGGCCAAACAAATAAATAAATAAATGTTTATGGGGTGAAGATGGGGCAGCATGGGTCCTTGCCCTCCATAGTATTGTTTCATTAGCTCTTGTTGCATTTCCTGTTTTTCGACCACTAGGGGCATGTGAGCGGACATTATTATTATTATTATTATTATTATTATTATTATTATTATTTTAATAGTTAACAATAGCTCGGTGTACTCACATGCCCCTAGTGGTCGAAAACAGGAAATGCAACAAGAGCTAATGAAACAATACTATGGAGGGCAAGGACCCTGCTGCCCCATCTTCACCCTATAAATATTTATTTATGTATTTATTTATATATTTATTTATTTTGCAGCAGCAGATAGGAAGATAGCATTGCCATCATTGTCTATTATCATTGGCATTATGGCGGGCCTCAAAGGGGCAAGTTATAACTATAAGACAGTATATAGCTTTTGATGAGCGACGTCGCCTCATAACACAAAGCCCCCCCCCCCCATTTTTTGGGCTCGAAATTTCTCAAGGCGCCCTCGGTGCACGCCGACGTGGGATACACTGCCCTCTAGTGGTGGGATGTCGTCACTTCACGGGATAACACAGTCAGATGCATTATGGGAGATGTAGTTTGTCGTCAATGCGCTCTTTAAAGTAGTGCAGCCTTATTTTACCGTCTCGAACAGTTTCCGTACCAACTACGGTCGCCAAGTTCGCCGCACCTGATTGGATTTCGACCTCCAAGTTCCCTTTTTATTTCCCCCTGCATGACATGATTAGTCACCGCGAGAAAATGTCATGGCGTTCACGCGGTGACGGCACTCTTCACCGCGGCACGCTTTTAAGTCCCGTTTGACGTCTCGCGCTCGTATCCCTTCGACGTACACTGTTGGTGTGCGACCGGTTGACAAGAACATAGATCAAAGCGAGACGCTTGTGTTGAATATCAGCGTGCCTGTGGTTGCTACACCTGCCTTATGCGTTCAACACACACACACACACAGTCAGATAAGATCTACCTATTGACTGGCAGATCAGAAACCTGCAGCTGATTGACGCCTAGTCCTGGTGTTTCACTGTAATTGTTATACGGCTGTATTGTTGTTTACGAATGCAACATTATATACAGAAATGCATCTGTAATAAACGAGCAAAACGAAATGGAACAAGATCCGTATGGGTATAGAAATTTGCAGGAAGATCCACCACTTCGTTATCATTGTAATTACAACAGTGATATCAGAAGAAATGCAGACATGTGCTGGAGATCTGGAGCTGGAAAGCAGTAGAATGGGAACCAGGAGGAGGAGGAGGAGAATTCTATGTGTGGAATGCTCCAAACCCAGGGCTGGTGTTGCGACTCGTCCCAGACTCTGTGCCGTCACCGCTGGGGTCTGTGGCCAGACCTCCTTATGCCAGACCTGCTGGCTCCAGATCCCGCCCAGGCCAGTATAGCTGCAGTGCAGCAGGACCCATAATTACAGCACTAGTCGTCGTCGTCTTCCCCCCCCCCCCCCCCCGCACCCCACCAACACCTCCTCCTCCACCACCACCTCCACTACTGCTTCCCTCTCTCGCTGTTCAAAAAAAAAGTGCATAGGAAAGAATCGTGCACTGTTTAATAGGGATATTACGAGTGGATATACAAGTTAGCTTTAATGTGCATGTAGTGAGACTGATGGTGTGGTTTAGGATTGGCTAAAAACGTGTTTGAGTGGAACTTTATTACAGAGACAGGAAGCTGAGAGAGAGAGAGAGAGAGAGAATCTTTCATTTTGAAGGATAACATGGGCAAAAGTTTGCAGACTCATAAAAATGATCATTTAGTCCTCATTTTTTCTCCGCTTTTCTGGGACGGACGTTGGACTAGGTTTTAGACTGCAACTTGGTTAGTAGGGTTTTTACACTGTACGGTATCACAGTGTCACTTTACACTGGACAAACACTTGCACTTTAAAACAACGACAAACAACGTTTGCACAAACGGACATATCTGCCGCACAGACCATGCATTACGGATTATACGCTTAACCGTCCATTCTTATCCTTACTCTTACACTGCATTCCATTTCTTGTACGCGCATTATTTTATTATTTATTTATTTCCTTTTATTTATTAAAAAATAAATAAAAATGTCAGCACTATTCCTTTTTTTTTCTTCCTTCCATTGACGTTTCCGAGGGGGGCGGTCGTAATGCACTATGTATGTATGTTTAGTCGTTCATTCATTCATTCATTCATTCATCTTCTACCGCTTTATATGACATTCCCTCGGGTCACGGGGAGTCTGTGCCTATCTCAGGCGTCTATGGGCATTAAGGCAGGATACACCCTGGATGGAATGCCAACCCATCACAGGACACACACACACACACACACACACACCACTCACACACATTCATACACTAGGGACAATTTTCCAAGGTGCCGATCAACCTACCGTGCATGTTTTTGGACCGGGGGAGGAAACCGGAGAACCCTGAGAAAAAACCCCTGAGGCACGAGGAGAATGTGCAAACTCCACACACACACATGGCCCAGACGGGAATCGAACCCCCGACCCTGGAGGTGTGAGGCGAACGCCCTTAACGTTATTACGTTCTCAAATCAGACGGAATGATGCATTTATGTTTTATGTATTTATGTTTTCCTCCACAGTTGAATCGTCTTTACAAGTTTCTTCGCCCAAGGCGATCTACTTCACCGACACCTAAACGCCATTGCACAACAAAACAGAGACATGTGCAATAACAATGTACTGCTCTGCGCAAGAGTACTACGTTGATTTTTTCAAATAAAATTGCGCCCTTTATTCTATGCAATAACCAGTATTTACCTTTCACTGTTTATTTCCATCCTGCATTAAAAATGGACAATTGGAAGCTTCCGTCACCAAAACAAACTCCTTGTACGTGCAAACCTACTTATAATAAATACCATCATACATAAATAAATAAAAATAAAATAAATAAAGAGCCTGCGGCGCCAAGGAATATTTATTATAAATGCTAAAGACGTCAATCAAAGATGTCTTGTTTGCTCATTTAGATAGTTTATGCCTTGGGAACAACGAGAGAAACAGTAAACAAGTGGGATTTAGATGACAGTTGACAATAAAAATTATTATGATATTGGAAAACACAAGAATCAGTTTGATTGCTAAATAAATTGATTAAATCCTACGAACGATTAGAAACAAAACGGTGGTTCTCATTTTTATTCAGTTTGGTATAAATATTTGCTTTCTTTAAAAGTCCTTAGAGATAAGTATTTGCTACAGGTACCTTTTCTGGGTGTTTTTTATATTTATTTATTGGATTTATTGTGAGTTTTCTGCAATCAGCCTCCTTTGCAATTTCTTTGCCATGAATTGAGGACTTTTTATTCTTGTTTAAATATATATATTATATAATTTTATATTATATTATATTATTATATTATATATATATATATATATATATATATATATATAAATATATAATAAATATCTATATATACATATACATATATATACACACACAACACACATTGTGTGTATGTATATATATATATATATATATATATATATATATATATATATAGATATATATATATATATATATACACACACATATATACATACACACACACACACATATATATATATATTATACAACACACACACACACACACACATCTCACGGTATCCAATCACAATTCAATTGTTAATTTTTCCATTTTTCCCCATTTTTATTATTGGCATATGGACAATTTATTTGAAAGTGCATTCGCGTTAACGCGTTAATAACCCTAGACCAGAGGTGGACAAAGTCCAGCCCGCGGGTCAAATCCGGGCCGGTAGTCCTTTAAATCCGGCCCGTCGACGATTGAAATCAAATAGAGGCGAAAATACCCGCCTGCCGTATCAGAATAAAGTATAACGTAAAGTATATCAAAGACCATTGTTACGACCCTCGAACACACGTCATGTTTGGAAAACACCTCCGCACCATTGCCCTGGATGCTATACTACTTAAATACTATACATCTGATACTGCTATTATCGATATCGGTATAAGCAATATTTGATTAAAAGGAAATTGGTGTGCGAGTTTTAGGCCTGAACGCATTTGGACCTGCAGCACAGCGTTGACGGATCAAAGGATGAAATTGTGCATTTCTGAGGCTCCGAATGGCAGCCACTTTCTTCTTAATGACCGTTTGCTTCGCCGCTCTTCGGGCGAAAAGCGATGCCAGGTAAATAAGCAGGACAGTATCGGATGATCACGGACACTTCAAAAGCCATAAAAACCATACGCACGGTAAAAAAAAAAAGGGGGGGGTCTCATTTGAAAGCTCAAAGTGTCTTTTGTGGTGTCATGTAACAGAAGACCCCATGATCCCCATCATGCGCAGCCAGGCATCACACGGCTGGGAAGAGATCGAAATTTAGTCGGATATCTTTAGATGAGCAAGTCATGCATCTACATTTTTTTTCCCCCCGTTTTTTTTCTACACATCTCCGCTGCCTAAAGAAAGGCTGTCGTGTTTATCCACCATGCATCATAAACCTACAAAGGAAATACCTCATCCTCAGAAGAGAAACAGGAAAATTATACACTTTACGAGTGGCCTTTCCTTATTTCGCCATGCTTTTTCCTTTTTTTTCTTTTCTTTTTTTTTTCCCTGCCGCTGTAATTTCCTTTTAAGCAGGACTTCCTAAAATAACCCGAACCTAATAATCCTCAACCAAAATGAATACAGGAGTTCCTGGAGGTCTTCCTGGGTGGGTTTTTTTTCCCATCCCCGTTTGCTCACTTGGACTGGTGAAAGCCAAATTTGTGAATGAAATGCAAATGAACACACGCAGATTAACTTAATATTTTTCATATATTTAGGAAGAGGGGCACGTTCGCCTCACACCGCCACGGTCCGGGTTCGATTCCCGTCTCGGCCATGTGTGTGTGTGGAGTTTGCATGTTCTCCCTTTGCCTCGGGGGGTTTTTCTCCGGGTTCTCCGGTTTCCTCCCCGGTCCAAAAACATGCACGGTAGGTTGATTGGCACCTTGGAAAATTGTTCCTAGTGTATGAATGTGCGTGTGTGCGTGTGTGTGTCCTGTAATGGGTTGGCATTCCATCCAGGGTGTATCCTGCCTTAATGCCCATAGATGCCTAAGATAGGCACAGGCTATATGGATCAGTAAAGACCCAGTGATTCGTTGACATTGGAAGGTGGTAGCTTATTGGTTAACGAAGATCACATGTTCGAATCCCTTATCTAGAGCGACTTACATTGGAGCAATTGAGAGTTAAGGGCCTTGCTCAAGGGCCCACTATTGGCAGTTTGGTGGTGGTGATGGTGGGATTTGAACCTCTTCCAGTCCAATGCCTTAACCACTGAGCTCCCACCTCCCTAGGAAGATCTTGAGTGTCCTGCTCTAGGGCTCGGAACTCAAGCCCCGCCCACCACTGTGATATTTTTCATTCACTTTTATCACATGTCCGTGTATTTTGTTGGAAAAATACAAATAAAATAAACAGGAATCATTTATTTATTTTGCAGTACCATTTGTTACTATTGTATAATGTATATAATGTATTATATCCTTAGTGCAAGTGAATTACTGTTTATTTGTCCATATCCATATTAATACATCTAATACATCTCAGGGCAATAACCTGAATTAAATTATTATTGAATTAATGTTATAATTAAAGTTATTGATATATGTTGGGGGCACGGTGGCTTAGTGGTTAGCACGTTCGCCTCACACCGCCAGGGCCCGGGTTCGATTCCCGTCTCGGCCATGTGTGTGTGGAGTTTGCATGTTCTCCCCGTGCCTCACGGGGGTTTTTCTCCGGGTTCTCGGGTTTCCTCCCCCGGTCCAAAAAAACATGCACGGTAGGTTGATTGGCACCTTGCAAAATTGTCCCTAGTGGATGAATGTGTGTGTGTGTGTGTGTGTGTGTGTTCTGTGATGGGTTGGCATTCCATCCAGGGTGTATCCTGCCTTAATGCCTATAGACGCCTGAGATAGGCACAGACTCCCCGTGACCCGAGGGAAGATCGGATAAAGCGGTAGAAGATGATTAAATGAATATATGTTATTAATATAAAACTGAACACTGGACTTGTTTTACTCTCTTTACTATAACTGATGTGGCAACGTTCAAGCTATTTCACATTAAGGGGTGCAAGAGGTTTTTTTTTCCTTTTTTCTTTTCTTTTTTTTTTTTTTTCACTGCCAAACTCCGCACATCGCTGTGGTCGATCGAGCTCATCACGATGAAATGACAGCCAATTAGCGCGTTACTCAATGCCCGCTGAAATACTTGAACCACCGCTTTGCCAGAACATGAAGGAAATTGGATTCGGGCTAAAAGTGAAGTGCATTCGTTTTTATTAGACGCCACACCATGTCCTGCTTGACTGTAGGTAAACGAGCCTATAAACATTTTGAGTCATCGGAGGTTGTTTGGAAAGCACTTAACCACAATATAATATGTCACTTATCATCGACAGACACTGAATAAATTGATTTCACACTGAGAAGTCAGACAATGCAATGGGACTCAGTACTGACACCTGTTTCTTACATCATGAGTTTAAAGGGACTGGGGCTCTGCAGAAACACAGGAAGGGGGGGGGGGCTTACATTTACATTTATGGTTATTTGGCCGACGCCCTTATCCAGAGCGACTTACAGCTGAACAATTGAGGGTTAAGGGCCTTGCTCAAGGGCCCAGTAGTGGTAGCTTGGTGGTTGTGGGGTTTGAACCCGTGATCTGGTCCAGAGGCCAATACCTTAACCACTAAGCCACCACCCTCCCTAAAATTGCTGTCTGACCATGGTCAACTGGTCTTCATATTGGTTTATCCTTTTAAACAAAGACTTTACAGGTCATCACCAGTAGAGAAACCCCCTGAGGCACAGGAAGAACATGCACAAACTGGAATGGAACCCGTACCCTGGCGGTGTGAGGCGAACGTGCTAACCACTAAGCCACCGTGCCCTCTTTGTGTTCTGTAATTTAATTACAAAATAAAAGTAACAGTAATTCGTTGCACTTACTGAGGAAATGTTACTTTTTGAATTATTAAATTTTTTTTAAAATGCTAATTTCATTAAGCGCCACCTAGTGGACAAAAGAAAGTAATCAAATGTAATCTGTTGCTTTACTTTTAGAATGTAATTGAAAAACATTGCACGGAATTTCGGCCCCATTCGTTTTCTATGGGGAAAAAAATTCCCGCTTTTTGGCCCCCGGGTTCGGAATTCCACGGGGCGATTCCTTATAAAAGTAACAGCACAGCTGCTCGCACCATCGGGGCGAGCGATATGAGGTGTGATTCGTGAGGATCGGACGAAAACTGCGGGATGAGTTACGCGGCGAAAATTTGACCGAAGCGAGAGAGAGATTCTAATAGTGATGCTTTTGCACACGTCACTAACGATCATTCGTATACCACATTTAGAACAATGTCACTGCGTCAGAAGGACGGCTTTGAGCTCTAGGTTTAAAAAAAAAAAAAAACACAAAACACTGATGTGTGCTGAAACGGAGATGCCCATGATCTCATTTGAACCCAAGTTTCCGATGGTACAGACTCCCTCGCCAAGAGGAATACGCTCTGGCGACGCGACCCCCGTATTTCTCTCCCCTTACGCATATCCATCAACACAGCAACTAACAGCTGTTTATGTAGGCACAGAAAGTAAATAAATAAATAAATCCTAACCACCAAATCTAAGAGAAAGGTATGAGCACTAAAAAAAAAAACCTGGATCCAAAAAGAAGCTAGATGCTGATTAATGTCTTATGGTTATTTGTAGAGAGGAGATCGTTGTTTTTTTTTTGTTTGTTTGTTTGTTTTTTTTACAAACGGAGGAAACTGTCGAGTTTGTGGGTTTGTGGGGTTTTTAACGGCACTGAAAACGTCTAACGAAATATCTCAAGAATAAAACATGGATCGTAGCGACTTCGTAAATCACAGTCGAATTAAAGACAACACTCCAAAGTGTGCGTACAGCAGTGTTTTGGGGAGCAGCTAGTGACATGTAACGGCGTTCTGTAATTTCATTCATTCATTCATTCATCTTCTACCGCTTTATCCGATCTTCCCTCGGGTCACGGGGAGTCTGTGTCTATCTCAGGCGTCTATAAGGCACGCTGGATGGAATGCCAACCCATCACAGGGCACACACACACACATTCACACACACATTCATACACTAGGGACAATTTTCCAAGGTGCCAATCAACCTACCGTGCACGTTTTGGACCGGGGAGGAAACCGGAGAACCCGGAGAAAAACCCCCTGAGACACGGGGAGAACATGCAAACTCCACACACACATGGCCGAGACGGGAATTGAACTCGGACCCTGGCGGTGTGAGGCGAACGTGCTAAACACTAAGCCACCGTGCCCCTCGGGAATTTAATTACAAAATAAAAGTAATCCGTTACACTTACTGCGGGGAAAAAAACGTGAAATTAAATGATTGAAAATGTTCAAGATTACAAAATCCAAAGACCAAAAATTAACTGTCACTTAATTACGCTTTTTTTTCCTCACAGTAACTGTAACGGATTACTGTTACTTTTATTTTGTAATTAAATGACAAAAAAAATTACAAACCCACCCGCCCCCCGTCAACAATTTGATTCTGGTGCAGCTCACTTCCGAAAACACGACCCGCTTTTTTTCCCCAAGCGCCACCTAGTGGACAAATGAAAATGAGCGAAAAGTATTCAAACGGAATCCTTTACTTTTATAACGTCATTGACACTACTTATTACTAGTATTCTGAACAGGGGTCATTTGTAACCTGTAACTTATCACATTTCCAAAGTGACCTACATCAACACTGGCGCACATCATCATCATCATCATCATCGTCGCCGTCCACTCGTGGGTGGCACTGGACATCCACAAGTCCCTTTAAATAGCTCAGGAGCAACCCTTCCATTTCTCAACCCCAGAGTTCCTTTTCTGAGGTCAGCGCGAGGGGATGGAAGTGCCGTGCTGCAAAACCTCTAGTCGCCATGACTGACCGCAACGGCTTCTCCTTCGGCGCACTTCAAGGAGCCGACGGAACGGAGAGGCCTCCGGCTAAACCCCGTCCTGCTGCCCGGACAGAGGCAGGCCACAGCCGAATGACAGACTCTTTGTCACCATGTTTATAAGCGAAAGACAAAATCCACCGCGGTGTCTGGCAGTGGCAATGTCACCATGCCATCCTAAAGACCTTTGTCCTAAAGACAATAATAATAATAATAATAATAATAATAATAATAATAATAATAAAGGAATTAATGAGGTGCACGGTGGTTTAGTGGTTGGCACGTTCGCATCACACCTCACACCTCCAGGGTCCGGGTTCGATTCCCGTCTCGGCCATGTGTGTGTGGAGTTTGCATGTTCTCCCCGTGCCTCAGGGGGGTTTTTTTTCTCCGGGTTCTCAGGTTTCCTCCCCCGGTCCAAAAACATTGATTGGCACCTTGGAAAAAATTGTCCCCAAGTGTATGAATGTGTGTGAATGTGTGTGTGTGTGTGCCCTGTGATGGGTTGGCCATTCCATCCAGGGTGTATCCTGCCTTAATGCCCATAGACGCCCTGAGATAGACACAGACTCCCCGTGACCCGAGGGAAGATCGGATAAAGCGGTAGAAGATGAATGAAAGGAATGAATGCGTTCCACATTATAATGCGTTATAAACAGTGTCCGTGGCAGGAATTCTTTGGGATTCAAACCACAGAAGGTATATAAACAACGCCCCCCCCCTCATTTTGTTATGTCAGTTTCTTAAGCCCTCTGAGGGCTTTGCATTTCCTTTTCCTGTGGTTTCTCACACACAAAAAAACCCAAAACAGCCAAACCAAATGTAGACACTCCGCTCCAAGCCAAGGAGTTTTACGTCTACTGGATAGACAAACGCAACCGGAGGCAAAATCCAGCTCGTTTATTCATATTTATTTATACATTTCTTTTTTGCGCAGACCCCAGGGCGCGTATTCTCACCAGCGGCGTGGACAAGGACGGATGAGAAAGGCTTTATTATTTATTATTGGCGAGGAGACGAGTGAAGCGTACTAGTGCACATTCCATGTGGGGAGGGAGTGGGGGGGGTGGGGGGGGAGAGTCATGCTGACTGTTTAAATAGTTCTGCCACTCTGCCGTGCTGTACATGACAAATAAGGGCACTTAAAAACTGATCGCGCACCAAAGAAAACTCGCTGCAGTCGTATTAAATCATAGTCAGTCCGGCCTACATCGTTTGCAAGATATGATTATGCTACAGCTTCATGTGCCCAGATCACCCATGGCGCTGTTTCCCAGCGTAATGACCTCACTGTCAGCTAAGCGTATGGAACCAATTTCAACACATTCCCCTTTCGCTTCCTGTGTGAATCGCTCCACGTCTGGGCACGCTTCCAGCTCCATCATAAGCACGTTTCTCAGGGGGGTCGGGGCGGGGTGGTGGTCGTGGTGGTGGTGGTGGTTGAGGGGTTGTGGAACATGGATAGGACCTCACGAGCCTGATGCAGGAGAAATAATGATAAATCATATTTTTACGTTACACATCACACATATGGGGCGGGCCCTGTCTCGGACGCTCCACCTACAGGGTCACTAAGGTCAACTGGAAGACCTCGGAGTCACTGTAAACACTGTGTTTATGTCACACAGGAACTATTTCAATAATTTCTATATTATTCCTAAGAAATATACAGCAATCACATATCATCCAACCAGAAGTGCATTTCACATCATTCCGGAATTTCACATGGGGCAATAATTAGAGCAATATATATATACATTCATTCATTCATTCATCTTCTACCACTTTATCCGAATCTTCCCTCAGGGTCACGGGGAGTCTGTGCCTATCTCAGGCGTCTATAGGCATTAAGGCAGGATACACCCTGGATGGAATGCCAACCCATCACAGGGCACACACACACACACACACACACACACACACACACACACACACACACACACACACACACACACACACACATTAATATACTAGGGACAAGTTCCAATGTGCCAATCAACCTACCATGCATGTTTTTGGCCCGGGGAGGAAACCGGAGAACCCGGAGAAAAAAAAACCCCTGAGGCACGGGGAGAACATGCACACATGGCCGAGACGGGAATATATATATATATATATATATATATATATATATATATATATATATAATATATATACATATATATATATATATATATATATATATATATATATATATATATATATATATATATCATATACACACATATATATATATACCTATATATATCACACATATATGGGATATATATATATATATATATATATAGATATATATATATATACCACACACATATATATATATATATATATATATCATATATATTCATATTAGTTAGAGAACTTTCAAATGAACCGTGTAAAACTACTAAGGCAGAAAGTGATAGCTGTGAATCGGTGTGTTTACAATGACAGAGATGTAGGCTGGGCTTCTTGGTGGTGTTGGTTGAAATCAAACATTTCATAAGACCACAGCGAATCATTTTGCAATTTCAGTATACGGCCAAAAGTGTGTGTGTTTCTTCTCCAAAATATAGCCACAGAAATAGAAGGACACCCTTTTACAGGATATCTTCATACACTGCAGTACAGCCATTAAAAAAGTTCCCTCGGGTCACGGGGAGTCTGTGTCCATCTCAGGCGTCTATGGTCATTAAGGTAGGATACACCCTGGATGGAATGCCAAGCCATCACAGGGGGCACACACACACACACATTCATACACTAGGGACAATTTTCCAAGGTGCCAATCAACCTAACGTGCACGTTTTTGGACCGGAGAAGAAACCGGAGAACCCGGAGAAAAACCCCGTAAGGTCCGGGGAGAACATGCAAACTCCACACACACATGGCCGAGACGGGAATCAAACCCGGACCATGGAGGTATGAGGCGAACGTGCTAACCGCTAAACCACCGTGTCCCCTATATATAGCTTAAAGCACATAAGGCTGATCACTCGTATTGGCCCTTCCCTGTCAGTGTTGACAGTGTGTTGAAATCGACCAGACATTCTATAGCCAGAAATCTGTACAGCTTCCAAGACTACAAACGTTGCAAGGGTTGGATTAAACACGTCTGTGATATACATTTCTTTCTCAAACGGAAAAGACTGGCGCTATAGGCCGAGGGCTTAAGCGGAGGAGACGGAAGAATATCGGCTGTCAGACGTACAGTATAGAACCTTCAAGCGAACGGAGGGAAGAATATCAGGAAATCGAGGCACGGAAACGAGAGACGGATTTCTATAACTTGAGTGACGCTTTTTGCCTGTGGGTCGACACACACATACACACACACACACACACACACACACACAGGGCTCATTCTTCAGCCTGCTCCCACAGGCCCCTCTGGTCAGGTCTGCTGCCAATCCTGGGCCCGAAAGCTGGAAGCCGCACAGGGCCTCGACTCACGTGCTCGACCTTGATTCTACACACGCCGCAGCTTCAAGGAACCGCACTCTCAGCAGCTGGCAGAGCTTGGGTGGAAAAATTCGAGCACAATAGGAGATGTGCCAAGGAGGCGTGTCGCTCGGAGAGGTTTATATCGGCGTTCGCATCCCCCCCCCCCCCCCCCCCCCACCCCCCCCCCCCCGCCGGCTCGTGCACCGTTCCAGGCGTTAAAGGAGCAGGAAGCAGTTCGTATTTCAAAGCACCATCGAGGTGTGACGGGTAAATTTTTTTTCTGCGTGGCGCGTCGCCCGACTTTTTTCCGCATCACTGCGTTTAAAGGAAACGGCAAAAACAATAGGAGGAAAAAAAAACAACGTTGATTACTTACCAACACAATCCATTAGATAATACTGACGGCAATTAAGGTGATTTCGAAGCCGCGCAATCATCTCATTATGTGTGTATGTATCCCCGCGTCCCGGCAAACCCGAGTGACGCACCCAGACGCCGAACGCGCTGACATTTCACCTGATGATCTGCCGCGTAATAACAGGCTGTCCCATCAGGCGATGGGCCTAATGTGTTTATTTACCCTGTAATCGCTCGCCTTTCACTTCGCCGTAACGACAGAACGCTCAGACCATGTCAAGAGCAATAAAGAAACCTACATCTGATCTCAGATCAGGAGTCTAGAGCTTTTTTTTTTATTTGTTTGTAATTTACTTTGGGAATTTAATAGATTACAGATTACAAATGACCCTATTCAAAATGTAATAACTAGTGCAACTCTTCAGTGACTTGATTACTTTCTGGTTACCTTCATTTGTCCACTAGGTGGCGCTTTAAGTTAACATTCGAAGAAGAAGAAAAAAAAAATGTTTCAAACCTTAACGTTTAAGTCTTAAGTCTCAGTTTAAGCACCGAAATCCGCCACTCATCCAGCAATTACCCGTCTGGAGTCGACAAAAGCATTTTTTCCCCTCTTAATACCAACTTAAATGACTGTACAAACAAGAGCGGTACATCGCTCGAATTTCTAGCGGGTCTACTTTTATTCGCATTCGCTCATAATAACGGCGGCGTGCTTTTGTAAAATAAAGAAAACAGACAGGGTGCGCTCTGCGCCATCAGACGTAAATAAAACAACCCGAAGCTCGGTGACTGTTTGCTTTACAGACATAATAAACATGTCTATGGAACACTCGAGTTGTCTACTTTCAAATAAACCAATTCACAGTGATGTAACGTTACGTTACGAACGTTACAGGAGGTACAGTTACCCCGGTATCACCTCGTTAACCGCCCGTGTGGAAACAAAATGCTCTATTTTGGCTTTCGCTAATAATAAAACACACATTTGCGTAAAGCACCCCTTGCCCATGGTGATTAGAGTATTAAAGAGTTGAAAGGTATTCATTTAAGATATAAATGTTGCGAACAATTATCGATAATTCTGTCACAAATCATTCAAAGCAGTAAAGCATTAATAATTATTAATTCATTCATTCTTGAATTCTTGTTGCAATGTTAAGGTTGTAAACAGCATTGAATTGTGTGACAATATACAAATAGATATGACAATTCTGCTCCTGAAAATAAATACTTCATGTTTAATTTCCGACGTCGCATTGTGTAATAGTTATCATTATCATTAATATTATCATTAATGACATAATAGTGCATTAAAAATGCATTACTGTTCGTTAGTAACCGCTGCATTGATGACTTTACACTGTGGCATTATTATACTGTGATATTATTCAGTAAAGGATTCATCACTTATCTTGTAAAGATTACTTTTATTTGTCCACTAGGTGGCACTTTAAGTTAACGTTAGAAGAAAAACGTTAAATTGAGAATTTAACGAAAATTGCTCAGGTGTAACCCTATTTGTAACATTTTTAACATTTACAGAATTAATAAGCAATTTAATTACACATTTTTTACAATGCCGTTACATGTAACTACTTACTACTCGACACTAATCTTGTATAGTAATATATGTATATGTGTATATGTATATAACTTATAAACATACATACATATATATAGATATATATAAATAAAACAAAACGGATGTGCAATCTGGACCAAGATGTCATAATAAACGAGAGTTAATAAGGCGCTGTGACCTTTGTCTCTCATGTCCTATTGGCACTGTTTATGTGAAAAAGTCAAACAGCAGGGTGTGTGAGCGCCTTGTGTGCGCGGTGTGGCATCGCTCTGATCCATGAGGTCACTTTATAAAGCTGAAGACGTAATGACGTCGCTGCTCCAGGAACACAATAATTACAGGTGCAGACAACAAAGTCGAGGGTTCTGTGGTCAGTCGGTGGCCCAATGATTCAGACGGATAAGACGCTGCACGCACTACTGTATGTAATGCTTTGTGCGCCTTTTTTTTTTGGGCCGTGCACGTAACAAGTCTATGACCAGCAAGTTTGGCGGAGGTCGTCTGAGCGACCTAAGGAATCGATGTGTGTGTGTGTATTGTTTGGGATGTCAACAACAACAACAACAACAACAACAACAATAACCAAAAAATCCCTTCACCTAAATGGTGCATGGGTAGACATTGCTCTAGTCTCGTTTGATCTCCACAGGAGGGTTTAAGGAATGGCTCCTCTCTAATCTTCCCTGTCTGTAAATGAAGGGCCCTTCAGACACAGGCTCGACGGGACGTAAACACCGGAGGAGACGCACCAGTGGCACCACTACAACGCACTCTTACACACAAACACACGCAGGTGTGCAATGTTGCCGAAATAGCGTGCGTGTGTGTGTGTGTGTGTGTGTGTGTGTGTGTGTGTGTGTGTGTGTGTGTGTGTGTATATAGTATATATCTATATATCTAGTATATATATATATATATATATATATATATATATATATATATATATATATATATATATATATATATGTATATACACATATATATACATACATACATACACACATATATATATATATGTATATATATATATATATATGTATATATATATCACACACATATACACATTATATATATATATATATATATATAATATATACATATATATATATATATATATATATATATATATATATAATATATATCATATATATATATATACACATACATACACATACATATAACGGTTAAGGGTTTAACGACAACACCACCTGAAGTAGAAGATACATAAACATCTTGAGTGCTGGAGACAAACAAACAAAGCGACCTCGGCGCGCACACCTCTACAACAAAACAGGACAGGACACACGCCACGTTGCTTATTAAAATCTTGGGGCTTTTTTTTTGTTGTTGTTGTTTGTTTGTGTCGGAGCGTCTTTATTTACTCCGGTGGAGGTGCTGCGGGTGTGGGTGGGATCGTCTGGCCGTGTGCGTGCGCCGTCTTTCGCTTTTGTGTCGGCATATTTAAAGTGCCTCGGCATTCCAGAGAAGTTTTTTTTTTTTCTCTCGAACGAGATACTTTGAAGTGTCGCGCCATAACTTAGGTGTGGCGAAGCGCATAGCTTTAGGCTGACTGTAATCACCCGAGCTGATGTGTTGTTTCGTATCATGTTCAACGGAATAGTTGAGGTGCATGAATATATATATATATATATATATATATATATATATATATATATATATATATATATATATATATATATATATATATATCTATATATATATAGATATATAGTGGGTCTGTGAGAGTGTGTAGTCTGATGGCGCTTCCTGTCTCCGTTCCTGCCGTCCCACATAGACAGTTAGAGAACGTTGGGCGGACTGTAGGCCACATGACATTTCAGCGCTCTTGCAGAGTGATGTGTTCCCTCCCTCCGCTCCCCTCCCTCCCTTCCCTCCTTCTCCTGCCCTTCAAAGCTTCGACATGTCATCTCCCACCACAAAAACAGAGGTGGGAAGACTCACTGGCGCTACTGCTGCCTCAGGGCGTCTGGCACTAAAGCTGCCTGCAAATACAGCAAGCGGAGGAGGAGCATGAGTGAAAAAAAATAATAATAAAAAAAAAAAAATACAGGGTGTGTATTAAACAAGGCTCTTAAAAGCCTACGGCACCAAACCGTGGTGGAGCGCATGTTTGCGTGAGTGCGATGGGTGGCAATCAAGGTAAAAGGCCTTGGACAACTATGTAATGCCTATTAAAGCTGCACATCCAGGGCGAGATCATTTCAGCAAGACCCGGAATGTGTGAAATACGGAAAGGCATTCGGTCGTATGTGCACGCGCTTAACATGCACCGGGTTTGGTTACGACTCTCGGGAACGACATTCCGTACTCGAATAGTTCACGCTCATGACAGAAAGACAGAGACGAACGAACTCTGAAGACAATGTGAAGAAAGAATCGTTTTTGCATTTCCCATAATAAGCAGGTAGGAATCGTCTTCCGGAAAAAAAGAAGCTCTCGGGATATCCGTGTAGCAAATCGTCTGGCGGTCACGGAGCTGCGGGATAAAATGACCGAGAGGATCCAATGAAAACAAGCGAGTGTGTGACAGTACAGCTCCTAATGCTTTTGAGGAAGCGTCCCCAGTTCATGCCCTGCTCCACAGTACAGCACACTCGTTCCGAGTCTTGTCGGTATTCCCAGAAACACAAACGGAATCATAATATAATTGGCCATACTCACTCGCTCTCGGGAAGCGCTTCGTCCTGGTTCTGCGGGAGAGTCTGAGGCCTCAGGTGGGAATACGCCCTGGATGCGATATCAGTCCATCACAAAGGGGCACACACACACACACACACACACGATCACAAAAGCATTTCTTAACAACTTTTCCTGTTCACTTTTGGCTTTTGGGAGGAAACCAGAGAACCCCGTGGAAACCCACGTGTGTACAGGAAGAAGAAGATGCAAAACATGGGATTGATGGAAACCTGATTATCGAGCCAGAAGAACGAATGCTTTGCCCTTTGCTCACTGTATAGGAGTCTGAAAAAAAACGTTTTATGCCAAACCTTCATTCGAATTTAACATAGCATGCTGCAGAGTAGCATTTTTTTTTTGCTTTTATGACAAAAAAAAAAAAAAAAACAGGAACTGTATATAAAAAAAATAATCTCTTCGAGAGGTTAAATTTAGTGTATTGTTGTATCACATAAAATGAGTTCTGGAAAATAAACATGTAGAAAACCCCGGCTAGTTGCAACGAGCTAGCATAAGGTACTGCTAGCATTAGCTAGCGCTAAGAACAGCCATAAGATCAACGCAGAGTATTTATCAAACACCAAGATGCCGTTTTATCCTTTTTTTTAAAGACATTTTTATTTTATGTTTTATAAAGATAAGATATACGATATATATATATATATATATATATATATATATATAGCTGGTCAATATATTCGACTGCTTGTCTTTTATTGTCATCTGAGATTTACTGCAATGTTACATTTTTAGGTGCAAAATAACTGTAATTGTGTTATTTCATGTATTACATTGATATATTTACACATTCGATATTTAAACTTTTATCTTCGGCAACCAATTGTTGTACAAGTTTGACTACTTTTGGGTAAAGAAATGATTTCTTTGCTAATTTACTAACTTTTAGATGGATGGATGGGTGGATAGATAGATAGATATTTCTGCACAATATTAACATATCCATCTAATACACCATTAATAAACCACCATTAATCCAGCATTTTTTTTTTAATACCTTGACTTTTTCTCGCAAAAAAAGGGTTGAGTTAGCTCCCAGAAATGAGCATCGATGTGAACTACATCCGGCACGGGACGCACGAATACACCCGATAATACATATAGGAAAGCAACAAGATGACCATGATGTTAAAAAAACATTAAAATGCTTTTTTAATGATCACTATGGTCTACAATGTGTGATAATTGCAAATATTTCAACCTAAATATCTTGTTTTGACCCCTTCTAAGCCGCACTACGGTATTGCTACACAACCCGCTAGATCACAGCATGTATCTCAACCTGCACCACACCAAACTC
>JACRUU010000015.1:9277627-9287627 GCA_030449085.1 Kryptopterus vitreolus | reverse complement strand
TCTCACGTAAAATCAGTGCTTTAGGACGACGCCATTATTGTCAACCGATTTGATTTGAATGATGACCATTTCGAAAAATAGAACCTGTTTTTTTCTTCTTAGAATGGTAACTTCAAGCGCCACCTAGTGGACAAATGAAAGCAATAAAAAAAAAAGGTCCATCAAATGTAATCGGTTACTTTTATAAAGACAATGAAAAGTTACACTTATTACTTATTACATTTTGAATAGTCATTTGTAATCTGTAATTACGTTTCCAAAGTAACCTTCCCCAACACTGATCATTAATTCAGTAATTACCATTATGTACTGATTTGTTAATGACTAGCATTTAACCCTCTACCATCCAATACATGTACTGTAATATACCCAGTGTAATACAAGTGCTAGGCCAAGTCTTCCGATTTAACCACAAACATCTGGAACGAATGTTTTGCGAAATGTATGCTGAGAAACGCACATGACATTGCTTTTTGTCAAAGCGAATAACAACTACATGAATCTGAATGACTTGAATCCTCGGCGTCGCGTCTTGAAAATCCAGTCTTGTGGAATGACAATATCTTGATGTAATTCGACTTTCATTTAAATATATCCTTGTGTGTGTGTGTGTGTGTGTGTGCGCGCACATGTTTATATACGTATAGTACAGTATCTCACAGAAGTGCCTACACACCTTTTGTAAATATCTTGTCATGCAACAACACTGAAGAAATGTCACTTTGCTTCGATGTAAAGTAGTGTACAGCTTGTATAACAGTGTACATTTGCTGTCCCCTCACAATGTATCTACACACAGCCATGTGAGAGGCGCAAATGGGGGCCTCGGTGGTTTAAGACACTGGGATACTGATTGGAAGGTCGGGGGTTCGAGCCCTGGTATCATCAAACTGCCACCCATGGGTCCCTGAGCAAGGCCTTTAACCCTCTGTACACCAGGGGCAGCATACCATGGATGACCCTATGCTCTGACCTCTGTATATGTGACAAATAAAAAACTAAAAAAAGTTCACCAGGGCTTTAGAGGCTGCCAGTGGAGCCCCCTTGCACTCCTCCATGGCATCATCACTTTGCTGGTGGATGTTAGAGACCTTCCATTTGAGGATGGCTCAGGGATAGGGTTCAGGTCTGGAGGCTTGCTTGGCCAGTCAACACTCATGCAGCCCCAGACCGTGACACTACCCCCACCATGCTTGACTGTAGGCAAGACACACTTGTCTTTGTACTCCTCACCTGGTTGCCGCGACCTGACCAAATAAGTTAATCTTGGTCTATATATATATATACATATTAAATAATGCTCATATCGTTAATGACCTTAACGACAATATTACCATGGTAAGCACAGAACTTTCTATATACATTACTGTATTATTTTATGCTGCTTATTCATTCGAAATGTATTACTGTTGTCGTTTTCCTTAACTTTCCTTAAGTGCAGCGTTCAGGAATGCAGTAAACTACCGTTTTTATAGCTTGCATCTTACGAACATAGTTGCGTGGTCAATAACGAACGCCATGAACGAACAATTTATATATATACACATACATACACATACATACACACATTAGGGACACTTTTCCAAGGTGCCAATCAACCTACCGTGCATGTTTTTGGACCAGCGGAGGAAACCGGAGAACCTGGAGAAAAACCCCTGAGGCACGGGGAGAACATGCAAACTCCACACACACATGGCCTAGACGGGAATCATCGACCCTGGAGGTGTGAGGCGAACGTGCTACACACACACAAAATATAAACACTGTATATGTGTGCATCAACTGTCAACAGTCACTCTGGTATTCTAAACCCATCATTTGCATTTTGACAAATAGGACTTATCGTGACTGGATTTCTCATATCAAATATAAAGTCCTGGAAGACGTCCGTACATAAACTGTCTCGCGTTGAATTTCTGGTTTCAATTATCTAGTAGTTTTGAACCCGCCGGAAAGACTTGACCTTGACAGACGCCTTTGCGTAGCTTCATCAACGATATCATTTCGCAAGACTGGATTTGGTCTTATTACACGGCACCTGTACGGAAACGCAACTTCGGAAAACGGATTCGGTGGTGAATGTGTAACACGTGGCGTTGGATTTACACAATGCATTCTGTCTATTCTATTCTATGAGCTCTAAAAAAAAAAAAAAAAAAAAAAAAAAGAAAAAAAAAGAAAAACGCCTTAAAATACGCGGCACGGGATCTGATAGAAGGGGAGTGAAGTAATTAGTCTTAACGAGGGGGATTTAGTGAACGGGTTCTGGTTAAGATAAGAGGGTTTGTTAAGGAGTAAATCCTCTTCCTTTTTTTATATATAAAATTTACACACACACACACACACACACACACACACCACACCTGTAAACGTGTTGGCACTAAGCCCATTCATTAAAAACAACAACAACAACAAAACATCTGAAATTTTGGACATTGGAATAAGTATAATACAAAGATTACATGCAGGACCCGGCCTGAGGGCGCACTCGCCCAAGTTAAAAAGAAATACTGTAAACACGTCCATCCTCTCTTTGTTTCATTAAGCTCGTAAGTAATTCCCCCCCTTCACACACACACACACACACACACACACACACACACACGCAGACAAAGCGCTCCCTCGAGCAAGTGTACGTTACCTGTGCAGTAACATCCCTGTCTCGCCCTCCACACTGACACATCTTTTACTGCTGTAAAGGAAACAAAAGAAAGGGTCAATCACACCGTTATGGCTCAGCAATGCCGTTGAAGGTAACTGACACATTCATGACCTACATTTTCTAATTTATTTAAATCACTCTTTTCCTCCGCCTGGCCTGAGTGCTATTTAACACAATGCCCTTCGCTCTGTCATTCAAATTACAGTCACATTTTTTTCCTTTTTTATTTTGCTTTTATAACATTATTTCAGAACGACGACGGATAACAATATCCAAAGGGGATTGTGAAAATGATGAAAAACGTTTTTTTTTTTTAATGCATTTCGATTTCGGAATACGTTAAACATGTATGGCATGCAATAAAATTCAAATATAATTATATATTTGTCACGTGCACACGTGTTACATAAAGCGCGACGAAATGCGTTTTACGACTGTCAAACATGCAAAAGTAAATAAATAAATAAAAATAGAGTAGGCATGGAAAAATCTGAAAAATAAGGTCAAAATATTTCGATGACAATAATGAAAGAATAATAAATAAATAGGAAAAAAATGTGTGTATGGAAAAGAAATAAGAATTGAATAGTGACTGGAGTAAAAATTTGCGTATACTACACGAGTGTGTTAATGGTCACATTTTAGTGTTACTATAAAGAAAAAGGATGGTAACCTGGCACTGAAAAGAAATATCGTTTTAAAAAATGATTCTGGTGCTTGAATTTGTAAGTAATATGGTAAAAGGGTGGGTAAACTTTTAGGGTCAGGGGCCACATTGAAAAAAAAAAACGGTCCCCGGGCCAGCACCACATGCATACATTCATATCATTCATTCATTCATCTTCTACCGCTTTATCCGATCTTCCCTCGGGTCACGGGGAGTCTGTGCCTATCTCAGGCGTCTATGGGCATTAAGGGCAGGATACACCCTGTATGGAATGCCAACCCATCGCAGGGCACACACTCACACACTTACACACACATTCATACACTAAGGAAAATTTTCCAAGGTGCCAATCAACCTACCGTGCATGTTTTTGGAGCGGGGGAGGAAACCGGAGAACCCGAAGAAAAAAAACCCCTGAGACATGGGGAGAACATGCACAAACTCCACACACACACATGGCCGAGACGGGAATCGAGCCCGGACCCGGGTGGTGTGAGGCAAACGTGCTAACCACTAAGCCACCGTGCCCCCCCACATGTATACATATCAAACATAAACATATAAACGAAATGAAATGTTAATACTCATGTATCATGTATCATCACGGCTAATGCACCACATAGTGGTAGGTCAGACAATTACAGGACAAGTGAATGCAGTCTGAATTCTGATCTTATCCAATTTGGACGAATCTTTGGCGGTCCGGATTAAAAGGACCAAGCGGCCGGATGTGTCCCGCTGTCCCTGTGGGACACCTTCCCCCACAAACAGCAAGGCGTGAAAGGATTGCAGGGTGGGGATGGATCGCGTGGGTAGGATTTCTTTGTGCACATTTGGCACAAGCGTCATTGGCATGTTAACCTTTAATTCATGTTAACTCATGAATGAGTAATTACGCAATAAGACATCAAGAAGGAGCTGCATTCTTTTGCACTGCGATTGTAAATGAAGAATATGTGTTAATGTGAAATTAAGCATAAGATTAGACATAAAATAACAGTCAAAATATCCATGATTCAAATCTGTATCACCTTTTTTTAATACCAACATTTAAATCTTGCTGCGGGAATTAATATATCTGCATAAAGAGAATAAACAGAATAAAAAGAATTAAACTCAATGGGGCACAGGTGGCTTAGCACGTTCGCCTCACACCGCCAGGGTCCGGGTTCGATTCCCGTCTCGGCCATGTGTGTGTGTGGAGTTTGCATGTTCTCCCCGTGTCTCACAGGGTTTTTCTCTGGGTTCTCTGTGTGCCCTGCGATGGGTTGGCATTCCATCCAGGGTGTATCTTGCCTTAATGCCCATAGACGCCTGAGATGATGACCCAAGGGAAGATCGGATATAGCGGTAGAAGATGAATGAATGAATGAATGAATGAGTTAAACTCAAACGTCTAGAGAGATATTCATCGCTCTCTGCTGGAGGGGATGCGTCTTTAATCCTTCTATGCTCGAGATATTCCTTTTCAGCCAAGTCACTGGACACTTAGTTAAAAAATAGACTGGTGCACTGATTAGCATTCATCAGATACCCATTAATAATCACTGACAATCATCATATTCCATCCAACATGCTTTTGCTAATGGAAGCAAGGTTTTTTTAGGGGACAGAATCTATAGAGGTTGATACTCTTTGTGTTTATATATTTTTTTTTGTATAAAATATATATATATATATATATATATATATATATATATAAAAATGAAAAAATACAGATATTTGTGTATAAAATGTAATGCAAATAAATAAATAAATAAATACAGACCTAAACAAACAAACAAATAAATAAATAAATGATTTCACACATACGCTACCAGTCAAAGGTTTGGAAACGCTTCCCCATTTAATGTTTATTTTTTTCTTTATTTTCATGACCATTTATGTTTTAGCTTCTAACTACAGCAAAACTGATAGTAATGTTCGTTTCCATTACCCTTAAAATGCGCAAATTTAAATAGCAAATTGAAAATACGCCTAATGGAAACGCAACAAATGAGCAAAAGCGCACACATATCGCAAAAAACGTTTCCACGTTGGCATGAGATGTTTTTTTTTTTTTTAGACGATGCGAAAAAGGAATAATTCGCTATTTCCAGGTCACATGATATACGTGCACGAGCTCGGCTGGGATATAAATAATTGTTTATTTTCTTTTGAGTGATTTTTTCGATAAGACGAGTTTTATTCGCGTAATATAATTAAAAGGAAACACCGTCATTTCGCAACACTTTTTATTTTAATCGACATTTCAGAAATATCGTAAACGTTTTACGCAAATTTTGCGTCACTTTTGGCGCAAAAACATTAACGTACGTAGTGAAAGCAAAGAGTGGCTCTTTCGACGAATCATACAAACACATTTGGAGCACTGTTGTTTACCTCTTTTGTTTACTGTTTACCTCTTACACCTCCAACAACGTCAAGCCAAAACGATTACCGGTTTAATGATAACCCACGATACAATATCCTGACGGTTTATATTATCGTTTAAAGTGTCATTATCGTTAACAATGTGTTTATATATGGTGATTTTATAAACTCGCGGTAAATCCTTTCCCTTGTAAAATATAAATATTTATATTATAAGAATAAATATTTAATTATCTCACTTAATAACGCAAAGCTTCTGCGCAGAGAAGGGGGGGGGTGTCCGTTCATGACGCGCCATGTTTGTTTGCAATATCCGACACATTTAAATTGTATTTAACCTCATACAGTCCGCTGTAAACATCTTACGACAAAATAAACAACACTGACCGTTACGCGTCCTCCGCCGTAAACACAGTGAATACAAGCGCTATATATCTTTTTTCTTCATGTTACTCCCTGTGCATACTCCAACAACGAGAGCTACTGCCACCTACAGGAGTGGATGTGCAATTACACTTTATTCTAGTACGGCCACGATTATAGTGACCAACTTTATATATATAATTTTTTTTTTTCATCTCATATATATAAATATAAACATAAAATATAAATATTTCAAAAAAGATCTCATAAAATATAAATATAATATATAAAACTGATACACACAATGAAAACATTATTTTTTTTTTCATATTTCCATCTCATTTGAACAAAACATTTTTTTGGTTATATATATATATTTTCATCTCATTCAAACAAAATTATGATATTATTGATAACTGTGATAAAGTTGGTCACTATGATCGTGATTACTTCATATTAATATATTATATATTACTTTATATTATTTTTCTAAACTATATAAATACACAGGTTACCAAATATTATATATATATATATATATATATATATATATATATATATATATATATATATATATATATATGCATGTATGTATATGTGTGTAGGTGTGTGTTTCTAATTCAGCACAAATATAATATACAAATATTTATGTACAAACAAAACAAACTAAATTATGATATTATTGATAATCGTGATTACTTTATATTATACTTTATATATATATATATATATATATATATATATATATATATATATATTTATATAAAACACAAACATTACTTGTTTTTTTTTTTTACATATTTTAAAATTATTTTATTCAATGTCAAATTATTATCAAATATTTCGATATTATTTACATTTTCCCAGCTTAATAAGTTTCATAAGTGTACTTTGCATACATAGACATTTGTTTTTTTTTTCTATAATATAATATATAATATATATATAATATATATCTATCATATACATTATCTCTCTCTCTCTCTCTCTCTCTCTCTCTATATATATATATATATATATATATATATATATATATATTGCCTTATAGAGGATGGTCCTGATGAGACTGATCTCTTCTGCTTTGTTCATAGGATGCTCACTGAACATAGTGTTCTATAGTCCTCTTCACCAACAGCATCGTCATCATCCAACCACTGTTTGCAAGATTAGGCAATTAAATGAAACGGTGGTAATTAGTAAATCAAAGGGAACATTGCCTGAGTGAAAAAAACAACAACAACAACAAAAAACAGTTTCTAACAGTTTCTTCGGTCGGTGAAAATCAAACGCTACACCGTGCCACAGGAATCTGCCAAAAACTCTGGAGTGCGGAATGTTCTGTTCCTCATAGAGCTCAGTTTGTTACCACAGCGCTGGCACTGAAAACCACCAGTCACACACACACACACACACACATAAAAACCCTAGAAACCCTTTTTTAGGTTTTTAATAGCTTTGGCACATCAGGTAACTCCTAAACACCCGAGGACAGGTCGATCTATTCCTACAAAAGCCAGATTTCAACCTTATAAATATAAAAACCCTGTTATCTCCTTACGATAAAGACATTTTATAGACACCCCCGGCCGGATCAGCGAGTGAACATGGACGCAATCATGTCTTAAGGAGGACAGACAGTTCTCAATCACGACTCGTCTCAAGGGGTGAAAAAGAAATAATAAAATCGGAGGGAAAAAAAAAGATTGAGCTTAATGTGTTTTTTTTTTCTTTTTTTTTTCTACCGAGGCACAAATCTCGTCTTCGCTTTAGTATCCTAATTTAGACTTTGGTGAAAGGTGTCTATGGGAATATTTGCAATATAATAATGACCAACAAATACAGATGGTTAATAATAATAATAATAAAAAAAATAATAAAAATTATTATTAATTTAATATCCAAGTGCACCTGAGCAAAGAAAAAAACATATAATAATAATTAAGTTGCATAAAAAACACATATAAGAGGCATGGTGGCTTAGTGGTTAGCACGTTCGCCTCACACCGCCAGGGTCCGGGTTCGATTCCCGTCTCGGCCATGTGTGTGTGTGGAGTTTGTGCATGTTCTCCCCGTGCCTCAGGGGTTTTTTTTCTCCGGGTTCTCCGGTTTCCTCCTCCCCGGTCCAAAAACATGCACGGTAGGTTGATTGGCACCTTGGAAAAAATTGTCCCTAGTGTATGAATGTGTGTGTGTGTGTGTGTGTGTGTGGTCCTGCGATGGGTTCAATCCAGGGTGTATCCTGCCTTAATGCCCATAGGTATTATATATATATATATATATATATATATATATATATATATATATATAGATATATATATATATATATATATATATTATATATATATATATAGATAGGCACTTATATCAGACTCCCCGTGACCCGAGGGAAGATCAGATATAGCGGTAGAAGATGAATGAATGAATGAATGAATGAAAAAAACCGAAATATTCACCAAACCATATATGCGCCCGCTATGGCGCCCCCTAACGGGAGCAGCCTAAATTGCAAGAGGATTTATTACCTTACAAACACCAAAAACCTGTGTAAATCCCATGTGTAAAGCCAATGTAAACTATATCAACCTCAAGGATGCCATTTTCTATCTAGCTTTCAAACAGTGTGTTTATTTCTACTGCTCATTTCGAACAAACCCTTATAGTCGTTTTTTTTTATCATAATAGACAGGAGTAAACATTAAACGTTACTAAACAAAGCCCAGAATCACGACACAGCACGATATAGTAAGTCCTATCTATACCGCAAACGCCGCGATGTTAAACGATATAAAACAATATAAGCGCTTGCCGATAGCAACGCGTGGAAAACCACCACACTACTGGATATCCGATGGTAATACGGTGTCGGCTCTGTGGGAGCCCTTTTGAAAAGGCCCGTTTTTACATGCAAATGTAGAGCCCCCGATTCCTTTTGATTCAGCACTCAACGTTGGACCTCGGCGTGCTCGCGAGCGCACGAGTGGCGTTCGGGTGAAATTACTGAAAATTGGTTTTCTTGCTTTGTTAAGCACCTGCGGCGAGATCAAAGGACGCCGTGGCGCATGTGTCATCTCGGTTTCAATGGGCGGCGATTTCGTAAACGCCTCGATAGGTTAGTCATCGGCGGAAAAACAAAAGGAAACTTTGAACAGACAGTAAGCGTTTTTTTTTTTTTTTTACTCCAGAAAGCATTTTTTTTACGAGCGGAGAGTAAAACGACAGCAACAGCGATGACAGAAGGTCGAATCGTGCATTAAATACGTTTTTATATACGTTTATAATACGATGTTTTTTTTTCTTCGTTCATTACGGATATGAAAGAAAAGATTTGCTATACATAGCCAGATCAACATAATCCACAAGTGCTCCATTGAAGCATATTATCACGCTCAAAGGTGGACGATAACAACGGTACATACCGTGGTACATCGCTGTACTTTGGGTATCTTTTGGGGAAAATATTTTGGTAACATTTCAGGGGGAAAAAATGCTTTAGTAATAAATGAGTCACATGTAGCCTTAGTGGTTAGCACGTTCGCCTCACACCACCAGGGTGAGGGTTCGATTCCCGTCTCGGCCATGTGTGTGTGGAGTTTGTGCATGTTCTCCCCCCGTGCCTCAGGGGGTTTTTCTTCGGGTTCTCCGGGTTTCCTCCCTGGTCCAAAAACATGCACGGTAGGTTTATTGGCACCTTGGACAATTGTCCCTAGTGTGTGAATGTGTGTGTGAGTGTGTGTGTGTGCCCTGCGATGGGTTGGCATTCCATCCAGGGTGTATCCTGCTTTAATGTCCATAGACGCCTGAGATAGGCACAGACTCCCCGTGACCCGAGGGAAGATCAGATATGAATGAATGCATGAGTCACATGTAAGCACAGATTCGCAGTAGAGAATATTTCAAATTCATCAAACAATATTAATAAATGCATACATTCCTGC
>JACRUU010000015.1:9262627-9272627 GCA_030449085.1 Kryptopterus vitreolus | reverse complement strand
AATAATAATAATAATTAAAAAATCACTGCAGAGAGAGAGAGAGAGAGAAGGCCACACAGAGACCAAAATGACAATGAACGCTGGGAATTCATTGGAAAAGATGCTGAGGTGTATATTAAAGACTGAAATTGGAGGGGGGGGCGAGTCTACTGGACTTCTTAGGTTCCTTTGGGCGGGGTCCATTTCAGCGAACTGGGATCGATGGTTTTGTTGCCGGTGCCTCGTTTGGTCTCTTTCGCTTTCCAATCGTCGATCAGGTCCTGTGATGGCAGAAATACAGGGACAATTTACAGTCGTACAGTACATACGAAGATAAACAAAAAAACCAAACAAACAACCTCGAGGCGCGAGAGTAAATTCTAGAGTATTATTATTATTAGAGCCAAATGATTAATTATTAATAATTATTAGAGCCAAAACATAACATCGTGACCTTTATATTCCCTGGTTCCTTTATATTTTCAATATTCTTTAGATCAGGGGTCCCCAATGCGGGTCGCCCCCAAGGATCACGAGTAGCTCTCGGGCCTGTTCTAAAATTAAACATTTTAACTCGTTTGTTGATCATAATTGGGAAAAATCACGAGTAGATGATCAACAAATATCATTAATAATAATAAAACATAGAACAAAAGGGAAATTTGTATTTCAAACTGGAAGCCCTTTGTATTTCAAACTCAGTATCCATGAAGCAGATCTCAGTTCTAAATGGCTGCTTTCGATGGTTTCAATTAAAATTGTCCCTAAACAAAATATTCAAAGAATATTAAATATATTATCTAAAAATGAAAATGCGAAATGAAAATGAACACGTTGGCTAATGATTGTAATAATTAAAGCACATGTTTGATAATTAACTGTTAACACAGTTTAAACACAGATAGTACACTAAAGCTTTACTGTACCACATACCTTAATTATTCTCAATATGCAATATCACACACACACACACACACACACACACACACACATCACTGAGGTATAGTGCAAACAAAATGTGGTTATTGATTTCCCAATGCTAGTTTTATTGTGATGATTATCCGGCATATAGAACAATATGAAATGCGATGTGTCTTAAGTCAGATGGTGCTGATTAGACAAAAACTACTGTGTTGTACCTGTCGCTTTAGAACCAAGTGTTTCCCCTTCCAGTACTTCAGCATCTGTAGGGACTGAAGAGTGCTGACTATATCCACTGGGTTTACAGCGGTCTCTTGGCTGATTTCTGCACAGACAAAAGGCATACAATTTAAAAACATGTGTAAGAGAACCGTTTAAGGGGCACACAGAGTGGTATTCCAAAACCATTTCTGTACCAGGGATATTGTCAAAACCAGAGCTTGATGTAAAAAAAAAAAAAAAAAAAAACAAAAAAAAAAAAAAAAAAAAAAAAAAAAAAAAAAAAAAAAAAAAAAAAAAAAAAAAAAAAAAAAAAAAAAAAAAAAAAACATTCACTAGAACCACAAAAGTCACATGTATCTTTCCCTGTCTGGATAAAGATATTATCCTACGAATCAGAATTCAGCTCAACCAAAGTCCCCTGACCTCTGACTGCACCATCCAGCTGACTCTCTACACCATGTTCTTCGCTGTACCCACCTTTAATGGAGATCTCTTTGCCCTGAAAGTTGTACATGTAGCGCAGTAGGACTTCCTTCCAGTAGCTGCGGTAGCTGATGAGCCCCAAGTCTGAAAGCGGTCTTTCTGGAGACCCCACCTTCTCCTCCACTTTGGATAGCAAATAACCTAGAGCAAAGATAAAGGGGTTTAGGGGAGGGGGGGGCATGTAAAAAGACTTTGTGTAAATAAATAAATAAATAATCATGAATGAAGCAGAAACAATTAAACATTTGAGATTTACTCAGATCTGACGCGAGTATGAGAACTTACTGAAATCTATCAGCATCTTGCCGTAACCCTGTCTCATGTACTGCGGCATGGTGAGAATGCAAGACACGTTGTAGTTCAGGAAAGAGTTTTTCTCCTGCAAAAAAACACAACAGCAGATTTTAGCATAGACCCTGACGGTTCCATTTCAATGACTCCCACGGACAACGGTTGCCTTTGTAGCAGCATATCTAACCACCGGGGCCGTCGTACCTTTGAGAAATAACCCACGAGGTGGCATCCTGTGTTGTCAGCCTCCGTCATGACATAAAAGAGGAAGGGTTCGACATCGTAGTAGAGTGTCTTGTGGTCCAGAAACAGCTTAGCCAGCAAGCACAAGTTCTGGCAGTAGATCTAGCGAGAGGAAGGCACCTTTGTTAAGGCGAGAGCTTCGTCGGCAATAAACGACAGACTCGAAATGCTGTAATGAAGAAGCTATTACCTTGTTTTTTTTCCCATCCACCTCGAACACGGAGATGGCTCCTTTTCGGTAAACCTCATCTCCGGGAGGGTGTTTCCACACACATTTGGCCTGAGGGGGGGTTTCAAAAACAGATTAGAAGAAAGAAAGATTCAAGCTGCTCACTAAGCTTAATGTGAAGCATAATAATAGGGATGGGGGGGGGGTAACTCTGAAATTCTGGAGAGGTATGAGGTTGAATTTCACATGGCATTGCATGGCTTGACTTGCCATATCCTGAGGCAACGAGTAAAAGAGTTCGGTGAATGCACTTTCTGTGACTATTTATATGTGTAGACTGAAGCTACTGTATGAACAATGTCAATTTAACACTAACACTATACACTCCTTGTAACTGTAGATTCCATGCATATTTGTTTGAGCATATTCTTTAAATGAGGCCAATAAATACTCATTTACTAGAGGAAAAGATTATTTATGTACTCAATGTTGAATTTCAAATATGAAATATTTGCCTGTTTATTTCATCCCATTAAGCCATACACAATAAAGGACATAGGAAGGTTAAAGGACAAAAATCAAAGCTTGTTTGTCATGCAAAAGACAACACTTTAGCACACAACTATTTATTACCATGTGTCGGCGTAATATGGTCTGGCTCTTCATGTACTTCAGGCAGAACTCACAGACGTAGAGGCGACCCAGCCGAGCGTATTCCTCCGGGTAAGGGGAATGGTACCAGGTGTCCAGCTCGTAGCGACCAAACAGAATAGTTTTGATCATGTTACTGCCTTCAGTGATTTGACCTTGCATGCGCAACTTTTCCTGAACAAACGGAAGAAAGGAATAAACAACACAGAAAGAACCAGTGACTTTGACTTGTCATAAAAATAAACAAACAGGCAAATATGTAACTGAAAACTATTATCAGAAGCAACACAAAAAGATCCCCCATCAATGCAAAGTTGTTACTCATACTGAACAATTTTGAGAATTGAAAACGGTTCTTAAAACATACGCTAATTTAATACGCAGATTTTATTTCTGGAAAATTTCACGCAGCTTTTCTGGAAGGCAGGAATATCGCATTACTATACTTTGGAAAATGTAATAAATAAATAAACAAGTGAGAATAATAATGACAAGTAGTTTCCCATGACTTATTCTAGTCGGACACTGCGGAGGAACTTTTTGAACACAATGTATTTGCATACCAAATGGGTTTAGCCGTTATTACGGCTATACCGATAAAATGCAGATTTTTCCAAAATTTTGAAGAGACCGTTTATTTTCTCTCTCTTATTTAGAATTGCTCTTTAATAAAGGAAAAGTATCCAATTACGCGATTAATTGATGGAATAGTCGATAGAATACTCGATAGCACCAGCCCGAATTTCGTGTGCAAATATCAAAAACTTCTGGGTCAGAAAAAAAAAAAAAAAAAACAAAAACACACACAAAACACACACACAAAAAAAGAAATAATATTTGCAAACTTGATAGAATGAATATCATAAGCATTTTGCGGTCTGATCTGGAAACCATACGGACAAGGATATGTCGGCTCTGATTTGGAAACTTTTGGGTTCAGACTCCCAGATGCACAATATGCAGTAAATGCATGTGTGAACGGTGCCACTTGAGCTTCAGCTGCTTCAAGTCATGCCCCGGGCAGTAACCGCGCATCACTTTGGACAGTATCATGCCACCCCCGCACGGGGTTCATTTTCTATAACATGCCCCATCGTGTTGTATTTCTCATGTATCGTTTGCAGCGAGACGTGCCCTTTCAAACACACCCCCTCACTTTTTGAAGAGGTGCGTCAAGAAATATAAGATTACTCTTCCCTCTAGACTTCGGGGAGAATCGGTGCAAGAATATCACTTATGTTTCGAACGTCATATGAGCGCTTAAATTATGACCTGGTCGAGCCCGAATGCGGAAAAGTTCAAAGAGGAATGCCAGAGCAGTCGAGTGTTCTCACCAGATCTTCCGATGCTCTTGCTTGGGCTTTCCGAAACAGTTCAAGATCGAATTCACTTGTGATGTTGTCCAACAGAGGCTCTCTATTTGTTCCGTGGGTCTGCCTATGTTCCTAAAAAAGGAGATAAGCTCAAATTCCATATTTCGGACACCGCGGCAGAATCGTTTCATGGATCGCAAGAGAGAAAAGTGTTCTACCGTGTATTTGTCTTTTTGCTCTTTTGACAGTGCAGAATCCTTCTTCTTCCTCAATTCTTGAACCTTTTCCTTGTACTTCACTTGCCGTGCTGTAGGAGCCTGCAATAACATTATACAAACCAAACGCAGCAATTCCAGTGTCACTGATGGGAAAATCATTGCAAAATTGTAAACAGAAACAATTAAATAATAACAATTAAAAAAATCTGATCGGTAATCCATTCTTGTATGGAATTTGAATGAGGGAAATATTGATCACGGAATAACCACGGTCAAATTTCTGTCAACCAAATTCCAACCTGAGGTAGACTTACACAGAACAGCAGTCAATGATCGCCCCCTAGTGGCATTTTTATTCACAATTACAAAGGTCATATATATATATATATATATATATATATTATAAATATATATATATATATTATATATATATATATATATATATATATATATATATATATATATTTATATATTATTCCCAAAAAACGAAAAAACAAAAACAGGATAAATTGACTAACCCTAATTTTGCATATGCAGCCTGCTCTAAATAATATGTTGCTTCAAGAAAGTGGAAGAAAACAATATTGCGATTTATAGTGTGAAAGTCGTGTACCTGGTGCCGTGTCGCATGTCTGTTTTCCTCATTCTGAGTTTGACTTCTTTCCTCGTCTTGTTTTTCTCGCTCTGTTGCTTTCACCTTAACACAGAACATATAGTGTAGAACTACAAATGCAAGATGCTCCATTAAAGGCATAAAAATTTTGTTATGACTAACGAACCTTGCACTCGTCAGCTGATAGGTTATGGTAAAGGGGACAGCCGGATATGGAGAAGTGTCGTTCGTGTTTTCCCGTTAAATGTCCTGTGGAGACGAGGCAAACAATGTGTGAGGCGCGAACATGCGGAGTTGTCTTGCGCAGCCCCGAAAAGGGCGCTCGAGATTTTACTGACCCAAGGAGTTGCATCCGGGTGTGGGGCACTTCATGTTGAAGTTGTAGCTTTCGTGGAAGCGTCGGCGCTTTGGCCTATGAGAGGGGTCGCTGCCCGAGTCTTTGTGGTCTTTGGATGCTCCTTCGTCGTGCGATGCGTTGGGACTGGAGATATCGATGTCGGACTCGGACGACGGAGCGTTGCCCGTTGGGGTCCTGGGTGGTGATTCGTCTCTCTCTGCTATTTGCTTCAAGTCTGCTGGTACATCTAACGGAAGGACGGTGAAAGTGAGAAATTACACACGATACACAACGACAACACATGCATGAGTTTGCTTTCCATAAAAAGAACGCCACTGTTCCATACAGACATGCCGGACATGTGAATGCTTTTCTGAATCATTATTGGAAATTCATGCACAGGGCTTTTCAGCACCCATTACGGGATTGAAGAAACGCGGTAATAAACAGCGCACATATAATAATATGTACCAATAACTGGTCGATCGTAGTTTGGATAACAGGCAGAATGCGGAAACACGTTATAGCCACTTAATCGTAATAAAAATAAACAACGGGAACAAACAGTGCTTTTTCGTCTTCTTCAAACAAATACAGAAAAAAAAAAACGTACCTGGTTTCAAACACACACACAGTGTAATGTACATTCTGTTCATGAGAGTACATGAGAGTAGTCTCATAAAAGTGCATTACTTATTATTATTAATTATTTATTATAGAATGATCTGTCTCCCCTTTTTTTTTATTAAAATAGTCATAATTAAAGTTGTGGAACTTTTTTTTGAGTCACAGCGCCGCTTCAAGTCAGATATGGCTCTTGTACCGTGAAATAACACCACCTCAAAGTAATGTTCAATAACATTACATGGAAATATATATATTTGGAAAGACGATCATTAATGATCCGAATTTGTAACCAGAGGCAATTTACTAAACAAACCCTGTGATTCATCTTGTGATTTACGATACTGTCAAAGCTGTGGTTACAGAAAATAATTAACACCTCAACACCAGTCTGTTTGTTTTACTTTTCATTTGTGATGAGGTGTGTTTATAAGCAAAATGTAAAAAAAAAAAAAACAGTCTGAGAAAATACACTTAAACTTAGACCGTTTCATCCATATCTCCGGTGAGCCATTTGGTTGTTTTATAGGTTTTTTCCATAAGCTATAACCACAATAGTGTCAAACCAGCCTGGCATTTTTAACCCTGATTGTAGCGGTATGAGGATGGGAGACAATTGTAATTGTTAAAGAACGTAAAAGTGAATATTTTTCTTCTAGGTTTTTCTCAGATTTGTCATTTTTCTTTTAATTGTAATTCAGTGAATTGCCAACAGGTGGAGCACTACCATGTTGTTGTGGAGGGCAGTCTGGCGGTATGTGAGCGCTGATAAAGCAACCGAAGTGTCTTGCATTAGAGCATTTATCCCTAAAACAAATAGAAAAATAAAACACCAACCTTTCCAGAATGACACTAGACTGATTTACCTTGCGAGCTCTGGCTGAGCCGGACGGACGCTCTGGTTAACCGTGCGTTTCCGCGTGGATTCGCATCGCTGTGTGAGCTGTCGGTCTTCTCTTGCTCGGTCGAGTCATCGGAGTCTGCGGTCCCGTCAGAACTGCTACCGGCCGCTCTCTGTAAACAAGCAGCAAAGAACAACATCAAGCTTGTTTGTTTTCCCAGAATCAACATACTTTATTGATCCCATAAGGAAATTGTTGTATTCAAGTGTTTTTGTTGAACTAATTCAGGCCCCTAAATTAAATATTTTATACTAGATTCTCTGGACCTGTACTTTTTTTTATGGATTTTACTTTGTGATTGTTTCAATGTTGTTAAATGTTCTATACTAATTAAATGAATTAAACGTTGCTTCATTTTAGGTTCATTTTAGGAAATTATAAGTAGCATGACGACGAAGTGCCATGCGGCCCATAGGTAAGCGATGCACATGCACACATCCGGCCATACATGGAATATAAAAGAAAAGCCATCACAAATTGGCTTGTGTATATATATATATATATATATATATATATATATGATATATATATATATATATATATATATATATATATATATATATATATATATATATATATATATATATTTCATACACACACACACAATAATACATATATATATAAACACACACACACACACACACACACACACACACACACACACACACACATATATATATATACACTAAATGCAAAACACCGTATTTGGCGTGAGCTTGGTCACGTGATTCACAACTCTGAATCGGTTCAGCCGAATTGATTCGTTTTGCGTAAACGGTTCGGAGTCGTTCTCCAGTTCCCAACACTCGTGTGAAACGTACGCGCGTATCTAAACAAAAGCGCTTTTACGTTAGCATTGCTTCCAAAACGGCTTAGGAACACGAAAAGGACACAATGCGTAGCATTTTAACCGGTATGGAAAAAACAAACAAACAACAAAACAAAACAACATATCCGCCATGATATCTAGATATCACAACACTAGTGTTTTCAGTGTTAGCTCACTAAAACCAACTTACACACTTGTACGCTATTTATCAAGCTTTTTTCGTCTTTCTAAACGAAAATCTTGTATTAATATACAATAAAATTTAATTAAAAGGCGTCGCTGCAAAAAAAAGGATAGTCCTGGTGTATTATTCGCGGCTCGATCCGAAAAGGAGCGTACACGATGATTAGGGCACTAGCTAGTCCCCGTTCGAGATGTTCTCAAGGTTCACTAGGTAGTGCGCACTACATAGTGAGCACGTGTGTTTTGCTTTTCCCCTTACTAAAACGTTGACCCTTTCTTACCTTTCTTCGAGGCATTGTGAGTGTAAAATAATTCCCGTTTCCTCTCAGTGATAAACAGCGATAAAAACGCCTTCTTAATTCGTTCCTATTTTAATGTAAATAATTTCGCTTTTGTTTGTTTCTAACGCGCACTTTCCAATTCCACTGTGTCGTTTAAGCAACGGCAGCCTCTCGCGCGCGCCACATTCTCTTTTCCGGTTGGAACCAACCAAAACCGGAAATGGGGATCAAACCGGTGTAAAACCAGACTTGCACCACATGGGGGCGGTATATACACGTGTTATATGTGATTATGTGATGTGATGTGTGTGTTATATGTATATATATACCATATATATATATATATATATATATATATATATATATATATATATATATATATATATATATATATATGCACATTTTTACAAATAAAAAATTAATATTGTTAGTGAATTGTTAATTAAAGTGTTTTAATAATATTAGATATTACTATTATTTAATTATATACGATTATATATATAATCATATATATATATATAAAGGGACACGGGGGTTTAGTGGTTAGCACGTTCACACCGCCAGGGTCCGGGTTCGATTCCCGTCTCGGCCATGTGTGTGTGGAGTTTGTGCATGTTCTCCCCGTGCCTCAGGGGGTTTTTCTCCGGGTTCTCCGGTTTCCTCCCCGGTCCAAAAACATGCACGGTAGGTTGATTGGCACCTTGGAAAATTGTCCCTAGTGTGTGAGTGTGTGTGTGTGTGTGTGTGTGTGTGTGTGTGTGTGTGTGGTGTGTGTGTGTGTGTGTGTGTGTGTGTGTGTGTCCTATGATGGGTTGACATTCCATCCAGGGTGTATCCTGCCTTAATGCCCATAGACGCCTGAGATAGACACAGACTCCCCGTGACCCGAGGGAAGATCGGATAAAGCGTTAGAAGATGAATGAATATATATATATATATATATATATATATATATATATATATATATATATATATATATAATATAATATTATTATGTGTTAAAATATTAAAGTCTATTCAAATATATTTTCATTAAAAGTCTATTCAAATATAGTTCAAATAAACTTTTAAACCCCCATTGGATCTTTGTATTTATTGAAATTCAAGTGATGTAAATATAAATATAATTTCTGGAAAAAAAAGCATATTAGTATACTAGTAAATACTAATAGTATAGTAGTATACTAGTAAACTCTAAACAACAAACACCATTGACTCCAAACGAAAATAAATATTCTGAATATTCGGTAAATGCACATCATATCACATATTCCTGGAAATTGGGATTATTGTATCGGTATTTGATGACTAAAAAAACAAAAAAATATTTATATTTTATAACTTACTTTGGCAATGTAATAGGTTGCAGATGACAAATAATCCTATTTAAAATGTAATAAGGAGTGTAACTTATCAATTACTTTATACAAAATAACGGATTACATGTAATTACTTTTTGATTACTTTCATTTGTCCACTAGGTGGCGCTCGGGAACAGTTTATTTTCGAAGCGGATTTTGTTGTTGTTTGGCGGTGATCGGTGGAATTTGTCATCTTTTTACAAATAGATTTTCTAAAGCAATTGTAATTTAATTACATGTTGTTTTTCCCCTCGCTGTAACTGTAACGGGTTACTTTTATTGTGTATTTAAATTAAGTAACGCCGTTACATGTAACTAGTTACTCCTCAACACGGGTCATATATGCGACGGTATGTAAAGGTGATTGCAGCTGTTGTTTT
>JACRUU010000015.1:9237627-9255127 GCA_030449085.1 Kryptopterus vitreolus | reverse complement strand
CCCTAGTGTATGAATGTGTGTGGTGGAATGTGTGTGTGTGTGATGTGAAATGTGTGTGTGTGTGTCCTGCGATGGGTTGGCATTCCATCCAGGGTGTATCCTGCCTTAATGCCCATAGACGCCTGAGATAGGCACAGACTCCCCGTGACCCGAGGGAAGATCGGATAAAGCGGTAGAAGATGAATGAATGAATGAAACAGCACTCTATTTTTTTCCTTATTATATTAGGAAAAAAAAAAAATATATATATATATATATATACACATATATGAATGAGTGAAATCCTCCTATGGATAAATATATCGATAGATAGATAGATAGATAGACAGACATTAAGGCTATCAAAATGAATGCATTAATAATGATAGGATGGAATATAAAAGAGGCGATAGATGTGTTTTATTAACAAAATAAAAGCACCCAGCATCGTACACCCACTCACGCTTCCTAAATTTCCCTGAACTTACGCCTACGAGCTGCGCATTCACAACAGGTATGACATTCCTCACTATATTAGCGTATGGAACCTCAAACGTATCACCAGTTTATATGGAAAGCAACCGAAACCGGAACATAATTCTTGGTGAGTGAAATAAGTGTAAAATGAGTGATTATTTTATTAAAGGGATTCTGAATAAAATTGCTATATTTATTACATGTGTTACAATTATGGTACATTGAGAACAGAAAAATGTGTCTATTAATCACACTTGCGTTTATATATATATATATATATAATATATATATATATATATATATATATATATATATATATACACACACACACACACACACCACACACACACACACACACACACATTTACATACATCATATATGATATCATATAAATATACATATATATGTATGATATATTATATATATATATATATATATATATATATATATATATATATATATATATATATATCTATATATATATGAAAGAGAATATATCTTTCATTAAGCAAAATGTTTTGGTTTCATATCCAACAACATAAAAAAAAACAAAAACAAAAAATTCAGTCTGAAAGGAAAAAGTGTAATAAAGGCATACAGAGAGAAAAAAAAACGGTCATTAATATTTATTGCCACATTTATAAGTGGAACGATAGAAACACACCAATGTTTTCTACGAGGACTTTCCTCCTATTAATAATAATAATAATAATAATCATTAAAAAAAATTTTTCTTTTTTTTTCTTTGTTTTTACGATGACATGTACTACTATCTTCACAGGAACTTTAAGGTTTACGAGTGTCCTAGCAGTTCTATAATCTCTGAAATCTACATCGGGGAATGCACTTGTAAAACTGTTGTACCTGCATGGCACCAGTGGAAATGAGTAACTCGGCATTGTACAATCCCACACGCACGGAACACCACTATCTACAGTGAGCACGATCAGAGTGCACGGAGATGACAGGAGGACCTTTGGACATGTTTTCTAAAGTCAGGTTGTCATGAATGGGCCGGATTCATTCAGAAGATCTTCCGGTGAAGTAAGGCAAAACAAACAACTATTACATTTTTTTCGCAAAACGAATCTTCGAAAGAAAGAAAAAAGGTGTCTTTTTCCGACACAAAACGGAAACGCAGCGAGTCTATTGGGCGAGACGGTCCCAGGCGAGTAGATACTACGCGACACATATCCCGTATTTGGTCTCTAAAGTACATTCAATAAACATGGACGTGTGAAGCCTCGATGCTGAGCTAGACCTGTTACTCTACGACGCCTCTACGCAGCTTTCTTTTCCTGTACAAACAAGGACAAGACTCTAGGGACGAGGACGGTCGGGACCAAAAGGGCGACGGCGCTCTTGGCGAAAGACAGGATGTAAAAAATGGCATGGTTCTCGGAAGGGAAGGTCAAAAAGTCCAGGATGTGAAGAAGGACCAACGATATGGCAATAGAGCCCATTTTAAAGGGGGTACTGGTGCCCTTTCGGGGCCGCGTATAGTGCACGCCCAGGCCCAGACCTAACAAGGTGCCCACGTTGCGCATCAGACTGGCGAACGGCGTCGTGTCCATGTTGACCCAGGCCGGGTTGGCGCACCATTTCTGAGCTTTTTCCAGAGTCCACAGCAGATCCACTCCCACCGCCTTCAAGAGGACGTAAAAGCCGACGGCGGACGCGAGCAGGAACAGGGTGACGCTGAGGTACTTCTGCAAGCCGGCGTCGTAAATCCACTTCTGCCTCGAGAAGATCTCGGCTACTACGATACCTGAAATCAGAGTTTGATCCATTATATATCGAACCCGCATTTGTACAGGTAAGATGATGGAAGGAACTGCACGGGATCTGTGCACGTCTACCCACCTGAGGCGACCCCGCATATAACCTGGTGGGGGAAATGGGCGGCCACGTAAACGCGAGACATGCACACCAACAGCTCCACCAGTCCCAGAAGCATCCACAGCACCAGCTTCAAAAGCCTGCCAATTATCCAGTGTGTACTGTTACATAGGAGTCATGCGACACTTCTGCAACAACAAATACACAACGTCTATCCTGGCAAATGCGTTTACTTTTGTTTACGCACGCCTGCCTTGTGCAAAACACTCCTGACCCCGGTCAAGCATTAACTTCAGGGTTTAGGGTTTAACTACTTAAGGTTTAAAAAGACTTCTGTATAAGTAACGTTTCACCCGCGTAAAAGTGTAAAACTATGGGTTGCAAATCCACTTAAAAGTAATGTTAAGGAAGAAAATGCCAATGAAGCCAAAAAGCTTATGGCGTATTTATCCGCGTCGAATAATTTGCGTAGGACGAAGAGAAAGCGCCCGATTTGAGTAACGACCCCCGACATTGGTTACGTCCTCGCTGGAGCGTGACGTGATTTGTTGGCAGGTGCGATGAATCGCGTCCAATAGGGTGTGGTTTATATCTCATCCAATCCCAATCGCATTCACTCCATCCGGAATGTAAAAAGAGTAACGAGGACTATTTTTAATAATTGGGTGAAAATGTGAGGGGTAGAAAGTACATTCATCTTCTACCGCTATATCCGATCTTCCCTCGGGTCACGGGGAGTCTGTGCCTATCTCAGGCGTCTATGGGCATTAAGGCAGGATACACCCTGGATGGAATGCCAACCCATCACATACACACACACACTCACACATACACACACTAGGGACAATTTACCAAGGTGCCAATTCAACCTACCGTGCATGTTTTTGAACCGGGGGAGGAAACCGGAGAACCCGGAGAAAAAAACCCCTGAGGCACGGGGAGAACATGCAAACTCCACACACACATGGCCGAGACGGGAATCGAACCCGGACCCTGGCGGTGTGAGGCGAACGTGCTAACCACTAAGCCACCGTGTCCCTCCAGTAAAGTTCAGATACCCCAAATTTCTACTTAGGTAAAGTATTTATACGTTGTTACTTAACCCACATTGACCCACACGGGCCAGCCTTCACTCTCGACATGCATCAATGCGTCTTGGTGTTCCACGATCCCTTCAGTGATTCACAACTATCCCTTCCTTCGAGGATTTTTGATAGACCCTGACCTCTGCCAGACCGGATACAACCCAAAAGAGTTGCCGTTTTCACATATTGCCCAAATTTCCACACATCAAGGTGGATGTTCACTTGATGCCTAATATATCCCACCCATTACCATGATGAAGAGATAAGCAGTGTTATACCTGGTCTAATGTAAGATCTTAAGGGAAGGAATGGCACTCTCAAACTCACCAGAAAAGCAAAGCAGGTGTTTTTCTCTGAGCAGCAATGGCTATCAATGCCACGACCATAACGTACCCCACTGCAGCAGATCCCATTGCATGCCCCGAAGGACTTCCTTGAAGGAAAGAAGAAGGTACAGTCTTTCAAACACATGCCTAAGGTATGCAAAAGAATCGCTTTTAGTATACTTTTTCATTCATTCATTCATTTTCTACCGCTTTATCCGATCTTCCCTCGGGTCCCGAGGAGTCAGGCGTCTATGGGCATTAAGGCAGGATACACCCTGGATGGAATGCCAACCCATCGCTGGGCACACACACACACTCACATTCACACACACATTCATACACTAGGGACAATTTTCCAAGGTGCCAATCAACCTACCGTGCATGTTTTTGGACCGGCGGAGGAAACCGGAGAATCCGGAGAAAAACCCCCTCAGGCACCAGGAGCACATGCAAACTCCACACACACATGGCCGAGACGGGAATCGAACCCCAGACCCTGGAGGTGTGAGGCGAACGTGCTAACCACTAAGCGACCGTTCCCCAGTCTTTTAGTATACTCTTGCATAGTAAACAAATACGAACCACAAATGCCATTACGCTGCTATCTTTACAGATAAGATCAGGGTCACGCAAAGGGCCCCAGTCGGAGGGAGGGTTTTTTTCCGAATCACCCGTCCATACCCATTTAATTCAGGTCAATGATTTATTCCTATCCATCAATTATCAATAGCCTGATTTCAAAGGTAGTGCTTCGAGCATTAAGATAACGCATCATCGAGTTGATTCATTTCCATCGGTGTTACACAACCGTTTACAACAAGAAGAATCCACTGACCACGCAGTATGAATCGTGTTCACGCGTCGTACCTGGGCCGGTTTCGCACGTGATCGGGAGCTGCCTGAGAGCAGGCGCCGATTCCGACTCGCCGCCATAAAACCTGGTCTCTCGAACCCACCAGTACGGCCTCTCTCCAAAAAGGACCCTGCGAAAGCAAACGATTAGTACCATTCGGAACTTTTCCCGAACTTCCGCAAGCTCCCGGAAAAGTCTTACCACTTCAGCACCAGGTTCAGCCAGTCGCCCACCACGCCCACCCAGATGAGCTTGATGCCCACGTTCCTCTCCAGGTGGAACCAGATGGGGAAGAAGATGAAGAAGGTGGTGTGGAGATCCGCCACATAGGAAATCAGCTGAAAGCATTTTTCATAGGACACGTAACTCGTGCTGCAAATAGACCGCCACGCTCACCCCCCAGCTATGGAACAGATCCATGACGGACAAAAGGCAAGGGTGCGTAGCCCGGCCCGGTGACGAGGATTGAAGAGCGCGGTCTTTTTAATGGTCTTGCCTCTTTTGCTCTCCCCTTTTCCAGCTGGACTTTATTCAAGGCTGGATCATCGTGTTTACACGACTCGCGGTGCATCCAGGGGTCTTCGGGGTCTGTGACCTTTCCACCCGCTGTGATGGTGAACGGGGCCAGGACTGATAGCAAATACGCGGCGATTGGTTGGGATACACGGAATATGATGTCATATGATGACACGGACGTCACGAAACCAAACAACAGAGGTTTCTTTTGGATGGCCTACTTTTTTTTTTCCCCCAAAATCAAGAAGCTTTTATATGATACGTTCTATTATTATAGTAAAACGGTGTCACAAAGCCTGTCAATAAACATATTCCTTGCAAGGTTGAAGGAAAAGTGACTAAAACAACCTGTAAGTTGTTATTGTCTTATACACAAAATCCATATTCCACAAAGCAAACAGGCAACTTAAGCAACGCTGCAGGAAAACACCTGAGGTCCAATCACCTTATTCTTACAACATGCGTGTCACTGGTGTAGAACGCATGAACAAAAGGTATTGGGACACTCAACCAAATCTGGTTCTTCCCAAATTCATGGGGAGTCCAATATATTATATATATATATATATATATATATATATATATTACTATATATATATATATATATATATTCATTCATTCTATCTTCTACTGCTTTATCCGATCTTCCCTCGGGTCACGGGGAGTCTGTGCCTATCTCAGGCGTCTATGGGCATTAAGGCAGGATAAATGGGTTTCACCCTGGATGGAATGCCAACCCATCGCAGGGACCACACACACACACACACACACACACACATTCTTTTTACACACACTAGGGACAATTTTTCCAAGGTGCCAATCAACCCTACCGTGCATGTTTTTTTTGGACCGGGGAGGAAACCGGAGAACCCGGAGAAAAAAAACCCCTGACTGAGGCACGGGGAGAACATGCAAACTCCACACACACACATGGCCGAGACGGGAATCAAACCCGGATCCCTGGCGGTGTGAGGAGAACGTGCTAACCACTAAGCCACCGTGCCCCCTGCTTCTATAAGTAATTAAAATACGTAATATACCTATTGACATTAATTGTCAGGATGTCTGATTGGACAAAGCTCGGAATGCAAGATATATATCGAGTTATATTTCCCAGGAACATCGTCCCTAAAAGAGTGTAGGATACGATAGGACTAAATGGGTTTCTAGAGGACATATATATATATATAATCAGATCATCATAAAGAAGGACATTATTCCTAATCACACACTCCACACGGGGGTCACATTCTTAAATAGGATGGGATTCCCCTCCCGGCGCCCCCCCCCCCTGAAATCGAAATAAATTGGTGATACGAAATAAATTTGAACGCCACTGCATACAAATACATGAATGATGACTGCGAAACCGTTTTCCTTTTCGACGTTAAAACCTACGTAAATTCGACTTGTTTGCGTCCTGTCTGGCTTCCAACAAACAGGCTGTTTGTTAACTGTATCTAACTTTTTTTTTTTCCCTCTGTCCCCTCTTTTTTATTACACATGTGCAAGGTCCAAAGATCAGTGTTGTCCATGCGTTCAGCTGGTGGGCCTGCTGATATAAAGCCTAGAGCCAGCATGCTCAAGGCTATCAGTCCTTTTCGCTCTCTCTCGCTCTCTCTCGCTCTCTCTTTCTCTCTCTCTCTCGCGCTTTAACTCAACAGATTGAAGAGGAACAGGATGGACAGCATGATGGACGCTATGCATGGCTACGGCGTGAGCTCCACACAGTATCTACAGACTCACTACAAGCATGCGCAGGGCTGGTTCCTGTTTGTCTCCCTCGCCGCCGACCTGCGCAACACCTTCTTCATCTTCTTCCCCATTTGGTTTCACCTGAGAGCGTCGGTTGGCATCAAGCTCATCTGGGTCGCCGTCGTTGGGGACTGGCTCAACCTCGTCTTCAAATGGTATGTCGGAGCGAGCGATTCACCTAATAAATAACAGTATAATAAATAATAATAATTAATTATATTTTGCTATTTTATTATATAATTATATTTATTTTTTTTAATAAAAAAAATTATTACAAAGATGTAATCTAATAATATATTTATTTATATAAGTTTTCCCTTTAAGCGGATTCCTTAATTTGAACAATTTCCATTGAATTCAATTTTTCCCACTGAAGGATCCTGTTTGGAGAGCGCCCCTACTGGTGGGTCCATGAGACGCCCTACTACAGCAACGGGTCCGTGCCGCACATCGAACAATTTCCCATGACCTGCGAGACAGGCCCAGGTGTGTCCTCGCATCTCGCGTTTACCCGACTACACAAAAACACCACGGACGAAGCACTAAAACGGAGGAACACGACTCGACCCAATGAGTGGCTTCGCTTTTGATCCTGATCTTTTTTTATTCGTTTATATTTACGCAGGTAGTCCGTCGGGTCATGCGATGGGAGCAGCCGGAGTTTACTACGCCATGGTCACTTCGATCCTCACCCTCATGCTGAACAAAAAGAACACGTCCTCCACGAAGGCACTGTAAGAGTCTTGAATTTCAAGCTAATAGGAATTTAGATTATTAGTAAGGGGATGGAGGTAGCGCAGTGGTTAAGGGCTACTGTTTCGCCAGGTTGCCGCTCTTGGGTCCTTGAGCAAGGCCCTTAACCGTCTATGCTCCATCATGGCCGACCCTGTGCTCTGACCTCAGCTTCCAAACAAACTGGGATTTGTTTTTGTGACAAACAAGGGCCATGAGGGTGGAAATACCTCAGTGGTTAAGGCGCTGGAGTACTAATCAGAAGGTTTGGGGGTTCAAGTCCCGGTATCAGCAGGGTCCTTGAGAAAGACCCTTCCAAAAACGAGCCGGGATATGCGAAGAACGAACTTCACTGTGCTGCGATGTATATGTGACAAGTAAAGGCAATTCTTTTCTATATTAGTAGCCTTGTGTCTAGAAGGATTGTGCTTCTGGGTAGCCAAGTGTCTTTCTTCATCAGGTATATAATACTAGATGTGTTAGTTTGGCCATACCAGGGCTCGAACCACCGACCTTCTGTTTAGTAGCCCAGAGCGTTAACCACTGAGGTACCTCCACCCTCATAGTGTAGCTCCATACCTCATATTTGTCAGATATACAATACACAGTGAAATTCTTTCTTCTCATATCCCTTGTTTTTGGAAGGTCAGAGAGCCGGAAGAGCACGGGTTCAAACCCCACCACCACCACCACCAAGCTACCACTAGTGGGCCCTCGAGCAAGGCCCTTAACCCTCAATTGCCCAGTTGCAAGTCGCCCTGGATAAGGGCGTCTGCCAAATGCCGTAAATGTAAATATAGGGTGCCCCCTGGAGCACAGAGGGTTAAAGGGCCTTGTTTGTATTCAGGCTGATATTTGAGACAAATATTACGTCATTGAATGTTTTTTTTTTTTCTCTGTAATGTTCCAGGTATTTACGAGGCACGCTCTGGACCCTTTTCTGGACCGTCCAGGTCTGCGTTTGTCTCTCCCGTGTCTTCCTGGCTGCCCATTTCCCTCATCAGGTCATTGCCGGCGTATTTACAGGTCAGTTCTCATCGGATCGTGCGGGAATTCCGAGGCAGGTTCTTTTTGTGCAAGAAATAACTAAACCGTCCCGTCTTCCTCGCAGGCATGATTGTGGCTGAAGTGTTCAACAGGCAGAAGTGGATCTACTACGCCAGCTTGCAGAAGTACTTCAACGTCACTCTGGTCCTGCTGGCTTTCGCGCTGGGCTTTTACGTCCTTTTGAAAGGTCTGGGCGTGGACCTGCTGTGGACTCTGGAGAAGGCGCAGAAATGGTGCGTGAACCCCGCCTGGGTGCACCTGGACACGACGCCGTTCGCCAGCCTGCTGCGCAACATGGGCACCTTGTTCGGACTGGGCCTGGGCCTGCACTCGCCGCTCTACACCGAGAGCAAGAGAAGCACCAGCGCCCCCTTCAGGATGGCCTGCGTGCTGAGCTCCCTGCTCCTCCTGCACCTCTTCGACTCCATCAAGCCGCCGACGCACACGGCGGCGCTCTTCTACCTGCTGTCGTTCTGCAAGAGCGCCACCGTCCCTCTGGTCACCGTCAGCATCATTCCGTACTGCGTGTCCGGAGCCCTGAGTTTACCGAGCAAGAAACACCTTTAAAAGAACTAAAAGACAAACAATTGTAGCAAGAACACATAAAAAAAAAAAAAAAACCCTCAGCAGTATTCACCAGCGTTCCACTTTTCACAGCACATGTCTTCAGGTCGAACAAAAACTCAAACGTGGACGGAAGACGGGACTTCCTTAAGCACTGTAATAAGTTGTTTTACTGTTCAGGATTACGGCGTTGTGTTTAGATTAGCGTTTTTATTTAATCTCCTATCTCGTACCTTGGCGCTTTATAAGTGTACTGAGAATAGGCTTGGCGTCGGGCCCAAGCACACAAATGCTTTTGGACGAGGTTCGTTTTTTAAGAACTGAGATTTTATGACTGGGACGATGAACGTCGTTTTATTTCGAGTAATCAAGCGGAAAGCGCCGTCCCGCCCCGTATTTTGGAAATGAGTGTGTGCTTTCTGTAAAAGTCTATTTTTGAAAATGTTTATTTTTAATAAAACCTTCAAAATATATGAAGCAATTCTGTCATTTATTCACAAGTGTTTTGTTTTCTTCCCTACATTGAAATTTAGGGCATTTGGCAGGCGCCCGTATCCAGACTTACTTATTAGTTACACAACTGGACTGTAGGGGCAGGTTGGCAGTGCTGGGATTTGAACCCATGACCTTCTGATCATTAAACCAACATCCACAGAGCTACCACTTGCCAGACCGATATATATATATATATATATATATATATATATATATATATAGATATATATATGAGAGAGAGAGAGAGAGAGAGAGAGAGAGAGAGAGAGAGAGAGAGATATTTGTGTTGTGCTGTCTTTCGTTCTTTCTTTACATTAACTAAAGGATGGATGAGAGCAGTATGTAAACAGAAAATTATAAACAAAAGGATGGAGTCTTATTTCCTATTTAACTCGTCAATTTATCCTCTTTGCCATGTAAATATTTATTCATTCATTCATCTTCTATCGCTTTATCCGATTTTCCCTCGGGTCACGGGGAGTCTGTGACTATCTCAGGCGTCTATGGGCATTAAGGCAGGATACACCCTGGATGGAATGCCAAACCCATCACAGGACACACACACACACACACACACACACACATTCACACACTAGGGACAATTTTCCAAGGTGCCAATCAACCTACCGTGCATGTTTTTGGACCGGGGAGGAAACCGGAGAACCCGGAGAAAAAAACCCTAAGGCACGGCGAGAACATGCAAACTCCACACGCACATGGCCGAGACGGGACTCGAACCCCGGACCCTGGCGGTGTGAGGCGAACGTGCTAACCACTAAGCCACCGTGTGCCTACTAATTACTACTCACTTTAATATAAACAGTTGTTACTAGGGTACTTCACGCCAATCGGTGAACCAACCACAGATGCTTAGTCATGTCGGTCGTGACACCTTGCTTGCAACATATTAATTTATTACTATAATTAGCTTCGTTTTCGCGTTTACAAATTGTAGTCATATTTTTGAACGTTTGTCCTTTTAACAACGGGGTAAATAAAGGATCCAAGTGTGCGAAAACAGAGCTTTAATAATAAGAACAATAATCCGAGTCAAGGAGAAGGAGGGAAAAAAAATCCCAGAGACACGAGAAGCAGACGAGAATCATCCGGCGCCGTGAAGCCCTTAAATACCCCACCGGTACGAGGGACACGCCCTGACGCGGCCCCGTAATTATGCATCATGAAAGTTCATGCCTCAAGACTGAGGGATCCTAATAGATCCATTTTGGAAAAACTGATATTTCGATTAAAAAAAAAATAAAGGTCTTGGCAGGTTGCCAGGTGGGAAAAAAATGCACCTGGGAATCGAGAAAAGGAATCGAAATGAGAATTTTAAGACTCAGAAAGCAGAAAGAGCTTCATTGCCAAGTAGGTTTGGTCTTGCAAGGAATTTGTTTTGGTGCCTGCGCATTTTTAACACATTTAGGATGGAATTAAAAAGTATGGTAAATAAAATAATAAAGGGTTATTGTACATTCATTCATTCATCTTCTACCTCTTCTTTCTAACTCTAGCTACCGCTTTATAATATCCGATCTTCCCTCGGGTCACGGGGAGTCTGTGCCTATCTCAGGCGTCTATGGGCATTAAGGCAGGATACACCCTGGATGGAATGCCAACCCATCACACACACATACACACACACACATTGTTATTGTACATTTTTATTTATTATTATTTTTTTTAATAACAAGTATCCGATTCTAGAATGGAAATCGATTCCCAACCCTAGTGAGTAGAGCACTCTGTGCTGCTTGTAGCTTAATAAGCTTAATAACCTCTACAAGGCAGTGGTATTAATCCTTCACCAGTCATAACTGAATCCTGTGGAACAGAATCTGCCTGGGCTTGGTGTGTGTACTCGTACCTACCTGCACATATGTTTAGATCATGCTTCCTAAATAATCCTGAATTAACCCAAAGATAAAGACGATCATCAAACAACCGTTAAAGTGCGCCATCGTGACGTCATGACGGCCGGTGCTCAGAAGTCCATGCCAAGTCGTCGTTCGCTTTTAGACGACGAGCTCGATTGTGTTCACTCTTCTCCCGTAGTGCGTTTGTGGCTGCGATCCCGCAACAGCGCCTCCGCCTCGGCTCTCTTCGCCAGGCTGTTGGCCTTGCCTTGGAAACGCCCCTTCTTTCCCGCGCCCTTTCCCTGTAGCAGCTCGGCTACTCTGTGGAATATTCAGTGGAATAACTTTTACGGAAAAACACTCTTAAAGAGGAACTGAATTGCGACATGCGGTGAGATAATCGTATACTGCACTTTTTCAAATACATCACAACAAAACAATGCATAAGCAGCAGAAAGCACTAGAATCATTTTTTAACCATATTAGTCAATCTATCTATCTATCTTTTCTCTATCTAACACCATACCGTGGCCCCAGGTCCGTTACGAGGTTCTCGGGTCCTGCGAGCAGAAACATTCCCGCTCCTTTGTCTTCCCCTACTGTCAGAAAAAGGACCGTCTCCTGCACAAAAACATCACCACAAATGCAGGTATACGTTATAAACAAGGTCTATGACACTATTACGCCTTTGCATAATGTTGAGAGGGGGCACGGTGGCTTAGTGGTTATCACGTTCGCCTCACACCACCGCGTTCCGGGTTCGATTCCCGTCTCACCCATGTGTGTGTGGAGTTTGCATGTTCTCCCCGTGCCTCGGGTGGGTTTTTCTCCGGGTTCTCCGGTTTCCTCCCCCGGTCCAAAAACATGCACGGTAGGTTGATTGGCACCTTGGAAAATTGTCCCTAGTGTATGAATGTGTGTGTGAATTTGTGTGTGTGTGTGTGTGTGTGTCCTGCAATGGGATGGCATTCCATCCAGGGTGTATCCTGCCTTAATAGACGCCTGAGATAGACACAGGCTCCCCGTGACCCGAGGGAAGATCAGATAAAGCGGTAAAAGATGAATGAATGAATGAATGGGTTGGAGTAGAAGATTTCGCATGACCCGTGTGACCTCGACACTACCGGGATAAATGCTCAAAAACGTTTCCTGAAGGTTAGTTTATCGTTACAAAGCACTGTATAGAGAATTTCCCCGACTTTAAGTGTGTGGGAAAAGACCATTTACATTTCAGAAATTCCATCACCAGTGCGAATCCTGGAGAAGGTTAGAAAAGACACTTGTGGAGCATGTTGGAATTGTCTCCATGCACTTTTTTTTTTTTTCTTAGTAAGCATTTTTTTCAGTAGGGTTTTTTGTCCTATGTAATTAAGTGTGTGTGTGTGTGGGGGGGGGGGGGGTGGGGGGGGGGGGGGGGATTAGGGGATAAGAGCTCATCTTGTGCAAACCTTCCAAACAGTTTGTTCCCATGCAGGTGGTATCAAGTGATTTTCCGTTCAAACCAGTTTCAGTTTTGCCAAGAAGGCTGTTGGCTGCTTGTCACCTCATATTTGTCCAGTCAGCAATTTAAAATGCTTGAATTTGATTCGGGTATCTGTTTACATTTACAGCATTTGGATATAACAAACAACCTGGTTTGCCCAATGGAAAAACGTTTCTTATAAATCTGATTGGCAGATTCCAGTAATGCACTGTTGCTGATTGGGTGTTGTATCTCACCTGAAATCCAATCTCATTGGCAATGATGTTCATGAACTCGTTGTCACCGTCCTTGCTATGAACGGAGGAATAAATAAACTATTAAAGCAACAATATTGAAAAATTATAAATAATCAAGTTAGGGCTATTTTACGGCAATCTTTCCGATTTTATGACGTATGACACGCACTGGTGTAAACTGAAGAAGTTGCCTTTCTCTGGCCGGCTCCTGAAGTTCTGCGCTATCAGAACCGCCATGTCTCTCAGGACAGTGAGGTTACTCTGCAGGGAACACAAGAGTTTAATAAAGCAAGTTTAAAAAATATATAATAATAAAATGTCACATTAGACTTGGTTTTACCTTCTGAAGACGCTTGACTGTTTTCTGGAGTTTATCCACAGCATCGACGTGCTCGTCTGGCCCTGTTCTAAACGACAACATTTTACCCCGTGATTTTACCCCGTGACCGGGAATAAAGAGCGAAAAAATGATCTGGATACTCACTTCAGCAGTGCCGTCAGCGACTTTTCCGTGTTGTAGCTTTTGTCTGCGCACTTCAGTACTCGGTTTCCGGCGATGAAAATTAAGTTGGTCTTGTTCTTTTTCCCTTTCTCCGTCCCCAGTATCTTAATCACCTTGTAAAGAAAGAAGAGCTGAATGGTGGGCGAAATGTTTTTCCGTGTCACTTATATATTGTTAAGTATAAAAAAGTGGCAAGGTATCCTATTACTCATATTACACAAACATACAACATGAAGTCCAGGAGCCACCAGTACATGTGTACATGTGTGTATATGTTTGTGTATATGTTTGTGTGTGTATATATATATATATATATATATATATATATATACTCACACACACACACACACACCTACACATACATACATATGTATATATATATATATATACCATTATAACTCATGGCAAAGGGTTCTAAAGTACTTCCAACCCATTTTCCACCAGTTCCGAAGAATTGCTGACGTCCTGTCACCAAATCTTATTTTCAAAATTTCCCTGTATTAAATACCTTAGATAGAAACATCAGTCCTATCAGGTTTCGAAAATGTGATTGGTCCACTGGACATGTAATTTCACACGGTCAATGTACTTATTACTAACCTGTAGATGGCTGAGATTGGATACGTGGGTCCCACAACACATATTGGCGTCTACTCCGTCAATATCGATGATCCTTACTGGTCCGGCATGATCGTCAGGAAGCCCTCTGCTCCTTACCTATGTAAAAACGCCACTGCAGCTGCTTAATATGTACCTTTTATCGTTGAATACGCATTGACGTCAGCTTCAGACGCACGCCACAACAATATCTAATCAATAATATTTACTTCAGTGATTTCAATGTTCCACATGATAAGTGTGTACCTTCTCCACATCAGGGTCATCTACAGAGAGGAGGCGCACGGTGACTGGGACATGAGCGCGGATCCTGTCATTGACCGCGTCCTCCAGCACTTCCATCTCTCCCGGCATCACTGAGGGTGTATCCAGCTCGATACTGCTGCGCTGTCGGCCCAGCTCCCTGCAGCATTAACACACACACATACACACACGGCCCTCTTTGCTTTCACGTACATCAAAAAACGTCAATATTCAACCAGACCTGCAATAATGCCATTCTATTAGGAATTCCAGGATCATACCACGAGGTTGTTTTGTATCCAAACTTCAAGTCTGCCAAGGCAGTGATCAGATGTTGGCCTGTGGAAAGAGTACACGCTATTAATAACGGAAACACAAACTCACAACGTCAACTTGTAAGACTTTTTAAGACCTTTTAAGACCATTATGAATCATTGGAAAACCTGTTTATGAAGTTATTTAAGAACATCAAATTAAGGTTTGATGAAATTTCAGTTTACGACACCAAGGATACCCTGAAACAACATGTAAATAGCAGGTGAAACAACAGGTAAATAACTGTGACATCATCAACACTTCTTTGAGATTAAGGAGGTGGGGTAATGACTGAGTGTGGGTGGTATAATGTGAGCAAGGTAGATTCACAGACAACATTAAACATAAATATAAACAGATAAAATGTCTAATAAATAGCAAAAATGTTCATTGGCAAATTGGTGAGGTATAAGAAGAAAAAAACACGCTTGCTTTAAAGCTGCTTGCTTGATGGTAATGTAGCCATATTTTATTCCTTCCCTAAAATTTTGATATGATGTATTGCTTTTTTTTTTATTTATTTGATAAGATTTTTTTTTTTACAAATAAAATAGATATATATATTTATATAGATTATATCTCTTTTTACTTTTTATTTTATTTTATTGTACATTTCTTCCCTTATCCACATTATTTATATTTATACCGTAATTTATCTAGTATGTAGATAATTTAGCTATTTATATAGATAATATATATCTATATATATATTTATACAGATGATATCTTTTTTTACTCTTTATTATATTTTTTTATTTTATTCTACATTTCTTCCCTTATCCACATTATTTATATTTATCATTTTTGCATGCTGGCGGAAAGATTTGTTTATTTTGAACGAGTCGTTTAATGTGACTCAGAAGAATCAGGTCTCAAAGATTCGTTTTCATTTTGTACTGAACAACAAACCTCTTTGGAATCTCCATAGGTTATGTACTGGAAAGTGAATCCCATATACACCATGCAGTTAAATATACACAAACGAGTATACAAATACTATATATATACAAAATATACTAATATACAAAAACGCAGTTAAACGAGACGAAATGAACTAAATGGCTCCGAAAAAGACTCGTTCATTGTCATACACAAGATTCAAAGAACCAAATCTTATCACTATTGAACACTAGATTAAAATTAATTGTCGTACAATTTTGGCAGCTTTGCATTATGATATATAACCGGTGTGAAAAAATGTGGGTCGTCACACACTCACCTGAATGTTGCTGCATGTGATCAAACCTACGCTCCCAGTCCACCTTGAGCCGAACCTCGCGTCCTTCCTCTAGAGCCGAGCTTGTGAAATGCACTGCCTCCGCTCCCTGCCTCAACACTCGCAGCACTTCCACATTCTCAATGCTTCCACGGTCATCGGGCTGATAACCGCCAGTTTCACACACACACACACACACACACACACACACACACACACACACACACACACACACACACACACACACACAACACACAGTTACAATCTGTATAATGTCCTGAACAGAACTTATACTGCAAAGTGTAAAAGCAAAACAAATTCAAATTCCTGTTGCGAAACCGTTATTAAAAGAAAATTCGTAAATAAAGCGTAATTTGTTGAAATTGAACAAGTTTTAATAAAAAATATAGTATTGTATAAACTATAGCATGCGTGTGCACGGGTGGCATGCGTGTGCACGTTGCAAAAGTATTCATTCCCCTTTGCACATGTTTAAACACTGTGTCACGTTATAACCTCAAACTTAAATGTGTTTTACTGGGATTTTATACGATACACCAACCAAAAGTATCAAGATTTTTATTTTTACAAATAATATATATATATAGATATATATTATATTATATATATATATATTCATTCATTCATCTTCTACCGCTTTATCCGATCTTCCATCGGGTCACGGGGAGCCTGTGCCTATCTCAGGCGTCTATGGGCATTAAGGCAGGATACACCCTGGATGGAATGCCAACCCATCGCAGGGCACACACACACACACACACACACACACACACCACACATTCATACACTAGGGACAATTTTCCAAGGTGCCAATCAACCTACCATGCATGTTTTTGGACCGGGGGGAAACCGGAGAACCCAGAGAAAAACCCCCTGAGGCACGGGGAGAACATGCAAACTCCACACACACATGACCGAGACGGGAATCGAACCCGGATCCTGGCGGTGTGAGGCGAACGTGCTAACCACTACGCCACTGTGCCCCACTCTCTATATATATATATATATATATATATATATATATATATATATATATATATATATATATATATAATATATATTTATATAGATATATCTTTTTTTACTTTATTTTTTTTTATTTTATTCTACATGTCTTTCCTTATCCACATCATTTATATTTATACCGTAATGTATCTATTTATATAGATACTTTATCTATTTATATATAGATAAAACATAAATATTTATATATAGATGATATCTCTTTTTTACTCTTTATTTTATATTTTATTCGACGTTTTTTCCCTTATCCACATTATTTTATATTTATAATTTATCTATTTATACAGACATTGTATCTATTTTATATAGATAAAAAAA
>JACRUU010000015.1:9210127-9235127 GCA_030449085.1 Kryptopterus vitreolus | reverse complement strand
TTTTCATGCTTAAGGTATTCGTTTCATCCGCCATGTGGTTAAAAACATACCAGTGACAGTAAATAAATGTGGCCGCTGTATACAATAGATAAAAATAAAACATGGCCGAGGTCCACAGGAGTCTGGGCTTTCTCGTTTTATATATACAAATATAAACAAACATTTTTGGCCAGAATTCTTTTTTTTCATGTTTTCTCAGATCAGTTACACAACTTTCAACCTTCTCAGTAACCTTAGAAATTCAAGCTTTTTGTTTGTTATAATCATAGTAATATACACAATAAATTTGCAATGAAACGTAATTGATGCTTGACTAATCTGTCCCTCACAAAGAAAACAATCAATTTAACCGCTACTACTTAAGTTTGTAAAATAAATAGAACTAAAATTGGGATAAAAAAGAAAAAGCAATCTAATTCTTGGTTCAAATAAAGGTAAGAAGTTAGTGTTAGGGTGATGGTATCTCTCGTTTCAGCCATGCACAAAACATCTACTGCACAACATTTCCTGTAGAGTTTGATGGGCTGGAAAGATGCTGATCAAAAGATACCTGTTTTACTTTTGGTATGATGTCTAATTTCATTTTCACTTTAGCGCAGTATGTATTCCGTGTACGTCTATGAATCTTCTCTATCTATCTATCTATCTATCTATCTATCTATCTATCTATCTATCTGTCTATCTATTTTTTTAATTTTGCTTGTATTGGAGTCATAAAACGTAATTTTATAAATTGCATGTAAACTTGAATCAAGGGATAATTGTGGCTAATAGGGGGCACGGTGGCTTAGTGGTTAGCACGTTCGCCTCACACCCCCAGGGTCCGGGTTCGATTCCCGTCTCGGCCATGTGTGTGTGGAGTTTGCATGTTCTCCCCGTGCCTCAGGGGGTTTTTCTCCGGGTTCTCCGGTTTCCCCCGGTCCAAAAACATGCATGGTAGGTTGATTGGCACCTTGGAAAATTATCCCTAGTGTATGAATGTGTGTGTGTGTGTGTCCTGTGATGGTTGGCATTCCATCCAGGGTGTATCCTGCCTTAATGCCCATAGACGCCTGAGATAGGCACAGACTCCCCGTGACCCGAGGGAAGATCGGATATAGCAGTAGAAGATGAATGAATGAATGAATGTGCTACACGATTACTGATAAATTATATAATAATTATATATATATTATATATATATATATATCTGACATTATACATAATCGATATATATATATAAATTTAAATCGATTTAAATCGTGAACGCGCTCGCTCGTGAACGCGCCTGCGCACCCACGTAACGGTTTGGAACAGAAGGAGTTAAATAAGCCCCGCCCCCCCCCACCATCACCTCCCACCAGCCCACTCCCCCCACCACAGCACCCCCACCCACCCACCGCTTGGTAACCGCTTTCCCTCCCTTTAGCCCGAGAGACAGAAGGTGGTGGGGGGGGGCGGGACAAGAGCAGGACAGCGGGAGACATCTTGGGTCCGCGTCCAGTAAAACAGCGCATACCATCGCACTCCACCGCGGGTTCACGGTCATCTCGGAGCTGAGCGTCGAGAGCGCGCTTGACAACGGAAAGGATGGGGCCTTGGGATTTTTGACTGCCCCGCCCCCTTTTTTGGCCCCTCCTTTTTCCCCATTCCTTCCCCTTTCCCTCTTCAAGACATCATCATCATCATCATCATCAAAGTTGAGGAGCAGGAGCGTGGCGGACATGTTCTCCACTCACAGCACAGGCGACTCATGGTAGGATATTATGTTTACACACATTGGCACCCGTGTTGTTTCCCCTGCCCCCCCCCCTCCCTCCTCTTTATCTCTCTCTCCTATAGTAAAATGTTGATGCAGGATCCTTATCGAGGTGTGAGTGTTGTTTTTCTTGCTCCTGCTCTCATCAGCTGTTGATCATTTGTTCATAACCCCTTCCCTCTCCCCTCCCTCCCCCTCTCACCCTCCACCGTAACCTGTCTAGCGACAACTATTTATATATATATATATATGTGTGTGTAAATAAATAAAAATAACGGTGTGTCGCACACCATAATATCCGAGCTCCTATCTATGGCCTCTCATCCTCACCATCACCATCACTAAGAAATGCTGGATGGCACCTAAGGGTTTGTTTGTTTATATAGCGATATTATAATCGACACATCGGCATATTTTTTTTGTTTGTTTGTTTTTGTTTATTTTTTCTTTCCATGTGTTTGCTTACTTGGAAATCCTCACCGACCGGAGTTCCACATATCCATCCACATTGATGAGAGATTTAGTGGTGGCTTGATCGATCGATCGATTAATCGTCCCGTAAAACATCCTCGGAATGCCGTCATAGTGTTTTTTGGCCAAAATCCCAAATGACGTCTTTAATCTCATGTACACCCACTAATAGGAAGCTATGTAGGATTAACCCCCCCCCCCCCCCCCCCCAAACACACATACACAAGCTGTTTTGGAAGTCGGATGTTGTTTAGATGAAACCCTTAAATACCATCATTAACGATTTTTTTGTGTGTCATGTAGAAATCCTTCAGGTGAGCAAATTGTTCATGACAAGCAGGGGAACTTCATTTTACCCCCCCAAACCTGTGTCACATTTTTAAAACCTATATAACATGACTACATAGCCAGCTTATAAAACATAACATTCTTTATTCCTTATCTGAATACAAACCCGAATCCTTTATTATAAACCTAGGCTGGAATCCTTAAGGCTTTGGATCGGGAGGTTGTGAGTTCAGATCCCAGCCACACCAGGCTACCACTCTTGGACCCCCCCACCCTGATCAAGGCCCTTTACTGCTCAGTTAAGTTGTATAAGTGAGATAAATGTATGTCGCTTTGGATAAGGGCGTCTGCCAAATGCCTTATGGGTAAATTTAAAAAGCGCTTGTGAGCATTAGTAGGTCATGTGACCAGAAACAGTATGGAGGATGAACACGTTTTCAGATGGATTAATATCTCTAGTGTCGTTTTGCTTGCTTATATATATATATATATATATATATATATATATATATACACACGTATGTGTATATATATACGTATATATATATATATATATATATATATATATATATATATATATATATATATATATATATATATATTATATGTATGTATATACACACACACACACACACATGTACAGCGACTTGTAATAATCCAGACGGGACGAAAAATCCCAGAGATACTGTGCAAATTAAATTACGCCACCTCCCCAGGGAAACAGTGCTTGTATATATCTGTGTGTTACCCAGAATGCACTGTGCCCACGTTTCATTTCTCACTCAGTAAAGTCAGTGATCAATAGACTAATGTACAATGTCAATATACTCCCCCTAACCTCCCCACCCATGTGACTTGTTTGATTAAATCAATAGGAGGAAAAAAAATCACTCTTTCAACTTTTGACGCCGGCATTTGCAGTGTAAAATATCTCGCGTGTGTGTTTGCCTAAACACTGATTAAATACAAGACAGTCAAGCGTATCCGACTGTAGATAAAGCGCTATTTAGTTTTCGTCGTATCGGGTTGCAGCGTGATATTTTTGAAAGAAGTAGAAAGGCAAAATTTCAGATAACCAGTTGAATCTTCGTTAATAAGTAACTTCTAAGAAACGTGTGAAAAACACCCGATTTGACTCTCGCAGGTGAGAAAGCGAATTTACACAAGCTCAAAATGATGATATTTTAATACATTTATGAGACGTCTGATTAATCGGGACGTTATTTTTTTTTTTTTAGCATTATTTTTTAGATAATAATTGGTTTAGTGGTTAGCACGTTCGCCTCACACCGCCAGGATCCGGGTTTGATTCCCGTCTCGCCCATGTGTGTGTGGAGTTTGCATGTTCCCCCTTGTGCCTCAGGGGGTTTTTCTCCGGTTTCCTCCCGGTCCAAAAACATGCACGGTAGGTTGATTGGCACCTTGGAAAATTGTCCCTAGTGTATCAAATTCAAATTCAAATTCAAATTTTATTTGTCACATACACAGTCATACACAGTATGATACGCAGTGAAATGAATGAGTGTGTATGAATGTGTGTGTGTGTGTGTGTGTGTGTCCTGTGATGGGTTGGCATTCCATCCAGGGTGTATCCTGCCTTAATGCCCATAGACACCTGAGATAGGCACAGACACAGAGGGAAGATCGGATAAAGCGGTAGAAGATGAATGAATTGTGCTGTCTGTTCTGCGCTTGCGTGAGAGAATGTAATACTTTCACACCAGCAGATGGCGGTAGTGTGTATTCTGCGTTCAAACCGCGAAAGTGCTACAACCATAAAAATATAAAGCGGGCTGCGATCGTTTAACAAGAATCCAAGGGTCTAAAAAAAAAAAGACACAATTTCGTTGGTAAATATTATAAATAAATAAATAATAAATATATATATATATATATATATATATATATATATATAAAATGTTTACAGTCCTAGCAATTATGGGTTCGCGGTTTGGTTTAAGGCACTGGGCAACTGGAGCCCCGGTATCGCTAAGCTGCCACTCTCGGGTCCTTGAGCAAAGCCCTTAACCCTCTGTGCTCCAGGGGGCGCCGTATCAGCGAGCTGCGAAGAAAGAATTTCACCGTGCCGTAATGACAAGCAAAGGCTATTCTTTAGCTTTATCTGGCGACGCGAGTCCCTAAAATACAGAAATCGCTCGTCTGCGTTCACGAAGATCAGCCTCTTGAAATTCCAGAATAAAAGTCACTCCAATAAAACAGTAGTAAATCAGTCTTTCAAAAAAGGTATCTTCGGTTATTGATTAAAAAAACAAACAAACAAACATGCAAGAATTTAATGTATGTAATGGACAATTCAATTAAATTATATACAGATTAAAATATTCAGAGTTGCGTTTGAGACAATAATTGTAATTCAACGTCAATAAAAGCTGGTTCTGGAATGTATTCGAGCTCGAGAAATGCAACTGTAATGGTCAACGGAAATTATAATGGTTATTAGAGTAAAAAGTACATAATGTATAGTACTGCAGTGTGTTTACAGAAGTAGGAAATTAGCACTTTAAGTAAAGTACATTTTACTCAAATACATTTACTCTACTAAACTTTATTGCGTTTTTTTTAGATGTTATGTGCGTTTAGACACTTAATTGCACAACGTTGAATACCCCCCCCCCTTCTCAAAACACGTTATACACACTCGAGAGCAGCTCACACATCGACAGTGTAATATCTAACTATCCGAACTAATCTGTAACGGTATTCTGATATTTCCTTATTGCGGTTATTTCACACCCCTGGTTAATATCTAACTTTGCCTGGAGCTCTGAAACAAGGTTTGGAATTCACTGCTGTTTCCGTTGAAATTTGATCACGAAGGAAAAATAACGGGGAAATGGTTCATTGTTAGACCGAACTACATTTTTAATAAGTGTACATGTAAAAGTATATTTAAAAAAATAACTTTCAAAGAAGCACAAATACATATTTTGTCCAAAGATTAAGTTGGTGTGAATGTTATTTTATTTTATTTACTTACTTATTAAATAAATAAATCAGTTTTGCAGTAATATTGCAGTAAAAGCTTGTCACTATTGCTCACGTCTCGAACCCCAACTCCTCGAACCTGCTAACGCAACAAGTTCCCTTTCATACCACTTCTAGGTGGTCTGCGTGTTTTCACTTACTCAAGATCGAAGGCCTGCAAGGTCGTGTGAAAAAAAATCACATGTCCCCGAGTGAGCTTTTCACACCGAAACGGTTGTGCAAGTTTGTTTCCTGTTCGTTTCATGCTTATCGATTGTGAAACTTCAGTCGGCCGATTGTGATTTTTGTCTTCCGACTAGATTTGTCGAACGTATTCCGCGTGTTGGGGGTCCAAACTCCAACTCGCTGATGTGAGATGTGAAGCGATCAGGAATAAAGTGAATAAACAGCCAATAAAGACGTCCCGTGATCGGCGTTAAAAAAAAAAGATTCTGCTGTAATGTAATTAAGGCCTGATGTCGCAGCCCTCGAGCTTCATTAATGAGATTTCCTTATAAGGAATTGGATCAGGACCTTCCTACCATTTTTGAGAGGCCTAATTCGAAAAAACATGCTACGAATTAGGTAAGTCACATGTCTCAGAGAGTGGGCGTTGTCATATATCTATCTATATATAAATATATATATATATATATATATATATATATATATATATATATATATATATGTATATGTTATGTGATATGTGTGTGTGTATGTGTGTGTGTGTGTGTGTGTGTGTGTGTTGTGTGTTGTGTGTGTGTGTGTGTGTGTGTGTATATCTATCATATACTATACTCTCTATACTATATATCTATATATCTATATATGTATATATATGTATGTATATCTCTACTGTGTATATGTATAGTGCTGTGTCCTGTATGTGTATGTGCTGTGTGTGTGTGTGTGTGTGTGTGTGTGTGTCTATATATATATATATATATGTATATGTATATATATATCTATATATGTATATCTCTGTGTGTGTGTGTATATCTATGTAGTTATATGTATGTGTGTGTGTGTGTATGTGTGTGTATGTGTGTGTATATATATATATATATATATATGTGGCTATATATATATATATATAATGTGTGTGTGTATATATATATGTGTGATATATATCTATATATATATATGTATATATATATATATATATATATATACTATAATATATATATGTATATATATATATATATATATATATGTATATATGTATATGTATATGTGTATGTATCTGTATATGGGTGTATGTGTGTGTGTCTGTGTGTGTTTATGTGTCTATAGATCTGTGTATTATCTAGTATATATACTATATATATATATATATATATATCCTCGCATATATATCCTATCTATCCTCTCTATATCTCTGTGTCACCTTTTTTCTCCCTTCGTTGTCCTTTTATATATCAAGCTTTTTCGTCGTATTCCTCATCTAATTTAGCTTTCGTTTTTTTGTATATTTTACTCAAGACTGGTTTACTTTGTACTTGTGTCCTTTTTATTTTTAACCAGGTTGAGGTTAATTTGCAACCGATAGCTATCACATGCTTCCCCTTTTTTTTTTTTTTTTTTTTTTTTTTTTTTTTTTTCTGAAGTGGGGGGGGAAACGATGAAGTCATAAAAGGAGTGTCGGAAAGCCACAACGCCAAAGCTTTGTGTGGTCTGCTGAAACCAACTGTACGGCTCGAGACAAAGGGGTTTGTTTGCAAAAGGTTTTTTTTTTTTGCTGTGTTCAAGACCTGTTCCTTGCCTTATTGATCGGGAGGGTTTTTAAATCCTCGTTACCCAAAACCACCCCCACAACACCCCGCAATGGTGGTTAGTCCTCGTAACCAGATTCCACGATTGGGTTTAGGAGGTCGGAAAAATCCTTCCCATGCACAGGGAATAGCGCAGAACATTTTGCATTGCTTTTTGCTTGTATACATTGGAAAAAATGGCCCTGGTTAGGGCTTGTATATTATAATAAGCTGTGTAACAGTTAATCCCTGTCGTTTTTTTTTTAGTTTTAAATCGGAACGTCATATAAATTGAAATTGAAAATATCATTTTTATTTGGATACAGTGGAGAAAATGTGTCCGCTGTTTGTATCTGTTTATAGTCTGTGTTTTGGGGTGTTTTCGTGTTTATCCCGCATGCCGGAATAAATGAGTCGCGCTGCCTCCTTTAGCAAACTAGACAGTAGCCGACTTACTAGAACCGTTTCCATACGTCCGGTGAAACCCCGCCCCCCCCTCTTGGAAACGAGCTCTTTGGATTGGTCAGAGCGCGCCGCCATGTATTTCTCAAGCGTAATGCCGGACAGGGGGTGGAAGATGTACGGAAGCTCGCTGGGCCAATCCGAGGTGGAATCGTAAAAATTGTATTTTCGACATCGACATAAACCGCAAACTCGAATTAAGCGATCATGATGATTAATCGTCTCCCAGAAGTGGTAATCTTTATTTTTGTTTACTGATGAGGTTTGTTTCCATTTATGCCACATGGTAAAGTAGATGCTCTTATCCAGCAGTGCATTTTGAGTACTGTGGTGCAGCATTGCGGTGCTGGGAATTGAACGTATTACGAAGTCCAACATCGTAACCGCTGAGCTCCCAATCAGCTAACAGAGAAGTAAAACATCAACGTCTCCTCTAAGGCATTTTCCGACCCTCTGGGTTGAACATTTATGAAAACAAACGAACGTACACTGGCCTTGGACGAGGCCAGAGTGCTGGTGGCAAAGTGAAATATTTATATATTTTCAATGGTTCAACTCGAACTGGGGGATGCGGCGTAAACCATTTATTTATTTATTTATTTATTTTTCTACGACGGTTTTCCAATATGGACACAGTGGGAATATGTTTCCGCTATTGTTTAGCTGGTGTTTTAGGTTAGGCCAGGTTTGTCCCACAGCACCACACGAGTCTCGTATTCAACAACATGGTTGTGTTTGAGGTCCTGGAATAAGTGAGTCGTGCTCATTACACAGTTTACAACGGGGCTTCGGTTTGTTGGACGTCTGAAGTTGCAAACTCAAAACTCCGCCCCTCTTGGAAACGAGATCTTCGGATTCATCATGTTGTAATTTCGTGTTTCCCAAGTATAATGCGGGGCGGGAGTCGGAGAACGACAGAAGCTGAGATTATAATATCGTATTTTCCTTTTCCAACATCGACACGAACCATAAATGAATAAATAAATGTTCCTTATAATTCATCCATTAACGTGTAACTTAACGTGTAACTGGTGGCCGAAAGGATTTCTTCCATTCCAGAGCCAAATGACGGTTATCGGAGTTTAGCTCAGTCATGGTAATCGGATTCATCCTTATGGAGGGTGTGTGTTCAAGAATTTGTGGAGGACAGAGAGGGATTCAGTGGGCGATTCAATGGGGCTGTTGTGGCTTGTCTTCTCCAGAAACAGTGATGGTGTGTGTTATCAAACTCTGCTCCCGCGTACTTTCTATTCCGCCGCAGTCCTTCAACGGTTAAAATAAAGTGTTTGTGTTGAGCTCGTCAGCTGCTGGCGTGACTGAACGGCTTCTTTCAGGCATATGTTTGGGGGCAAAAAAAAAAAAAAAAGAAAAGAAATGGAGCATTCGCTTGGAATTTGTCTTCGTATTTAGTCATTAAATAGGGCCAGTGATGTGAGCTGGCTGCTCAGTAGGGAATAAGTCATCTCCGAGAATGAGAAAGACGAAGAAATAGGCCAGTTAATTATGCATCGTATAAGCGCTTCTATAAACACTTTTATATCTTCTTATCTGTACTGTGGGTGTAGACTTTATTTATTTATTTATTCATTTATATATATATATATATATATATATATATATATATATATATATATATATATATATATATATATATATATATATATATATAGACTTGATGACATTATGGTGGCCAGACTAACAGCACAGGGATATAAGGAGCCACCAGGGCAGGCCGTATTGGGAATTCGGTATTAGCCGAGCTATTCTCGGGATGTAAAAAACAGTCGTCAAAAATAACCCTCTCACCTCTGACGTTGTGCTTGACCGAACAAAAGATCAAAAATAAAAAAAAGAGAGAGAGAGAGAGAGAGAGAATCTGTCTGAAGCAGCGTAGCAACGGGTGTAGTTTAAATGGGAACACATTCAAGATGATTCTGTGTGGAGGGTGTGGTTTTTGAAACGCTCTTGTTAACCACGCTATTGTAAAACTGGGCTCGCTGGGGCATTGATACTGTTTTATTATCAGATGTGAAAGAATAAAACACACTATCTATCTCTCTATCCATCTCTCTATCCATCTATATGTATATAGGTCTGTCTGTATGTATATCTATCTATCTATCTACTGTCTGTCTGTCTGTGTCTATCTATCTGTCTGTATATCTATCTATCTCTATCTGTCTGTCTGTCTGTGTGTGTGTTATGTGTGTGTGTATATATATATATATATATATATATATATATATATATATATACTATCTATATATATATATATATATATATATATATATATAAAGCTCGGGGTCAGAGCGCATGGTCGGCCATGATACAGCGCCCCCTGGAGCACAGAGGGTTTAAGGACCCAAGGGCGGCAGTTTGGCGATACCGGGGCTCGAACCACCGACCTTCCGATCAGCCCCTTAAACCACTGAGCTACACCCCCTCCCCTCTCTCTCGTTCATTGGCCAACATGACGCTAAGTGAAGGAGGAGCAAATCGATCGCATAGAAATGCGCTCTGCGTTAATAAAATCATCGCCGGCAACGCGTTATTAAGGCGTTAACTCCGACAGCCCTTATTATAATGCTTCTCTTTTTTTTTTTTTATGTCTTTTTATACTTTTGTTTTCGGTAGTTATGAAATTTGGGCCACTGATTAGGGCGGATCTAAGTAACCTTCAAACCGAACGTGTTGCGAATACTGTCTTGCCACCATCGCTTCAAATTTTTGGGCCTGGTTTGGAAATATGGGTTTGTACAAACCTGGACAAAACAAAACAAAAAAAAAAAACGATGCTTGCAGCTTGAATTACTCGTATTGTTTACACTCGGACCTTTCACACAACATCGACACCCAAAACCTCACCGGAATGTCTTATTTCTGTACTGACTTTATTGTAGATTGCTAGTCTGTGGTAAGCGCTAAGAGTGTATTCTCAGATATGACTGGTTTCAAAAAGAAGAACAAATAAGGATATTTGTTTTGTTTGGGGTTATTTTGTATACTGGTAATAAGGGGGAAAAAATTAGCAAGCCATAAATATAAATACATATATTTGTGTGTATGTATATGTATGTATGTATGTATGCATGTGTATGTGTGTGTGTGTGTATATATCTATCTATCTATCTATCTATACACGTGTGTGTGTGTGTGTGTGTGTGTGTGTGTTGTGTGTGTGTGTGTGTGTGTGTGTGTGTGTGTGTGTGTGTGTGTATGTATATGTGTATGGGGTATATATATATATATATATATATATATATATATATATATATATATATATATAGTATATATATCTATGTATATGTATATACATACATACATACATACTGTATGTATATGTATGTATATATATATATATATATATCTATATATATATATATATATATATATATATAGTATATATATGTATATATATATATATATATATATATATATATCGTATATATATATATATATATATATATATATATATATATATATATATATATATATATATAGATATATATATATATATCTATATATATATATATATACATTAATAGTATATATATATAATTTTTAACATAACACTCCTGTCTCTTGGCTCATGTAGCTTATAATACAGGACGGGTGTGAAATTCAATCCAGGTGAGAGTCGGATGCGCATTGTGGTTCAGGTCTTGCCCACTTGTGCATGTTGTCCAAAGCCGGTTCAGTAAGAAAAAACACCGCTTTGGAAAGGGAAAAAAAAAAAAAAAAAAAAACAAAAACAACATCCCTCCCTACAGAAGATGAAAAACCAAACCGGGGTTATTCATTACATCAGCGACCTGATGATATTGCGAGGTAAAGTCTTCTATTAAAACCGCCGCGCCGCCCTCCTGAGACGAGCGAATGTTATATTTCCGCTCGGAAAAGCCGTGCTTCTAAAAACGTAGCAACCAGTAAATATATTCGTATTCCCTCACTCATTAAAGGTTTGCGTGTACAATTCCACATTTAACCCCCTCCTTGTTGCCAGGCGACTAGGGTAACAAGTCGGGCCAGAAAAACCTCCAGCGTTACGTCGTTACTTCAAGGGAAGCCGAGTGTTACGTCATGGGACGTGGAACGGCCAATCGGAACGCGGAGGCGGGACCTGGGAAGGAGTGGGGGGTGGGTGGGGAACGGGAGGGGTGGGATCGAGCTGAGAAAGCACGGGGCACTTGAGGAAAGACCCAGCAGTTTTTTCGAAGCACATGGAGAAGCACAAACAGCTACTTGTTGCCAGGATTGAGGTATGTCTACACCTTCTTTTTTTTGTTTGTCGTTTCGGGGGACGCGAGTTCATCACCGAAGAGTGATGATGTATTAATGATTAACTTGTGGGGAAACAGGCGGTAATTAATTTAAATGTGACGCTTGTACAACATGTTCAAAGTTTAACTGCTTGTAGGTATGTTAGACATGTGAGTGCGTGACCACTCGATATAGCCGCTGTAAATCTGTAAGCCCTGTGCTTTATGTCTCAAGCTGGTCTATTCTTTTTTTAATGATATATATATATATATATATATATATATATATATATATATATAAAGAAGTTCCAAAAATACTAGATTAAATCTTCTCACATGAACCGACAGCAAAACAACTTTGGTCTTGGTTTATTTATACGGGAATGGAAGAAGGGGGCCGTATCAGGTCTCAAGACTCGCTATATATATATATATAAAGAAGTTCCAAAAATTGATTAAATCTTCTCACATGAGACAGAAAACAACTTTGGTCTTGGTTTATTATACGGGAATGGAAGAAGGGGGCCGTATCAGGTCTCAAGACTCGCCTTGACGAGGAGGATTACAACAGACAGCTTCTTGTGCGTGTTTCGCGTACGCTTCGGCGAACTCCCATAATCTACCTTTTGTTAAACGACCCCCGGTATGACAAACTGTCAGTGTTTTTGATTGCCCCCCCAGACAATCGTACCCTTACGACATTCCCTAACTTTTATCTCCTCATGTCCTCACAACGCAAACTGGAAACGCAAGTGTTAAGTGAAAGCTGCTGTACATTTTGTCCCTTGGAAAAAAAAAGTGTTTCACTCAGGAAACTGCACCCATATGCATGAGTATTTGAACTCTCTGTGTGGGTGTGTGTGTGTCTCCACATCATGTATGTGTGTGAAAGTACCAAAAATATTCAACACTTCAACGCTGCTTAATGACCAAACTGGAGGCAAAGTTTAAGCGCTGTGTGTAAGTAAAGCACTGGTGCAGAGCCGTGTAATAGAACGCAGATGTGTAACGGGGAGACATCCCTTCCCCCGTTCCACGAGCCGTCTGTAAACAGACGTGCCACGCCCTGCCGAACTCCCTCAAAAAGTTCTTCGGATTCTTCCCATTCGAAGCCATGTGCTTTCCGAGCGTCCGTCCAAACTGTAGACCGTAGTGGTTTTTAGGACGCCCTGTAATTTTATCCCTGAATTGTTTTAGCGTAAAGTGGATGTCGTAAGTCGTTGCAGTAGTAAATGATAATTGTTCATATTTGAGCCGCTATGACATCATTATTGTTTTTTTTTGCTTGTTTTTTTAAATGACCACATCTTGCAACAGGGGTCTACACACCCCCTTGTTAAAGTAGCAGGTTTTTGCGAGGTGGGGAAAAAAAACCCGGTTACGCCCTCAGTGTGAACTTAGAGAGTAAAAGTGAAAGGCAATTTTCAAATTCAATTTCAAAATACCCTACAATGTGAAAAAATAAATAAACAAACACATTCCACAACTGTCGATAAATGACGAAGTCTGCCCCACAGTTTCTCGGAGAAGTTTCCGCAAAAATACTGGGGCGGCCGATCGTTCCATTGTTTTGTCCAAAACAAACATTGTTCATACAAAATGAAATGTGATCCTTAATTACTGCACACCTTTCCAAACCCGTAATGAAAGTTGGCAAGCCAAACTGTTTTGTTACAGACTACGTAGCGGTTTGCATTTTGCGTAAGGCTTTTATCGGACGAAAAAAAAAGTGTCTCCTAGAACTTCGTTATGGAGATGTAGAGCTTAGACCAGCTGATGGAACCTCTGAAGCACTTTCGCCAAGGCGTAGGGTTCGGCGCGGCCAGCTGTGAATGCGTTTTCGAACCCACATCGACTTGACTATATTCGTTGACATACATTGACTACAATGCATTAAATGCAACATGCGTACATTAAATGCAACATTTAAATAACCACATTGAATTTTACTTGGATTATCCCATGGTGTTATGATGAAAATGCATTGCTGTGTATAAAAAGGCATTTTAGGACATATCACTTCGTTTGGATCATATTCTACAAATGAAAACAATTTGGGTAATGCATTTTCATTTTATAAAGCAACTTATAAAGCATTAAAAATAGTTTAGAACCATTTACTTATTAAAACGTCTGCTGGAAACATCAAATGTAAATAATATAATTCCATATTATTTACACACAGCAATGCATTTTCATCATAACACCATGGGATAATCCAAGTAAAATTCAATGTGGTTCTTTAAATTCCATTTTGCACCAAACTTTGCACATTACGGCCATTTAAAATGTAAATTCGGAATATATTTGCATTTTGCATATTCTATTTTAAATTATAATATTGCTACCTGCATGCTTCCATACTATAGCCCATCGTCCTCCAACTAATTAATGTTGATCACAAATATTTAGTTGTTATGAAATAAACATGGAAGTCAAACACCAAAAGCATCAAAGAATATTAACAAAAAAATGCATATAATTATAATATTAAAGTTGTATTCAAATTAAAGCTGATTTAAATGTAGATAGTAAAAGGAAAATGTTTATCCGCTGTTTATGGTGGATGCATGGATCATTTTTGAAACGTTTACGGACTATGATGGGGCACGACTTTTGCGATATTTTCGATTAAATCATTTAAATAGTTTAGTTAATCATTTAGTTAGTTACGAAATGACGGTGTTCCCATTAACCATATCATGAGACATGTTTACTTATATCGCGGCCTGTTCACGCATCATGTGACCTGGAAAAACATTTTCGAAAAAAAAAAACGTTTCGGAAAAAAACGTTTCCGTTAGTTTTGCGAATTATCCCTATTTTTCATCGTTTCATGCGTTTCCATTAGGTGTATTGTCCGTTCGATGTTTAAATTTGTGCATTTTATACACAAGGATATATCTACTGTTAGCTAAAACCGACCACGCGTGCTGGATTAGAATTCAATGCATGCAAAAGTGCATGTTGGGAACGTTGCATGCACGCACAATGCAGGAAACGTGCATGCACGCACAATGCTGGACTGCATGACTCAAATACGGAAACGCTGCATGCACGCACAATGCTGAAACCGTTGCATGCACACACAATGCTGAAACCGTTGCATGCACGCACAATGCTGAAACCGTTGCATGCACACACAATGCTGAAACCGTTGCATGCACGCACAATGCTGAAAACGTTGCATGCACGCACAATGCTGAAACCGTTGCATGCACGCACAATGCTGGAAACGCTGCATGCACTCTCAATGCTGGAAACGTTGCATGCACCCTCAATACTGGAAACGATTCATTCGCCCTCAATGCTGGAATTGTTGCATGCACTCACAATGCTGAAAACGTTGCATGCACCCTCAATGCAGGAAACGTTGCATGCAACGTGACATGGAGCATGCAAACCTTCTGTCGCACTCCAACGTGGCTACACACTTCTAATCACGGTTGAAAACGTATGCAATCAATCATGACACAACAAAACAATTCGATTTGATTACGCCCGCGGTGGCGGTGATGGTGATGGTGGTGTTTGTGGGTCCCCGGAATCGGTTTCTCACCGGCGCGCAAGCTCGGAAGATCGGAAGTGAAACTAAAACACATTAACCACAGAGCTCAAACGGGACAGACTGTGAAAGTTGCGACGCGAGCAGCGCAAACGCGCTCCCCCAGTTGCCATAGCAACGAACCAAGCGGAACTCCCGGACTTATAACGGAATATAACGTAATCCACGTTGCGCGACCCGATTTGTGCGCGTTTCCCCCCACTAAGAGGAGGTCATTGTAGGCATCCAGACTACGATAGGCTTCTCTCGTTGTGGACGCACTCGGTCTCAACCGGATAAAAAAAAAACACGTCTGGATAAGATATTTCAGGTAAACATAAATACCTGATTGTAAGGATCTTTATCTATCTATCTATCTATCTATCTATCTATCTATCTATATCTATTTATTTATTTATTTATTTATTTGTAAAGCTTTTATAACAATCTTATCTTCTTTGTTTACTCCCGCGATGCATCTAACACGTTCCTCATAATCAATGATATAATGTATGTCTTTTCTTCGTGAGAGTAGAAACCATTTATGGTGAATGCATTAAAAAAAAACAAAAAAAAATATTGAGGGGGGAAAATAAATGTATATATTACTTCTATAAAAAAACAATTTTTTTTTATATATATATATATATATATATATATATATATATATATATATATATTTTATATATCCATGCACAACTTAAAAAGAAAGAAATGTGAAGCATCACGAGCAATGATGTATATAAAAAAAAAAAAAGAATATTTAAAATTTCTGGTGAATGCATCCTTTTTCTTTTTTTTTTTTTTTTTTTTAAGGAAATATTTTAGTATTATTTAAAAATACGAATATCATTTAAATACGAATAAGTGCATTTTCATTTTGGCTAATACGTGATTTAAAGAGCAATTGGGGGGGGGAAAGTATTTTGGTATTATTAACATGTAACCTTTTGAATTTTGTTTAGGCCTAAATATAACACCGAATGTCTGTTAACACACAATATTTGAAAAGAGGAACCGGACAGAGCGGCGCATCAGAGCGTTCACTAAACGCATGTGTTTCTTGCCACTCATTTTGAAACTTTTTGATGTTCCTCTGGATTTTTTTCCGTCGCCTCGCCACTTGTGGTTTTCGTCGTGTGATTCTATATTTGTGTGTGTGTGTGTGAGGTTGACATAGAAACGTGAGCGGTTTGCCATTTAATGGCGCCATAAAGTTTAAAAAAAACACATGTGCATAAACACATTAATGTGTGTCCTTTCTTTTTGTATGTATCTATGTGCCACCTATGGCCATGAGCTTTGGGTCATGACCGAAACGGCAAGATCCCGGATACAGGCGGCCGAAATGAGCTTCCTTCGCAGGGTGTCTGGGCGCTCCCTTAGAGATAGGGTGAGAAGTTCAGTCACTCGGGAGGAGCTCGGAGTAGATCCGCTACTCCTCCACATCGAGAGGGGCCAGCTGGCGTGGCTTGGGCATCTTTTTCGGATGCCTCCTGGGCGCCTCCCAAGGGGAGGTGGTTTCGGGCATGTCCTACCGGGAAAGGCCTCGAGGAAGACCCAGAACACGTTGGAGGGACTATGTCTCTCGACTGTCCTGGGAACACCTTGGTGTCCCCCCCCCCCCGGGAGGAGCTAGAGGAAGTGGCTGGAGAGAGGGAAGTCTGGGCATCTCTGCTTAGACTGTTGCCCCCGTGACCCGGTCCCGGATAAGCGGAAGAAGATGGATGGATGGATGTATCTATGTGTGTGTGTGTGTGTGTGTGTGTGTGTGTGTGTGTGTGTGTGTGTGTGTGTGTTTGATGTATGTGCGTGTGTGTATGTATGTATGTGTGTATGTATGTATGTATGTATGTATGTATGTATGTATGTCTACATACATACATTTACATACATACATACATACATACATACATACATACACACACACACACATATTTGTATGTATGTATGTATGTGTGTGTATAGGATATATATATATATATATATATATATATATATATATATATATATATATATATATATATGAGAGGAGAGAGAGAGAGAGAGAGAGATAGAGAGATAGAGATAGAGATAGAGAGATCGATATCTAGATCTATATATATATATATATATATATATATATATATATATATATATATATATATATATATATATATATATATATATATATATATATATTATATCTATATATATATATAGATATATATATATATATAGATATATATCTATATATATAGTATGTGTATGTATTTTTTTTTTCCCTCCTAATATTATATACTAATATATTATAATACACGGCCTCTCAGGACTTCCGCATGGACCAGACAAGCGCAACTACATAAAACTCCAAATGCCGGTCAGTTTCAGTAAATGTCTCGGCTACTTGCAAACTGCAAATGGAAAGGAATTTCACTCCTGTGTCATAAATGCACAAAAAGATGGCTTACATGAAGACCAGTGTTTATCCACAGTCTATGGAGTGATCATGCACAGTAGATGTCCATGTCCAGTAGATCTTGATATTTTGGACGCTTGTCTACGCTTATACACACACTTTTTACTAAACAGAATTAAAGAACAAAAATAAATTTGAACGGCGCTTCCGCACTTTGGCATTCGTAGAATATATGGAAAACGTAGCTTTATCTGGATTAGCAAAGCTAAAGTGTAACAGGGTTTTTATGCAACTTTTTTTTTTTTTTTCCCCCCCCAGAAAAGTTATTTATTATTTATAACTCAACAAAAAAAATGTAAACAAATGTTGGATTTTCTCGATCAACTGAAAAAAAAAACGCCTCAATTGTTGTTTTCTTTGTTTTTGTTTTTAAATCAACAAATTTAGTTGTCACCAAACATGCCATCTCTGCCATTTTATACCTTTATTCCCCTGCACTCATGTACTTACCGCCTTCTCCAATAACGGCTCGGACAGAGATTTTATGCGCGACTTTATACGTCCACAGACATGACATGAGATCTCCTGTGTTTATTCGTTTAAGCTTTGTTTATTTATTTATTTATTTATTTTATATACACAAGATTAGATTCCAGGGTGGTGATGTTTTATTTTGTTGGGTTGTAGGGATTTATTTACTTTCAGGTATTCTAACAGGTTTATATTTTTATTGGCTGTCAAACATGCATTGCTGTCGCTTATTGTGTAACACATTATAGCATGTACATGTTTTTTTTTTATTCTGTGCATAGGCCATATAAGTACAAAGTAAGTTTCGTGACGATATATATTGTTTTTTTTATTGGTTGGTATGTTTCCTCAGGACGAAATCGCAGGACACACACACACACACACACATTCATACACTAGGGACAATTTTCCAAGGTGCCAATCAACCTACTGTGCATGTTTTTGGATCGGGAGGAAACCGGAGAACCCGGAGAAAAACCCCCTGAGGCACGGGGAGAACATGCACAAACTCCACACACACATGGCCGAGACGGGAATTGAACCCGGATCCTGGCGTTGTGACGCCAACGTGCTAACCACTAAGCCACCGTGCCCCCCTCTCATAATTATTCGCACTTGTGTATTTATTTATGAAATCTTGCACTCCAAGTTGATGCATCTGTAATAACGGTCCGTGGGAAACACACACAGTGCGTCCATGTTTAGTTAAATGGACTAAAGTCATGTGACTCGATTGAAAGAGCGGGGGATAAATAAATAAATAAATTTTCCACCCCTTAAATGTTTTTTTTATTTATTTATTTTCTTCCAGGAAGAACCCAACTTTAAGAAATGACGTCCATTTGGCGTCCGGACATCCAGAACTCGTATTCCACAGCTGCTTTCCCCTGCGTGATGCGCGTCGCGGATCCTCTAATGCTCTAGCCCAGCATGAAGAAAACTGTGCAGTGGTCCAACGAAGAGGTCACCATCGAGCTGCGCATGGAGACCCACATGAACGGCCATGCTAACTGCCACGCCGGCGCCGGCGGCGACGGGAACAAGGCGACGCGCAACGGCCTGGTCAACGGTTTCCATAAGGAAGTGGTGCGGATTCCCATCCCCGGCCCGCCCAGCGCTTCGTTTCCCACCGAGTGGGGCAAGACTGCCATGGCCTTTTTCTATGCCATCTGCTGCTTCGTTTTAACCACTATAATGATCTCCGTAGTCCACGAGCGCGTGCCTCCAAAGGAGGTGAGTCCTCCGTTGCCCGATAAGTTCTTTGACTTTTTCGACCGAGTAGAGTGGGCGTTTCACCATCTGCGAGGTGAACGGCATGATCCTGGTCATCTTGTGGATCCTACAGTGGAGTCTCTTAAAACACAAGTAAGTGGCCAAAGTACACTTTCGAAGGCACACGTGTTTGGTTGTTGGGGGTGACCTCCGTCTTTCCTTTGGCAGGTCCATTGTCGGTCGGCGATTCCTGTTCATCTTAGGGACGCTGTACCTCTATCGGTGTATCACCATGTATGTCACTACTCTGCCTGTTCCAGGGATGCACTTTAAGTGTTCGGCCAAGGTACACACGGTTGCACGTACAATTTCCATTTATATACAAGCGATGCGCGGGGGGGGTTTAAGAGCTTGGTAGTTTTTGCCCACATTTGATAGGTCAGTCTACCGAGGTAAAGGTTGCTATCCAAATTGGAACACAGCCAAATTAGTGTCCATCAAGAGTGCTTGTTAAAAGTGAACCAAACGGGTTCAGAAACAATTAGCTTCGGATGTTTAATGGTTGCAGATGGTCAACTTGATGCTCTTTGTCTTGGATAGATGATAATTGGACCAGAATGCTTTGGAAATTATTTTGGGGTTTACCGTAAAGTATCGCGTTCCCTTATTTTCCCGCCGACAAGAGGCGTGTAGTTCAGTCCCAGTTCCTTTTGTTCCTTGCCCAGTCCTAGTTCGGACCCAGTTCATTTCTTGTCCAGTCCCAGCTCACGCCCACTCCCAGTTCATTCCTTGTGTAGTCCCAGTACATTCCAGGTTCACTCCCACTCCCAGGTCATTTTTTGTGTAGTCCCATTTCATTCCAGGTTCACTCCCACTCCCAGTTTGTTTCTTGTGCCATCCCAGTTAATTCCAGGTTCACTCCCACACCCAGTTCAGTCCCAGTTCATTCCTTGTGTAGTCCCAGGTCATTCAAGGTTCACTCCCACTCCCAGTTCGTTTTTTGTGCCGTCCCAGTTCGTTCATTCATTCTCCAGTTCCCTGTTCATTCTAGGTTCACTTGCAGTCCCAGTTCATTCCTTGTCCAGTCCCCAGTTCATTCTAGGTTCACTCCCACATCCAGTTCAGTTCCAGTTCATTCCTTGTCCAGTCCCCAGTTCATTCCAGGTTCACTCCCACTCCCAGTTAATTTCTTGTGCAGTCCCAGTTCATTCCTTGTCCAGTTCCATCCCCAGTTCATAGTTCAGTCCCATTTCAGGATTTAAAATGTAGTTTTTGCCGCCCAGATCGCTGTAATTTCATGTCTTTTATTGATTAGCTGAACTTGTGCTATGTAGAAGATGAGGAGTAGTAAACAGACAGTGATGGGTCTGATGCGTTCCTCAGGATTTCCACAGAGTCTTTAAAAAAGGCAAAAGTTTTAAATCTGCTATTTTAGGTCTTAATTTTCATCTTAACTCAGACATTCATGTAAATCCACCTCTAACGCTAAATCAAACGCAATGCTGTCGTACTGAAGCGGTCCAATGTTTCACAGACTAGAAACGTGACTTGTTACGCATGATAGACGTATATATATATGTGTGTGTGTGTGTGTGTGTGTTTTTGTGTGTGTGTTATTTATATGATGTGTGTGTGTGTGTGTGTGGTGTGTGTGTGTGTGTGTATATATATATATATATATATATATATACATATACATGTACATATATAATATAGATATATATAGATATCTACACACCACCAACAACAATATATACATACATATATAGAGATAGACTTATATAGATATATATATATATAGAGATGATACATATACATATATATATATATATAGATATATATATATTACACACACATATATATATAGATATATATATATATATTCATTATTATTTTTATATAAATATATATTTTTTTTTTTTCAGTAATGAATTATTGAATTATATTTTCTTTTTTTGTTCTTTTTTTTTACGAGTTTCTTATGATCACGTTAAACCGTACGTCGTGGTTAGAAACCACGTGTTAAACCATACGTCGCATGTGAAAGTTGCCGGAATGAGGAACAGGAGAATCGCATTGTGTAATGACAAATAACGGCCAAAGGCGTTAAAGCAAAACCTAAAACCCTAAGACGGTACATCTAGCGCACTTGCTTCGATAATAACTGATGGGAGGTGTATCGTTAAATTGTCAGCGCCCGCTGGAGTTAAATCCACCTCTATTCGGAGAGACGAATGACTTAAAGCGGAAAGGACGAGGAATAACGGGATGAAGCGATTGTTTGTAGTGCGACCGTGTTGTCATGGGGAACTTCCTGGCAAGGACTGTGCGAGTGTTAATGTTTGTATCTGGGTGAGTCAGCCGGGGAAGGGAAGGGAAAGGGAGGGGACGGGGTCAGGGTGGAGGCTGAGGGCATACACGCACTGCATGGGACAGGAAGTGCTTACGGCTCAGGCTGCAGGGAAGCATTCATCAGCAGATGGGGGGGGGGGGCTGATCCAGACGCCCTTTCACATGTCAGATCCTGCTTTCCTGTGGAATGCAGCCGAGTGCGAGCGAGTGGGCGGGAGAGAGAGGGAGAGAATGAATGAGTGGGCAAAAAAAAAAAAAAAAAAACGAGTTAGTGAATGTCTGAGCAGAGTGGATGAGTGTGAAATGTGGAACAATATCCATCGGTTATATTTCGGATCAAACTTTTTAGTAATTTGGAAAAGCATGTATAAATGTAATGATGCAACTCCTCCATCAAAACAAAACTGGACAAGAGAATGGGGACTTTTCCAAACCTTTCCAAAAATAAATAAATAAATAACACAACCAAGAAGTTATATTAAAACCTGTTAGTAGGGTGTGTTATATTAAAAGGGGCATTATTTATCAAAAGTGGTCCAAGGACACAAGGAACAGTGGTGAACAGGCGTCATGGGGTCCAATGGGGGACCAATACAATATTAGGGCAGGTGTTCATATTGTTATGTTATAAAATATATAAATATATTTTATATTGTTATAAAATATAAATGACCATTATAAGCAGCAGTGCTTTGCCAAAAGCTTCATATGAACAATTCTCTTCTAATGGCTATTAGAATTCGTCTTCACTCGGGTTGTTCCTCCTGTGTAACAGCTGCATGGAGATTGGCAATCCCAGATGTTGCGGGTGTTGAAGATGCTCGCCGGCGGAGGTTTGACCATCACCGGTTCTCATCACATGTGCGGGGATTACCTGTACAGCGGCCACACGGTCATGCTGACCCTCACCTATCTCTTCATTAAAGAGTGTAAGACGAGTCACGGTTCCGTTTTGGAGCCACCTTGTGTTGGGTTTACAATGTGCACTGGAAAAATGTTTTTCTGTAAATGTTATAGGGGGGAAAAAATGCATATTTTTAACAGGACTAATAGAAATGAAAGGGGTTAATACAAACAATAAATAAATAAATAAATTTTCCTGATTCGGAGCATTTTTGGCCCGCGCAGATTCTCCTCGGCGCTTCTGGTGCTACCACTGGGCTTGCGGGATACTCTCGGCCGTCGGCGTGTTCTGCATCCTTCTGGCTCACGATCACTACACCATAGATGTAGTCGTCGCCTATTTCATCACCACGCGCCTTTTCTGGTGGTACCACACCATGGCTAACCAGTCAGTAAGTAAACAGCACGTTATGATTATTATGTATGTATTTATTTATTTATTTATTTATTTATTTATTTTTTACTTTCATTCTGAATGAATACACCATTTGTGCCCTAAAACACTAACACACAAACGTTTATTAATAAAATGTAATAAAAGTGGATGTCAGCAAGGATGAATTTTACAGACACTAGTGTTTTTTGGAGACACTATAAATAGATAGGATTGTACTGCTGAATGGATGAACTGCTGGATATATATATATATATATATATATATATATATATATATATATATATATATATATATATATATATATATATATATATATATAATCTATATATACTATATAGGGGGGAATAAGGATTTATATATACATGTGTGTGTATATATCGCTCTCTCTATGTATGTTTGTGTGTGTATATATATATATATATATATATATATATATATCCCTCTCTCTCTCTCTCTCTATAGACAGAAATAGTACTACTGAATTATGAAAAATGTGCTAAAGGAAATAAATATGAGTATTCTAATTAATACATATAATTGCATAAGGAATACTAGTTAAGTAATCAATATAATATAATAATAAAATATAATATAACATATATAATATATAATACACTCATTGTTATCAGCCACCAGTGCGGGTATAAGTGTTTGACCGTAATTCATTCATTCATTCATTCATCTTCTACCGCTTTATCCGATCTTTCCTCGGGTCACGGGGAGTCTGTGCCTATCTCAGGCGTCTATGGGCATTAAGGCAGGATACACCCTGGATGGAATGCCAACCCATCGCAGGACACACACAACACACACACATTCACACACACACATTCATACACTAGGGACAATTTTCCAAGGTGCCAATCAAATCCTACCGTGCCGTGCATGTTTTTGGACCGGGACCGGGAGGGGAGGGAAACCAGGAGAAAAAAACCCCCTGAGGCACAGGGAGAACATGCAAACTCCACACACACACATGGCCGAGACGGGAATCGAACCCGGATCCTGGCGGTGTGAGGCGAACGTGCTAACCACTAAGCCACCGTGCCCCGCACCGTAATTCATTTGAGTAAAAAAAAAAAAATACAACAAAATTCCACCATGTTCTCGATATAGGCAAAAGTATTGGGACACGAGGCCTTTCCAGCTGTTTGTGGCTATATGGAGGCACACAGCTCTTCAGGATGGCTTTGGATGCAGTAGCATTGAAAAACGTGACATGAAAACATGCTTCACGTGAGCTGGAGTGGAAGATTTTTAAGCGGCCTGCTCCAAAGCTCTGACCCCTCTCACCCCTATTCAACACCTTTGGGATGAATTGGAATGCCCCTCAGCCGCTCGGTTCACTTCCATCACTTTTCTAAAGCCCTTGTGAACAAATGTGCATAAATCTACACACACATACACACACACACTCTGAAATGAAAATAAAAATTAAAGTGGGAGGTGCTTATGACGGCGAATCCGGACTAGTTGTCACGTTTTGTCCCTCCGCTTTCTTTTTTTGAGCAAACATTGTTTCCTTCCGTCTGCCCAGGAACTGAAGGCGTCGTCTCCGAGCAACCTCATGTCCCGCGTCTGGTGGCATCGCGCGTTCCAGTATCTGGAGCGGAACGTGCAAGGCGTCGTCCCTCGCAGCTACCACATCCCCTTCTCGTGGCGATCGATCCAGTGGGGCGCGGTGAAGTACAGCAGGATCGACTCGGACT
>JACRUU010000015.1:9167627-9205127 GCA_030449085.1 Kryptopterus vitreolus | reverse complement strand
ATCTCGAATAGATAACGAAATACACTTCGAATAAGGAGGTTGTTTTTTACGTCATATTTGAAATCTTACTAAGAAGAATTACGAGAATTAAGGTTTGCACCGATAGGGAACAGTTATTTTCATTTGTTTACATTTGACAATACTGAAATGATAATGATGTGGCCTATCAGGGTAGCCGTTTTTGGCACTATAGGTGAGATCGAAAAAGTTTAAAAACGTGTAATGGCCATTTGCAAAATTGCCTGAATTCAAGATATACTGTGAGTCAAACTTCAGCAGTAAATTATTCATTCGTTCATTCATTCATTCATCTTCTAACGATATATCCGATCTTCCCTCGGGTCACGGGGAGTCTGTGCCTATCTCAGGCGTCTATGGGCATTAAGGCAGGATACACCCTGGATGGAATGCCAACCCATTGCAGGACACACTCACACATTCACACACATGTAGGTGGTACCTGGAGGTGTGAGGCAAACGTGCTAACCGCAGTAAATAATGGGTGAGGGCAATTGCAGGACAGGGGGCGATCGCTGGTGCCCCCCCCCTCGCTGGTAGAAAGGAAGAGAATAGCCTTTATTTGTTACACGTACATTAATTGAAGCTGGGTTCAGAGCGCAGGGCCAGCCATGATACAGCGACCCCTAGAGAACACAGGGTTAAGAACCTTGCTCAAGGACCAGGAGTGGCAGCTTGATGATTATGTGGCTCGAATTCCTGACCTTCTGATCGGTGTTCCCAGCACCTTAACCACTGTTCTACCCCCATTGTTGATTTCCCCCCCCCCCCCACATCCCCACTCCTTGCTGATTCCCCCCTTGCACTATGAACAATCTACAGAGTGGGCTTTTTTTTATTTGAACTATAATCTTAGAATTCAGTCAGTTATTGTATAGCAACAAACGTACGGGAAGTTCAATACCTACCGTTAAACAAAAAAAATGGGTGTTTTTTGACAAGATACCTCACGTATTTTATTTATTTATTTATTTATTCCTTTGCAAAAGATGGGCTATGCGAACCCCGACCAGACGGCAGGAGGAATCCACACCCGCTTGTTCAGCAGGGCCTTCGTCGTGGACGACGGCAATAAGAGAGTGGTGTTTGTGAGCGTCGACATGGGCATGGTCTCGCAAAGACTGCGACTGGAGGTAATTCGAATATACAACGGATACAACGCTGGATTCCGTGATTCTCACGATGCCGCGGGTTCTTCCAGGTGCTCAGTGCGCTCGCGGAGAAATACGGGAATCTCTACAGGCAAGACAACGTAGTCCTGAGCGGGACCCACACGCACTCCGGTCCTGCCGGGTATTTCCAGTACACGCTCTTTATGATCACCAGTAAAGGCTACATCAAACCGTCCATCCAAGCGCTGGTGAAGGGAATCGTAAAGGTGTGTTCTAATGTAGCCTCATTTGTCAACCTGAATTGTAACGCACACTGATTGGCTAATGACCATGATCTGCTGCAGAGCATTGACGAGGCACATAAAAGCATGAAGCCCGGCAGAATCTTTATGAACAAAGGAAACGTCGTGGGAAGTAACCGGAACAGGAGTCCACACTCGTACATGAACAACCCTGAAGACGAAAGAAATAGGTACGGTATAATGTTTAAAAAAAAAAAAAAAAAAAAAAAAGTGCACCCTTATTATTTTTGTCAAATTTTGGGTCAAATTTGGACCAATACCAAGCGTATTGCGCTACGGGGGGCACGGTGGCTTAGTGATTAGCACGTTCGCCTCACACCACCAGGGTCCGGGTTCGATTCCCGTCTCGGCCATGTGTGTGTGTGGAGTTTGCCATGTTCTCCCCGTGCCTCTCAGGGGGTTTTTCTCCGGGTTCTCCGGTTTCCTCCCCCGGTCCAAAAAAAAAAACATGCACGGTAGGTTGATTGGCACCTTGGAGAAATTTGTCCCTAGTGTGTGAATGTGAGTGTGTGTGTGTGTGTCCTGTGATGGGTTGGCATTCCATCCAGGGTGTATCCTGCCTTAATGCCCATAGACGCCTGAGATAGACACAGACTCCCCGTGACCCGAGGGAAGATCGGATAAAGCGGTAGAAGATGAATGAATGAATGAATGAATGTATCGCTAATTTGCAGATTTCCAGATTTACACGGTATCGTTTATATAATTATCTGTAATATTTTTGTTAAAGATGCTCCAATTTCATTATAGCGTAAACAACAATTAAGGCCGCGTTTCGATACAGAATTTGCACGAAATTCAAGGTTACATCGCAAAGTGATATATATATATATATATATATATATATATATATAAAAACTATTTACGTAGTGTATCCTTTGCCGCTACGCCCGGGTACCTTGTGAAAGTGTATTTTTGCATTTACACAAGGTATCGTTTAAATCATTGTTTGTAATATTGTTGCTCAAATGTGTCCAAATTTTATTATAAACAACAATTTAAACACTTATTTATTAATTAATTGTCAATACGCTGACGACGTGGACCAGCCTACTGCTGTTTCCATGGTTGTTGTAAACAACGTAAACACCGTTTTTTTAGCAGGGAAGACTGTATATTTCGATACAGAATTTGCACGAAATTCAATTTTACGGCGCAAAAAGATCCGAGAATTTCCATTCCGAAAGTTGTGAAAACTTCGCTACCTTGTGAAAGTGTGTTTCCGGCTTTACACATAATTATCCGTGCCGTTTTTGTTGTTGAAATCTGATTATAGCATTTCTTTCTTCTTTCTTAATTAAAGCGTATGATTTTCTTTACAGTTACAAAAACAACACCGACGAACAGATTGTAAGCCTGAAGTTCACAGACCTGGATGGGGACGGATTGGGAATACTCAGGTATGCTGTGTATTACATACCAGCTAAACATTTATTCATATACAGACGTGGACAAAATTGTTGGTACCCTTTGGTCAATGAAAGAAAAAGTCACAATGGTCACAGAAATAACTTTAATCTGACAAAAGTAATAATAAATAAAAATTCTATAAATGTTAACCAATGAAAGTCAGACATTGTTTTTCAACCATGCTTCAACAGAATTATGTAAAAAAATAAACTCATGAAACAGGCATGGACAAAAATGATGGTACCCCTAGAAAACACAGAAAATAATGTGACCAAAGGGACATGTTAATTGAAGGTGTGTCCACTAATTAGCATCACAGGTGTCTACAACCTTGTAATCAGCCATTGGGCCTATATATATGGCTCCAGGTAATCACTGTGTTGTTTGGTGATATGGTGTGTACCACACTCGACATGGACCAGAGGAAGCAAAGGAAAGAGCTGTCTCAAGAGATCAGAAAGAAAATTATAGACAAGCATGTTAAAGGTAAAGGCTATAAGACCATCTCCAAGCAACTAGATGTTCCTGTGAGTACAGTTGCACATATTATTCAGAAGTTTAAGATCCATGGGACTGTAGCCAACCTCCCTGGACGTGGCCGCAGGAGGAAAATTGATGACAAATCTAAGAGACGGATAATCCGAATGGTAACAAAAGAGCCTAGAAAGACTTCTAAAGAGATTCAAGGTGAACTTCATGCTCAAGGAACATCAGTGTCAGATCGCACCATCCGTCGTTGTTTGAGCCAAAGTGGACTACATGGGAGACGACCAAGGAGGACACCATTGTTGAAAACGAATCATAAAAAAGCAAGACTGGAATATGCCAAACTACATGTTGACAAGCCACAAAGCTTCTGGGAGAATGTCCTGTGGACAGATGAGACAAAAATCGAAGTTTTTGCCAAGGCACATCAGCTGTATGTTCACAGACGAAAAAATGAAGCATATCAAGAAAAGAACACTGTCCCTACTGTGAAACATGGAGGAGGCTCTGTTATGTTCTGGGGCTGCTTTGCTGCGTCTGGCACAGGGTGTCTTGAATCTGTGCAGGGTACAATGAAATCTCAAGACTATCAAGGAATTCTAGAGAGAAATGTACTAGCCAGTGTCAGAAAGCTTGGTCTCAGTCGCAGGTCATGGGTCTTGCAACAGGACAATGACCCAAAACACACAGCTAAAAACACCCAAGAATGGCTAAGAGGAAAAAATTGGACTATTCTAAAGTGGCCGTCTATGAGCCCTGACCTCAATCCTATTGAGCATCTTTGGAAGGAGCTGAAACATGCAGTCTGGAAAAGGCACCCTTCAAACCGGACACAACTGGAGCAGTTTGCTCATGAGGAGTGGGCCAAAATACCTGCTGAGAGGTGCAGATGTCTCATTGACAGTTACAGGAAGCGTTTGATTGCAGTGATTGCCTCAAAAGGTTGCGCAACAAAATATTAAGTTAGGGGTACCATCATTTTTGTCCATGCCTGTTTCATGAGTTTATTTTTTTACATAATTCTGTTGAAGCATGGTTGAAAAACAATGTCTGACTTTCATTGGTTAACATTTATAGAATTTTTATTTATTATTACTTTTGTCAGATTAAAGTTATTTCTGTGACCATTGTGACTTTTTCTTTCATTGACCAAAGGGTACCAACAATTTTGTCCACGTCTATATATATATATATATATATATATATATATATATATATATATATATATATATATATATATATATATATATATATATATTTAAAAATGTATATTTTCCTTGTTATTTCTCCCAGCTGGTTTGCTGTCCACCCAGTCAGTATGAATTACTCCAATCACATGGTGAGCTCGGACAATCTGGGGTACGCCTCCTATCTGTTTGAACAAGAGAAGAACATTGGCTCTTTGCCTGGTAAGGTGAGATGTCTCGTTTTTCTGAGAACTACAGCATCTGAAATTTGGTACCTGGGCCTACAGGAGGGACTTACATGACAATTATAGAAAAACACAATATAGTGTAACAAGGCGTGACTCTACACTACAACCGCAACTGCGCCACATACATCATCTGTTGGCCGCATGTATGTTTTGTTTATTCATATTTGTGAATACACTATATTAGCAATGAGGCGGTTTCTTTAACCAATCATATTTCAAATTCGCCTCACAGGGCGAGATAGCTGGCCTACAATAACATCAGCATCCGCTGATTGGTTGATCAGAGCAAACCCTGTTTATAGCCTGATCTAGAAGTTCGTAATTCATTCATTCATTCATCTTCTACCGCTTTATCCGATCTTCCCTCGGGTCACGGGGAGCCTGTGTCTATCTCAGGCGTCTATGGGCATTAAGGCAGGATACACCCTGGATGGAATGCCAACCCATCACAGTGCACACACACACATTCACACACATTCATACACTAGGGACAATTTTCCAAGGTGTCAATCAACCTACCGTGCAGGTTTTTGGACCGGGAGGAAACCGGAGAACCCGGAGAAAAACCCCCTGAGACACGGGGAGAACATGCAAACTCCACACACACATGGCCGAGACGGGAATCGAACCCGGACACTGGAGGTGTGTGGCGAACCACTTGCTAACCACTAAACCACCGTGCCCCTTTCCATCCTCCTTTCTTTGCGCAGGACAAATCGAATGGAGTTTAAATATTTGGGGCTATAAACAGGTTTTGCTCTGACCAACTAATCAGAGGATGCTGACGTAAAAGATTGCATGGAATTTAAGGTGGAAATGTAGATCAGTGCTTCTGATCGTGTTTAGGCTGGCACAGAAGGCCTTGCTGGCCCTGACGCTCCACCACTGGTGTAAATGCATACCAGTACAAAAATAAAAAGAATGTCTTGTTTACCGCCTTCAGGGCCCATTTGTCGCGGCGTTTCCTACGAGTAACAGTGGAGACGTGTCTCCCAACATCCGTGGCCCAGTCTGTTTGAATACTGGGGAGAAGTGTGATTACGTCAATAGCTCCTGTCCCATCGGTGGGGTAAGATACCTTAATGAAATAATAACCGCTAATGTATTGTGCTGTATAGTTTATTATTGCATATAAAATCAACACTGCACCTTCCGTGTTTTAGTCTCAAATGTGTGCTGCTTTCGGACCGGGTATTGACATGTTTGAAAGCACCAGGATTATTGGAGGCAGTATCTACGAGAAAGCGAAGGTACTTGGAATGCATAACTGGTGTGAATATTTGCGTCGGGATCTTTGGCACTAACGCGGCGCACTGATACTCAGGAGCTGTACGGCAGTGCGCGGCAGGAAGTGCGCGGCGGGATCCATTCTGCACATCAGTGGGTCAACATGACGGACGTAACCGTCCAGATTAACTCCACCCACAGTGTGAGCAAAACCTAGATTCATCTCGGTTTTAACCCTTGGCTTCTTGGCGAAGTGTTTTTGTCCTAATGTCCTAAGTTTGAAATGTATACCACCACCAGGTCAAGACGTGTAAGCCTGCACTTGGCCACAGCTTTGCTGCAGGAACGACGGATGGTGGGGGAGCACTAAACTTCACGCAAGGTACAGCAATCTTCACAAGCTACATCGTGTACGCGCTGTATTTATCCGAGTAAGATATCCTGAATGAGATCAATATAACACAAAAACCCAGTCCTCTGGACCCTAGATCCAGACCAAGACCAGTACCCTGAAGGTAGATACCTAGGTAGTACCAGTACCTGCATGTCTCAGATCCGGACGGAAAAAAAACTGGGTCAGATTTATTCCCTGTTCACATGATCTAGAGGAACACAGGGTTTTAGTGGTTAGCACGTTCGCCTCACACCGCCAGGGTCCGGGTTAGATTCCCGTCTCGGCCATGTGTGTGTGGAGTTTGTGCATGTTCTCCCCGTGCCTCAGGGGGTTTTTTCTCTGGGTTCTCCAGTTTCCTCCCGGTCCAAAAACATGCACGGTAGGTTGATTGGCACCTTGGAAAATTATCCCTAGTGTGAGTGTGTGTTCCCTACGATGGGTTGACATTCCATCCAGGGTGTATCCTGCCTTGATGCCCATAGACGCCTGAGACAGGCACAGACTCCCCGTGACCCGAGGGAAGATCGGATAAAGCGCTAGAAGATGAATGAATGAATGATCTAGAGATTTTTTTTTTTAATCTAAAGCATCAAAACTCAATGCTGCGAATGGAGTTTTGAAATTTGATGTGTAATTACTGAGTTTTGTACATTTATTGTAACAAGAGCTCACGGAATTGTCTATTACTTGTTTTTAATTGGCTCGTATTATTTCGTTAAGTACCATGTTGTATCTGATATCTACACGTATAGGCGCAATCGAAGGAGACCCGTTCTGGGATGGCATTCGTGACACCATCTTGGGTAAACCGTCTGAAGAAATTCAAGACTGCCAAAACCCCAAACCCATTCTCTTTAGCACTGGAGAGGTAAAAAAAAAAATAGTGCAAGAACCTGTTGAAGATTAGATCCACATTCCATTTATACTCCGGATTGGTTTTATAGATGACATGGCCACTCCCATGGCATCCGGAAATAGTGGACGTCCAGATCATCACGATTGGACCGGTGGCCATAGTGGCAGTCCCAGGAGAAGTGAGGCAAGTTGAAAACTACAATGCAGTCGTCTTAAGCCTGCAAGTGTGATGTCAGACATACAGTTTGTGACGTTGTTTTCTGTGTATCTTTCCAGCACTATGTCAGGAAGACGGATCAGACAGGCGGTCAAACAGGTGAAAAATATCCTACTGTATGCTCTTTGTGTAGGAAGTACATCTTACACCTTCATGTCTCGATCATAACACAAACTGTACCAGTCTTTAAGGTTACGTCTGCAGAAGGTGGCAGCTGTTTCTCAGAGACGATGTGTTGTGATGCAATACATGAGCAGAAGTTCTGAAAGATATTACCCAGTTACCCAAATATCCATATAAATACTCATTCATTTCATTTCATTCATCTTCTACCGCTTTATCCGATCTTCCCTTGGGTCACGGGGAGCCTGTGCCTATTTCAGGCGTCCATGGGCATTAAGACACCTTGGATGGAATGCACACACACACAATCTCACACCGACATTCATACACTAGGGACAATTTTCCAAGGTGCCAATCAACCTACCGTGCATGTTTTTGGACCCGGGGAGGAAACCGGAGAACCCGGAGAAAAACCCCCTGAGACACGGGGAGAACATGCAAACTCCACACACACACGCGGCCGAGACGGGAATCGAACCCGGACCCTGGCGTTGTGAGGCGAACATGCTAACCACTAAGCCACCGTGCCCCTATATAAATACTCATTACCATATAAATACAATACTATACAAACTCAGTGTTGCGGAGTAACTAGTGACGTGTAACAGCGTTACGTGATTTAATTACAAAATAACGTAATGTAACAGTAATTTGTTACAGTTATGGGTCATTAAATTAAAAAATGGGTCATTAAATTACAATTAGATTACAAATAGGGTTCCATCGGAACAATTTACATATAAACCGAGGATAGGTTGAATAATAATGATAGCAATAATAATAATTTGGCTTAGCGGTTCGCATGTTCGCCTCACGCCTCCATGGTTGGGGGTTCGAGTCCAGATTTCAGGGTGTCCTATCATAGCTATGCAAAGATTTGATTTCTAATATATATATATATATATATATATATATATATATATATATATATATATATATATTATATATTATTTATTGATTTATTTAGTGTGCCCTGTGGTCCTCAAATGATAGTTAATAATGATTTATGTATCGTCCGCTTTAGGAACTGGAGACGAGAAATGCATTTGCCAACACCGAAGTAGTCGTCACTGGCCTCTGCAATGTCTACACACACTACATCACCACATACGAAGAGTACCAGGTATCGGCATGTAGCCATCTTGTTTTTTCTGCTGCAAATACCAAATGTGACGTTTAATGTACCGATTTAGGAGTGATTTCATTGATGACGCCAAATTTATACTTTACGTATGTACTCGTATACACAGCTGAAAGTACGTTTTGCATCGTTATGCATGTTTGGCATGTATATTTTCCTGATTGGTAGGTGCAGCGGTATGAAGGTGCCTCCACCATCTATGGACCTCACACTCTCTCAGCCTACATCCAGCACTTCAGAAGCCTTGCCAAAGCCATTGCAGAGGTATTTGTCAGACTCTGGACCTGGTCTGTGGGGACCACTAGGGATCGCCATTGGGACTTTTGCCCCCTATTTGGGACTTTTGCCCTATTCCCTGTCCCCTACCCCCTAATTTTTCCCACCTGCTCCTTGTTCCTTGTTGTTATAAGTTCCCCCTTTTGCTTTCGCACTTGTTGGTCCATTGTGTGCGTTTTTTTGGTGTCAATGTGCTGCTTAGTTTCGGGATTCCATTGTGTTAGGGTTGGTCCATTCTGATGGGTTCAAGAGCAGGGCTCGAACCCAGGGTGTTGTCTGCCAGGCACCACAACACCCTGGGTTCGAGCCCTACTCTTGAACCCTTCAGAATGGTGCTCATGCAGTGGGTAGCTCAGTGGGCTTAGCTGTAGTGTGCCTGGGATATCCTTTTGTTGTCCTGCCACTCTGACAGCAAAAAGGCTGTTATTGAATATGAATCCTTTAAGAACATTTTGTCTTATTTGCGCTTTTAACACCATGGCACCGGTTGCTCTTCTTTCTAGGGTAAGACTGGAGAACTACCTAAAGGTCCCGAACCTCCTTTTTTCAAAGAGAGTCAACTTATCTCACTACTACCAGCCGTACCTACAGATAAAGCACCAACAAACACTACCTTCGGTCAGGTCCTCGAGCAGGTCGATGCTCGGTATAAAGTGGTGAGGCGGAACAGGTTCTGGTTCCTCTTTACGCCGGCGATGTGATTCACAAGATAGATTTCATTACTCGATGCTGTGTTTGTGCAGGGAGACGTTGCGTCTGTTACCTTTGCTGCTGGAAACCCCAGAAACTCTGGAGACATGGTGGGGCAAATGAAAGTAAATGGGATATGTACAGTAAATGTGATATGATTAACTAATCATGTGTTTTTTTTTTTTTAGAGAGACAAGACCTTTGTCACAGTGGAGAAGTTTCTCACGGCTACAAGCACATGGGAAGTCGTTCATACAGACGCATCATGGGAGACGAGGTGAAGATGCTTTTATATATATATATATATATATATATATATATATATATATATATATATATATATATATATATATATAGCCTATGCCTATCTCATCTATGGGCATTAAGGCAGGATACACGCTGGATGGAATGCCAACCCATTGCAGGGCACACACACACTCACACTAGGGACAATTTTCCAAGGTGCCAATCAACCTACCGTGCATGTTTTTGGACCGGGGAGGAAACCGGAGAACCCGGAGAAAAAACCCCTGAGGCACGGGGAGAACATTCAAATCCACACACACACTGCCAAGATGGGAATCGAACCCCGGACCCTGGAGTTGTGAGGCGAACGTGCTACCCGCTAAACCCACCGTGCCCCAATATATAATAATAATATTAGGGTTTAATATTGTGCTTGTGTCTATTTAAAGCATAGAATTTATAACTGTTTATAAGATCATTTCCTCACCGATGTACTCGGCCACTGAGTTATCTGAAAAGGTGTATTCGGTGATAAGGTAGACGCTGAGTCAGGGCCATACTGTGAGATTTTATACCACCGCTAATTACCACAAGAAAGATTATCAGCAGGAATTGTTATATTTCAGTAGTTTTCTCCATTTTGTACAAACATAATCGCGAAGATGAGGCTATATGATGAGCATTTAGGTGTCAAAATCTGACATTTCTCAGTAAACAGCATGTCACGGATAATGTTTAAAGATTATTGGCAAAACAACGTCCGGTTACTTTATGTTACTGCGAATGTTAAAATCCAATGATCATCCCTGCAAAGGAAAATCTAGAGCTTTAGCTTTAGCCACTTCCTGGTTAGCGGCTAATGCTAGCTGTATTGACTCTTTTAGTGTTTTCATGCATGTACAAAACAAATCTTTGTTTCTGGTATGGATTGTGTAGCCACAGTGCTACTGTCCTAACTTTAGCTGGTACATATAAATCCCTGTGTGAGTTTTTTTTTTTTTTTTTGTCCTAGCCCGATATAACTGAGCCAAAGAGAACCAAAGGTTTATTAGGTGATTAGATAGCATGCTAGTCTGCTGCTGCTAACTTATATTTCCTCAGAAAACAATACGTTTTCTTCTGAAATCAATATCATTAATATGCATTGATGCCACGAAACAGTAACTCAAGTGACCGTTAGACCGTTTTAGTATAAGAATTAAGACAGACCAGGTGAAGGGAAGCTAACGGCTACACAACCGAAAACCCAAATAAAGCATAAACCTGGGACAAACAGGACCTTCGTGTGATTAGATCGCAGATCAGTAATGATGCATGACAGTCGTAAATGAAATCAGGTCAGAGTTTACGAGCGGGTATTACACGCGCTTATCGTCGTAAATAAAACGTATCTGACTTGACTAGGAGCTGACAGACAGATGTAGTGAACTTGTGCGTATTATAAAAGCTTATCTCTACCAATGCTCCAAAAAAAAAAGTCTATAAGACGCAGCGATCATCAATGTAGATAACAGGCAGCAAGGCTTCTGAGGACCGGTTATATAGGACCGCCCCCTTTGTATAATAAACACAATTACAAGCATGCAATTAACCAATGGCCTTCACCCGGTTTAACTTTCATTATTTTAACTCCATTAGACATGTGCCGGGAAAAATTGGGATGAACACGTTTTCGTACCGTCACACCCCTAGTGTGTGTGTGTGTGTGTGTGTGTGTGTTTGTTTTCAGATTTCACTGGATTAAAGGGACGTCTGGTCAGAGTAACGCCACAGTGGAGTGGCACATCCCTCTCTCAGCAGAACCTGGCAACTACCGAATTCGCCACTTTGGCCACTCGAGGAAATTCGGTTTTCCTAGTCCGGTGATCACTCCCTACGAAGGCACTTCGGATACATTCAGAGTCACCAAAACACTCTATTCCTATTGAATACTTAATATAATGTAGAAAAATGTCCAAGGACATTTTGTGTATGGTTGTCAGGATCGGTGTGTATATGTGTTAATACCTTCGTAATATGGAGTGAACTCCAGGGTAAATGTTAAATGCATTCAATAAAGATAACAGCCATAGAATCGGACTGAATTTATTGATGCCCACATCGAGATTATCCCATCATGAATTTCGAAGCATAAAGAATTTCTGTTAAAAAAAAACAAAACAAAAACAAAACACACCTCTCTTTAATTTCTCATCCAGTTCTTGTTCCAGTCATTGAGACAGATGATTTACATTATCCTAAAACAATGTCTTACAAATAGCGTTGGAATTCAGGTATAAAAAAAAAAAAACAAAAAAAAAAAAGAAAACGTTCTAAGTGCTTAACACACTTTAATACTGTCACTGTTTAGGCAAAAAAAAAAAAAAAAAACATCACATTCTTCATCGGACCAAAGATGAGGTGGGATATTCAAAGTAGGTAGCAAGCTTGGAAATATGTTTCTATAAATGGCAAGCAAAAACAAATAAAAGAAAAAAAAATAGCCTAAGAAGCTTAAACAAAGGAAAGAAGAGAATAACAGAAACTGCACAGCAATATGAAAACGTATATATATATATATATATATATATATATATATATATATATATATATATATATATATATAATCGTTTGCTATATCAAACATTCCTGATATATATTTCTTTTATTACAGTCAATACTGAAACAAATGCAGAAATGCACAAATACCACGAACTTTAAATACCAAAGAAATCAATACCAAAGCTCTATGGCAATATCCGAAGCGATGGAACAGTGTGTGTTTGCTGTAATATAAAGTATTAAAGTCTCTAACTGTACATTTTAAGGCAGTTTTAGTGCCCTATAAAAAAACCTTTGCTTTTAAATTCTAAAATCATATAGTTGAAGGGATGTACTTTTGTATACATATACATATATATAATTGAAAAGCGTACTTTTAGTAAAAGAGTACACTTTTTTAACACTTTTTTTTTGAGACACAGTATATATATATATATATATATATCTATATATATATATATATAGATATATATATATATTTCTATATTTCTATATATTTCTATATTTCTCCGGAGAACCCGGAGAAAAAACCCCCTGAGGCACGGGGAGAACATGCACAAACTCCACACACACATGGCCGAGACGGGAATCGAGCCCAGACCATGGCGGTGTGAGGCGAACGTGCTATATATATATATATATATATATATATATATACTGTGTCTCAAAATAAGTGTACTCTTTTACTAAAAATACCCTTTTCAATTTTACTGAAACATGTCAGAAATATATGTAAATGAGTTTCAAAGTGATATAAATTTATTATTTACATATTGTGTCATTTGTCGCTACAGAGAAAGTGGAATCTGAGAAAATGTATTTCTGGATTTACACGGTACCTTTTAACGATAACACTAATAATTTCAACATTAATGAACGACAACTGAATAAAAATTCCGCTTATTGTCAATTTATTCAAGCACAGTCATTTCCAACCTTTTAAATGGAAATTCTCTGACTAATCTTTTTGCACCATGACCTTCACATTTCTGCATCAAAATACAAAAGTCTCCCGTGGTAAATCGACGTCGCGTGTTAGTGTGGAAACACTTGGGTTCATATTCGTCAAGAATATTGACAAGGAATTCATAAATAAGTGTTTAAATTGTTGTTTCAGCTGTAAATAAATTGGCCACAGCATATTTAACAAAAAAAGAATTAAATAGTTATTTAAAAAAATGCCTGTAAAATCCAGCAATACACTTTTGTCTGATTTCAAAATGTGAGCGACAAATGACACACTACGTAAATTATGTCACATTTTGTTAAAATTGGTAAATAAAAAATTGTATACTTTGGGACACACTTTGTGTATATATATATATATATATATATATATATATATATATATATATATATATATTCATTTCCGTCATTCATTCATTCATCTTCTACCGCTGTATCCTATCTTCCCTCGGGTCACGGGGAGCCTGTGCCTATCTCAGGCGCCTATGGGCATTAAGACAGGATACACCCTGGATGGAATGCCAACCCATCACAGGGGCACACACACACACACATTCACACACACACATTCATACACTAGGGACAATTTTCCAAGGTGCCAATCAACCTACCGTGCATGTTTTTGGACCGGGAGGAAAACCGGAGAACCCGGAGAAAAACCCCCTGAGGCACGGGGAGAACATGCAAACTCCACACACACACATGGCCGAGACGGGAATCGAACCCGGACCCTGGAGGTTGTGAGGCGAACATGCTAACCAACTAAGCCACCGTGCCCCTATATATTGCCCCGATATATATAAGAATATATTATATATATATATATATATATATATATATATATATATATTTATATTATATATGAAAACTAAATATCATTCTATAATGTATAATGAAACTGATATGAACTACAAAAAGTCATTTAACATCAAATGTATGTTCTGGGATCAGACTGTATGTTCTGTATGTTCCGCATCAGACACTGTGTCGCTTCTTGGTCCTTAGAACACGCCGTAAGCGTCTCCGCGGGTGGCGATGGCGAATGCCGGATAACCCTCATAGGTGGCATAGGCTGCAAGATCCTGTCCCAGTGTTAACGTTTGTTTGAGCTGAGAAGCTGCTATGGTACCAGTCGTGTTGGCGATTGCATAGCCTGGACGACGGGCATGAGCAAGAAACAAGAGTTAATTGTTAATCATCAGAAATGCAAAGTATATACATTTTCATTCGAGTTGAAAACAAATATACGCATGTGTTCTGTGGAAATATCCTATTCTAAAAAAGTTCAAGGACTGTCAACAAGTCTACAGATATAACTCGCTAACAAAGAATGTAACGGTACACATCGACCAGAACCATGTCATCAGGAGTTTCGTTATCAATAATCACTATTAATCTGTTTGTAATTTCATAATTAAAGATTTACTTTTCCATTGCTGTTACATTATAAGACCCTCCACTATTGGAAGACGACATTTCATTCAAGTCCAGGATGACGGGACTCATGATCATTCAGGCACAAAAGCATTTATGAGGCCAGGAAATGATATCAGGCCGGGAGGGGTATAAAGAAAATCTGATTAAATGTTTGCTTATTATGTAGTATCTGGTTAGAATCTTATTTGGCATAAATTTGATTTGAAAATGTCTGTTATTAGAAAGTTTCTCTTTAATATCTCAGTATTATTTTTTTTCCAAACAAGTACTAATTATTAATTCACTTTATTCATTCATTCGTTCATCTTCTAGCGCTTTATCCGATCTTCCCTCGGGTCACGGGGAGTCTGTGCCTATCTCAGGCGTCTATGGGCATTAACGCAGGATACACCCTGGATGGAATGCCAACCCATCGCAGGACACACACACACACACACACACACACACATTCATACAATAGGGACAATTTTCCAATCAACCTACCGTGCATGTTTTTGGACCGGGGAGGAAACTGGAGAACCTGGAGAAAAACCCCCTGAGGCACGGGGAGAACATGCAAACTCCACACACACATGACCAAGACGGGAATCGAACCCGGACCTTGGTGGTGTGAGGCTAACGTGCTAACCACTAAGACACCGTGTCCCGTTCACTTTATTAATATTATTATCTTGGAAATAACTATGGTACTCAGTATAAGATCAAACACCAAAATTATATAAGATAACATTATATAAGAATCGCTCCAAAATGTGATAGAAATTCTATATTGATTTTATTGGATTCATTTGCCATTTAAGTTGTTCTCCGTGGAGGAAATACTTCTTCGGCCTTGACTAATTATCGTTTAATGGTACTCACGATTTTTTTCCCAGGTCACAATGAACCAGGAAACTTGTAACTAATGCTATAACATACAAGGCATCATTATTATAGCAGTTTTGTGCGGATAAAAAAAACGTGTATAAGGCTTTAATAAGTGTGTTTGTATGTCAGATGTCTTGGTAATTTTGCCCATATAGAGAGTTGTTGATGACGGACGAATATTGAAGTCGTTAGGTCTAACATGTATGCCTGACATACGCTGGTGATAATGATAATCAAATAAAATAAAAAGAAAGAAAGCAATAAAAAAAATGCTGCAGAAACATTGGAAGACAACATTCTCAGAAGAAACTTTCTGAGACGATCTGAAAATCCTGAACAAGTCTTTGTTTTAACCTTTCAAAAACCTAAAGAAGTTGGTTCTTTATAGATGACTTTTTAATATTAAACACGTTTAATAAATCAGACAGGACCAATTAAAAAAATATATATATATATATATATATATATAAAAAATAATACTATAAATATAAATATATATATAATATATATATCATATATATAAATTGCTTAGATAACCATTCAATTTATATATATATATAAATATCATATAATAAATATTCCATATATATTTATATAAACATGTTTAATAAATCAAGACAGACCCAATTATAAAATTATATATATCTATATATATATATATATATATATATATCTATATATATATAACTATATATATATATATATATATATATATATATAATATATATAAATAATAATATAGATAATGGCTTAAAATATTTTAAAAAATAATTGTTTCAAGCTCAGGCCAGTAAGGAAATGTTGATAAAGTTTATAAAAAGTATATTACAGACCTACCTTACATACCTGGGAATGCCACGGCGGCGGTGGCGACGGCAGCAGCGGCGGCGGCGGCGGCAGCAGCGGAGGCATCAGCGCCCTTCTGTGTGTAGACCCAGAGTCTGCAGTGTGTGTTCCGCCGCATGGACCTTAGCTTTCATCTGTCTACAGCGTACCGCGCAAACTTGGGGTAAGGGGGTTGCAAACAACTTCGCTGCTGGTAGTAAAAGGTAAGTGTGTCTGTAAATTAAGACCGGTAAGACCGGTAAGATAAAGTAAGTTCTATATATATATATATATATATATATTATTATTTATATATATATAATATAATAATAATAATAATAATAATAATAATAATAATATAATAATATAACTTTTTGGGCACAATTTTAGTCATTTTTTTTAAACAAAACGTATAATATTATAGGTAAATGAATTTGAAACAAAGTCACATATAATTTATTTATATATTGTGTCATTTGTCGCTACACTACCTATTTACACGCTTTTACAACTTTTACATAATTATGTGTCATATTTTTGTTAAAGATGCTCAAATATGGCCAATTTAATTACAGCTTAAGCAACAATATAAACACTTATTTATGAATTAATTGTCAATATGCTAATGAGGTGAACCCGGCCTACTGCCGTTTCCATGCTAGCAGACGACAGTAAACATTGTTTTTTTTTTGCCAATACAGAATTTACATTAAAGAACTTACACTGATATAATCATACATTGATAATAAACTTCGTTCATTAATGTTGAAATGGTATTACTTCTATCGTTTAGCGTGCACAAAATGCACTCTCTCTGATTTCACAAGGTAGTGTAGACACAAATGACACTAAATAAATAATGAAAATATAAATAAATCTTTCAAATTCATTTACCTGTAATTAAATGCGTTTTATTACAAATTTGACCATAATTGTGCAAAAAAATATGTATATATATTTGTGTATTCTAGCTATAATGCTGAAACATGTATGTATTATATGCTATACTTATGTACAGTATATATACACAGTATTTATAATTATATATATATAATTATAATGACTATAGTGCTTGAATTTGTTGTGAAAAGGAAATTTCCAGTACATGTTTGGGTACTGAGTGGCTAAAGCAGGGATGGTGACTTTGTAAAGAAACAGTTGCCTCTGATCAGGTCCAATGGCAGAGTGAAGTTGGTACACCGGCTGGCCCCAGTTATTCTTCTGACAAATATCCTCCAAGATCTATAATAAAAGAAGGTATTATAATGCATTACGGCAAATATCATGAATGTCCATTGATAAAAAGGTCATTTATTAAAACTAAAATGTATACATGCATGTATTTATTTGTTTCTTTGTTTATTGTGTAAGAAAAACTCAGTTATACCAATAATTATAGTTTTATTAACCTAATGAACATTTTTACAAAATTGAAGTAAAAGCCTATTTATCCTTATGTATACTGGTTGGGTTATATGGGATACATGTGAAGCCTATTAGTGATGTTATATGGTTTAAAAAAAAACATCCTTATATATTCCATATATAGTGTTGGGAAGGTTATTTTGGAAATGTAATAGATTACAGATTACAAATGACCCTATGGTAAAATGTAATAAGTAGTGTAACGTTTCAATTTTCGTTATAAAAAGTAAGCGATGTATTTCATTTGTCCACTAGGTGGTGCTTTAAGTTAACATTTTAATTCAAATAAAAAAAAATCGTAAAATTTTTTTACAATTTTTTTTTTACGTGAAATTATTCAGATGCAACCCTGTTTGTAATCTTTAACATTTTCTTACACATTTTTTCTCATTAACTGTAACTAATTACTGTTATTTAATTATTATTGCATTTATTTTGTAATTAAATTATGTACACTAGTTACTCCTCAACACTGAAATTCACTTAATAAAAAAAAACGTCCATATTAATAATTTGGTGAGATAAAATAGCGACATATATAAGAATTCTATTTCGTTATTCGGAATAAACGACGTGGCGTTTACCTGCGGAGCGTGTTTGATTCCCTGTGGCTTCAGGGCGACGGTGTTCATGGGAGTGAGTTCCATGCCGGGCAGAAGGTCATAGAGTTTGTCCTCAGAGTGTTTGTCAGACTTTAGCTGATACGCGGGGCAGCCACGGCCCACGCCCGTGTAGGCGAGGTAGCCTCGACCGCCCAGCCCGCGCACACCTGCCGCCCCTACAGGCATATTCATGTAAATTTCTAGGAATGCAAGAAGGCATTGAATCGAATCAAATCACCAGAAATCACCTGGGCTTCGATCAAGATTCAGAGATCTCCAAGTCAGCACAATACAGGCTCTGATACTTTTCTTTTTCTCTGAGTAGCCAGCTCTGATTTATGGTGTTATTTCATATGCAGATTGATTCCGATGTCCCAGTTTCTAGCAATTATATGACTGTATTATGCAGGCATGGAGAAAAAAAAAATTTCCCATTGCTCAAGCAAATGACACAGTACAAAGATTCATCGATTCTTAACATTCATTCATTCATCTTCTACCGCTTTATCCGATCTTCCCTCGGGTCACGGGGAGTCTGTGCCTATCTCAGGCGTCTATAGGCATTAAGGCAGGATACACCCTGGATGGAATGCCAACCCATCACAGGACACACACACGTTCATACATTAGGAACAATTGTCCAAGGTGCCAATCAACCTACCGTGCATGTTTTTGGACCGAGGCGGGAACCCGGAGAAAAACCCGGAGAAAAACACGGGGAGAACATGCAAACTCCACACACACATGGCCGAGACGGGAATCGAACCCGGATCCTGGTGGTGTGAGGCGAATGTGCTAACTACTAAACCACCGTGCCCCTGATTCTTAACATTATTATTAATAATGTAAATTCTAGCACGGCATCGTTACGATAATATACATTTGATCAGAAGTTATCGATTCAAATATGGCGATTTGGCGCGTGCTTGTGTAAAGACTCTTACCTCTGACGGAAGGAGGACGCACCAGGCCGCGAGTGCTCACATGGCCTTTAGCAGTAGGGAAGCGGAATTGACTGGGCAGAGCCGCGTAAGCGTGAGGAGCATAAAAGACCGGGGCGCCCAGGTACGCGGCCGAAGGGTCGTACATCTGACCTAGCGTGTAGGTGTAGTCGCCCTGCACCATAGACGCCCCTCGTCCCCCTGTGCCACGCGTGTAACGCACATAACTGTCCTTATCTACTGGCTTGGCCAGAGTCACTTCTATAGGCGAGCCGTCAATCACCTGAACGGCAGAAAAAAAACATGTTTATGGGTCGTTGGAGGAAAATATGAAACGATGTTGAAACGTGGCAGCGTTTAAAAGCATCTTCACCTTTCCGTTCAGCGCGTGCATAGCTGCGACGGCGTCGTCTCTCTGAGAGAAGTGAACGAATGCATAGTCCCTGATCTTCTTCACTCTCTCCACGGCACCTGGAAGGAAGTCACATGATGCTCCTGAAATCGCTTCAGGAATCGAATTGCATTTAGAAGTCAAAGATGAACAAGTTAGAAACTCGGCAGGTGTAAATTAATTAGTAACTTGGTGGGTGTAAATGAATGATATGGATGGATGAATGAATGAATGAAGTAGTAACTTGACAGGTGTAAATGAATATGATGGAGAAATGGATGAATGAATGAATGAGTAGCTCGGCAGGTGTAAATTAATAGGATGAATGGATGAATGAATTAATGAATGAGTAACTCAGCGGGTGTAAATGAATATGATGGAGAAATGGATGAATGAATGAATGAGTAGCTTGGCAGGTGTAAATAAATGATATGACGAATGAATGAATCAATGAATTAGTAACTTGGCGGGTGTAAATGAAGGATATGATGGATAAATAAATTAATGAATGAATTAGTAACTCAGCGGGTGTAAATGAATGATATGCTGGATAAATGAATGAATTAATGAATTAGTAACTCGACAGGTGTAAATAAATGATATGATGAATGAATGAATAACTCAGTGGGTGTAAATGAAGGAATGAATTAGTAACTCGGAACGTGTAAATGAATGATATGATGGATGAATAAATGAATGAATGAATGAATGAGTCACTCAATGGATGTAAATGAATGGCATGATAAATGAATGAATGAATTATTAACTCGGAACGTGTAAATGAATGATATGATGGATGAATGAATGAATTATTAACTCGGTGGATGTAAAATGAATGATATGATAAATGAATGAATGAATTATTAACTCGGAACGTGTAAATGAATGATATGATGTATGAATTAATGAATTATTAACTCGGTGGTTGTAAATGAATGATATAATAAATGAATGAATGAATTATTAACTCGGAACGTGTAAACGAATGATATGATGGATGAATGAATGAATTATTAACTCAGTGGATGTAAATGAATGATATGATGAATGAATGAGTGAATGAATGAATGAACGAATGAATTAGTAACTCGGAACGTGTAAACGAATGATATGATGGATGAATGAATGAATTAGTAACTCGGTGGATGTAAATGAATGATATGATGAATGAATGTACAAATGAATTAGTAACTCGTAACGTGTAAATGAATGATATGATGGATAAATGTATGAATGAACGAATGAATGAACTTGTAACTCGGCAGGTGTAAGTGAATATGATGAATGAATGAATGAATGAATGAATGAACAATGCATGCATGCATGAATGAATGAATCTCTTGACAGGTGTAAGCGGACATGATGGATAAATGAATGAATGGATGAATGAAAATTCACCACCTAAATACTGTAGCTCTGACATCATAGAGCAGTCTTTCTTCTCCACCAGCACCAAATCTACTGACACTTTTAAATTACCAGGTTTGATGGCGTTGAACTCCATCTCGATCGTCTCTTCTGTCGTGGCCAACATGAGGTTCCGAATGTACAGGATCTTCACGGTGGACATTGTGTCCTCGTCCACTTCCACTTCCGGCTCCGCCCAGTCCACGGCGATGGCGTGACCCCACAGCTGGATCCGCCCTGTTGACACCAACACGCTTAAATTGTGCCGTGCCGGTTTTACGAATTAGACCAAGATCTTATCTACCAAAAACAAAAAGACCACCTGCTTGTCCGGAGTGAAAACCTGCACCAATCCCAGCGCTTTGTGAAGGAGATTTGACACTTAGATTTGACTGTGTGTTTATAAACCAATTCAAAGCGCACTCAAAGTATACTATAAAAAAATACTTGGTTTCATATAAGGAGGAATATTGGGGGAATATGAAGGAATATAGATTAATATTGGAGGAATATTGCAGAAATATGTAGGAATATTGGGGTAATATGGATTAATATTGGAGCAATATGAAGGAATATTGTAAGGAATGTGAAGGAATATTATAGGAATATGGATTAATATTGGAGGAATATGGATTAATACTGGAGGGATATTGGATGAATATGTAGGAATATTGTAGGAATATGGATTAATATTGTAGGAATATTAGAGGAATATGAAGGAATATTGGAGGAACATAGATTAATATTGGCAGAATATGGATTAATCCTGGAGGAATATTGGATGAATATGTAGGAATATTGGGGAATATTGTAGGAATATGAAGGAATATTGGAGGATTATGGAGGAAATATTGGAGGAATATGGAGGAATATAGATTAATATTAGAGGAATATGGATTAATATTGGAGGAATTTGGATTAATATTGGAGGAATATGGATTAATATTGGAGGAATATTGGAGGATTATGTTGGGATATGTGAAGGAATATTGGAGGAATATAGATTAATATTAGAGGAATATTGGAGGAATATGGATTAATATGGGATGAATATTGGAGGAATATTGGAGGAATATGGATTAATATTGGAGGAATATTGGAGGAATTATGGAGCAATATGGATTAATATTGGAGGAATCTTTGGAATATTGGAATTTGGATGGATATGGAATATTGGATTAATATTCAGCAGAAATATTGGAGGAATATGGATTAATATTGGAGGAATATGGAGGAATATAGATTAATATTAGAGGAATATTGGAGGAATATGGATTAATATTGGAGGATTCTGGAGGAATATTGGAATGGATTATATTGGAGGAATATGGAGGAATATTGGAGGATTCCTATATTCGGGAATATTGGAGGATATTTATTTGGGAATATGGATAATATAGGAATTGGAGGAATATTGGAGGAATATGGATTAATATTGGAGGATTATTGTAGGAATATTGGAGCAATATGGATTAATATTGGAGGATTATGGAGGGATATGAAGGAATATTGGAGGAATACTGGATTAAAATTGAAGGAATATTGAATGAATACTGGAGGAATATGAAGGAATATTGGAGGAATAATAATATGGAGGAATATGAAGGAATATTGGAGGAATAATAATATGGAGGAATCTGAAGGAATATTGGAGGAATAATATTCTTTAGAAACCCTTAATAAAGGAACTTTTAAGCAAAAAAAGATAAGTTTATCTCTTTTAAGCGCTTTCCATCTGATCTTTTTTTTACCTGGCAGCAGTTTCCTCCTGGCCATGGCGGCGGCACGGTGGCTCTCGTACTCCACAAACGCGAAGCCCCGATTCTTGCTCTTGTCGGCAGCGCTGGGGTAAACAATGACCTCCACGACACCGTCGGTCACCTTCTTCATCTCCGCCAGGATCTCTTCTTTCTTCTTTGTCTTTGGGATGCCGCCCACAAACAGGCGGCAGTTGTCCACGCTGGCGCACACCCCCAGCAAACGACCGTTCCTAAAGCGAGGAAACGACCGTGACACCTGCGCGCCTCATAACCGCTCATAACGCGATAAGACCTGACCTGACCCTACCTGATTTCGTAATTGTTGAGCTGCTTCATGGCGTTCTTGGCTTCTTGTTTTGTCCCGAAGGTGACGAAGGCGTAGCCTCGGTTATTCCCGTTGAAATCCATCATCATCCGTACTTCATATATTTTGCCGAACTTGAAACAGAAGAAGAACCTCGTTACTACGATAGACTTTATAATCTGATACAAATGCTTATTATAGGAGTTTCGTTTTTTTCCCCCCGCCGACGTCTTCGCGAACGTCTTACTTTTTCGCAAAGTGGAACCAGCTCATCCTCAAAGAGGTCTCGGGGTAATTTGCCAACAAAGATCTCGCTGCCCCTCTCTGGTGGTGGGCCTTCCCAACCAGGGGGTGGACCTCCATATCTCCTCTGGCCATTTTCCTACAGGACAGAACAAGAACCAGGATGAGCTCCGTCAACCCCAAGTCCAAACCAAACATCAACTGATGGAGATGAACTCAAAAAAATGTGCATTATTATTATTTATTATTATTATTATTATTATTATTATTATTCATTCATTCATTCATCTTCTACCGCTATATCCGATCTTCCCTCGGGTCACGGGGAGTCTGTGTCTATCTCAGGCGTCTATGGGCATTAAGGCAGGATACACCCTGGATGGAATGCCAACCCATCGCAGGGCACACACACACACACACATTCATACACACATAGGGACAATTTTCCAAGGTGCCAATCAACCTACCGTGCATGTTTTTTGGACCGGGGAGGAAAACCGGAGAACCCGGAGAAAAAAAACCCCCTGAGGCACGGGGGAGAACATGCAAACTCCACACACACACACGGCCGAGACGGGAATCGAACCCGGACCCTGGTGGTGTGAGACGAAAGTGCTAACCACTAAACCACCATGCCCCTTATTATTATTATTATTATTATTATTATTATTATATATTATTTGCATTATTCTACTATGCACCGTCTCTGAAGGTATTCTGACCCCCCCCCCCCCCCCCCCCACACTTTGTTTATTTTCAATGACCTTGGTCTTGGTTGACAGATTGTAAACAGCAATGCTCTTTTTTCATCACAGGGTGGCGCTATACTCTTGAAGTAAAAAAAAAAAATACGATTCCACTTGGAATAAACATCTGCAATGTTCTTTTATATTTATAAGCATGGACATATCAGACGTATGGATTATGAGTATTAGAATACACTAAACATATCACATAACATTGTAAGGTTCTTAAGGGTTTAAACTTATTTCTCCTTCATTGATGCACAGAAAAAAAATGTCGTAAAAGTGGTGTAATTAATGTAATTATTACTATTAAGATAAACTTTGACCTCCTTTGAGCTCAAACACGATGACCTTAAAGCCATCCTCATTTTTGCCCTCCATCACATTTCTTTTACTAGTTTTCAAGGGATAACACTGGATAGTAACCCCCCCCCCCCCCCCCCCCCCCCCCCCCCCCCCCCCCCCCATTAATAACTTAACGAGCCCGCAAATAATCCTGCGTCTATTAAAAGTACGCGCCGTTTGACTTTAGACATTTATACGCCGTCCTAGGCGATGATGAAAAAGAGATCCCTCCATCCCCAACTCATCTGGCTCCCTTCATTAAAAGCCTTCAGCAACGAGGCTAGGGCATGCTGGGTATTGTAGTCAGTAGTGGCGCCTACCTGGTGCAATTGATATCCCGTACTCTGGATGAGGGCGCGCAGCGCGGCCTCTTTCTGCATGCCAGCCAGTCCATCCCCGCATTTTTGATTGGTTTCCATTGGGAGTGATTATCAGCAATAAATCAGCGAAATTAGGGGTGCTCACTGAAATTAAATCAAAGTTCAAAAGACACGTGAAATGACATGGCAGGTTCGTTCTCAGGAGCCACGCCCGCCCCTTTATTTCATTCATTTATTTATTTATTTATTTATTTCCATTTTGCCGGACCAATAGGCCAATAGGTCTCGGCTTAGTGTGGAGCTTATTTGGCCGGCGAATAAATAAATAAATAAATAAATAGATAGATAAATGATAGACAAATTGTAACAGCATGTACCGGGTGTCGGACGTGCACTTGCGCCGCGCTTTCTTTTGCATCATGCATAAGAACATCTCATACCTAATGACTAATATTAGCATTATGAGTGCAAAGAGTGTTTTTTTCTTTTTTTCTCTCTCTCTCTCCCGGTCAAGGACCACTGTGTAATTATTAACTGAAGTGAACCAGCGCAACTGTATTTGCTTAAACTGATGGTATAACACTATGTTTCTTTCCCAACCCCCCCCCCCAAAAAAAAAAAAAATTTAGCATTTGGAAAAGAAACCCTGCTCTTGTGCCAGAGGTGCTTGTTCGGCCAATCAGACCGGCCCTTATTAACCCAGATGAGGCTGTTGTGTAAGCCGGGCTTGATTGAATCACAAGCCAAGAACATAGACTACTCCTAATAATCAATGAAGTGCCTGTCTTTGTCCCTTTCAAGCTTTACTCGATCAAAGCGGGGACATGAAAAAAAAAAAAATAAAAAGAACGCACTCCTCCAGTCCAGCACAAGGGTCGGACGAGACGGATTCCTATTTGCATTCGGGCGTCGCGCGACATAAGGAGACGCTCTTTTCCCGTCCTAAAATGCTTTGAAGCCAAAAAAAAAAACTCGGGGCGGCAATTAGCAAGCGCGGCTAATCGATTCGCGCGACGGTGGCGCTTTATTTGACGACGACGACGACAAAATAAAGCCTCTGATAATAGAGTGTGCTTTACTGCCAGGCGTTCGGCGTAGATGTGGCCATAATACAGTAGGAGAAAGGTTGCATTAGTGAACGCCGGGCTCTATCTGCCCGGCTCTCCACTCTAGCCTGGTTACCGTTTGCATAAACAAGATAACTAGACGGCAGCTTATCTGCCTCAGATCTGTACCTGCTTTTTTTTTTGGGGACTGTGTTGACCAAAGCTTAAACACACAATAAAGTGAAGGCCGGTGCGTCCTGTACCCGCCTGACTCCGTGCCATTCGTTAGCGGCCCGGACGTTTCTTTCCGACCGTGCAAAAGTGAAAAAAATCGAATTTCCGACCCAGTTAATGGCATTACGGCCGTGCTAAACAAAGCCGTCCGTTTTGTAATGACCGTGTTGTGCGCCTATCTTTTTCCATGACCGTATTTATCAGGCAAGCAGCGATTAGCAATCGGACGCACAAGCGCACCAGACGCGTTTTAGACGCGTCCTTATCAGCGGAACTAGGCAAATACATCAGTGTTAGGCATCGTAAAGAAAGTATCGATTCCCCCTTTTCCTTTACATCCCGTCGGTTATAGCCGGCGTACATAGCCGTCCGACCCTTCCGGGCATCCTGGAGTCGAGCAATCAGCTCACAGGTGGCGAGGGAAGGGAAAAAAAAAATCGTAAAAGTGAATGAAAATCTGAGAGAGCGAGAAAGCGAAGACTTACCCGAGCAAATTTTCAGAGATCACCACATGGAAGACTCAGAGCTTCATTCTGGTGAACTGGGCAACATGTCACTGGGGTGATTCTGTAATCACATCATATCAAACTCCAAAGGTTCACTGTCCTGGAGCTACTTTACAAGCCGGGTGGGTTAAACGTTAACCAGCACTATCTCCCTGCCTCTCTCTCTCTCTCTCTCTCTCTCTCTCTCTCTCCTCTCCTCTCCCTCTCTGCCCCTCTCTCCCCTCTCCTCTCTCCTCTCTCTCTCTCTCTCTCTCTCTCTCTCTCTATGGTTCCATGCAATGTTTTCTTATTCTAGAACTGAAAGATCCAGTAATCCCAGTCCTGAGGCCTGAGTGCTTTTCTTTGGTGTCCATTGTATTAGAGTATGAGGACTTCAGGATAGCGCGTGTCCCATATGTTTATAGCAGAAAGAATATATATATATATATATATATATATATATATATATATATATATATATATAGCTATAGCTATAATCACAATGATATAACACAATACTTCTCTACTTCTCGGGAGTAATTACGGCAATAATTACGCAGCGCAGATTCGTTCTCGGGGTGAACGTGGTTTTTGTTTCCAGTGACGCCGGGCCGATTATTGACCAGGCAAACACGTTATCTGTGCCGCGACGCGTGACGCCGAGTCGTCTCATTGGTTTGTTTCGTTGACTTGGACATAAGGACGATTGCACTTTTCGACAAAAAACATATACTGGATGCTGATACAGACCATTCTTTCATTCAGTGCACTTAATGCTGAGTTCAATCTCCGTTAATAAGAATAAGTTCCAATAAGGGTCTTGGAGGGAGGGGGGGGGCAGAACTTGCTCTCTCCTTCGTTCACGGGCTGGGGAACTTTAGAAAGAATGAGTTTTTATCTAAACAAAAAATTACTCTTATTTTATTTATTTCTTTATAATTCTCTGGTCATTGAACGGTGGTGGTGAATCGGGGGGGGGGGGCGGGGGGGGGGGGGGGGGGTGGGGGGGTTTCGGGGGTGTTTTCTCCGAGTTCTCTCCCCGGTTTCCTCCTCCCGGTCCAAAAACATGCACAGTAAGGATGATTGGCACCTTGGGAAATTGTCCCTCGTGTGTGACTGTGCATTTCCAGGCAGATGATGTGCCATAAGAGGTGGGGGAGCCCCCAGAGACCTTGAGAGTAGAAGACTAGCTCCCCATCGAGATAAGACCACGAGGTCCTTCCAGATAAGACGAGGCATGTGGGGCTTGCTGTGTGACCTTGATTAAACGGAGCCGATTGCCCATGTGGGGAAACCTCTTGCTCCTCAGCCACCAACGTGGAGGCCTCGTGTGGAGAAGGCCGAAGGTGGATGATGTGGCCGGTAGACGCTTGACCTGAGAGGCTTTGCAGGCATTCCTGCGGTTCTCAATTCTCACTGATTTGTGATGTGACCTTCCTCAGCGTCTTGAACCTGCAGAATCGCACGTCACGACACCTCAGATCTTGAACCTCCTGATCCATTGCCAGAACCCGACCCGACCCCTTTGAGACGGGGTGCTCGAGATCCGAATTTCCGCGTTCTATGACCTCCAGGCCCCATTAAGACACACCTGATATGCTTTACCAGGCTGATATACATAATCTCAAGGAAATCAGTCTCTCTTTCACTTGAGTAGCAAAAAATAGTGCATCAGATTATTTAAAAAAAAACACGAGTACGAGAACGAGTACAGTTAGAGGGACACGGTGGTTTAGTGGTTAGCACGTTCGCCTCACACCAGGGTCGGGGTTCGATTCCCGTCTCGGCCATGTGTGTGTGGAGTTTGCATGTTCTCCCCGTGCCTCAGGGGGTTTTTCTCCGGGTTCTCCGGTTTCCCCCCGGTCCAAAAACATGCACGGTAGGTTGATTGGCACCTTGGAAAATTGTCCCTAGTGTATGAATGTGTGTGTGTGTGTGTGTGTGTGTGTGTGTGCCTGCAATGGGTTGACATTCCATCCAGGGTGTATCCTACCTTAATGCCCATAGACACCTGAGATAAGCACAGACTCCCCGTGACCCGAGGGAAGATCGGAAAAAGTGGTAGACGATGATTGAATGAGTACTTTTAGACGTGTGTATGTTTTAATAAATATTAATAACAGATCACTTTCTGTTTTGGTCCTGGTATCGTGATATTTAATCTAGTACCGTATGGACGGTAGAATTTTGTGATAACGCTATCAGCCCCACTACATGGGAGGGAAATACTGTATATAATATTTAATAAAAGATCTAGCTCATGTGACACCTGAATATTTAACAGGATTACAAGGTCAATTTTGCTGATATTCCACTCAGTGTGTGAAAGAGTTGGTTGATCAGTGATTCAAATCCCTTCAATCTTCACCTTTAAGAATGCTGATGCCCTGATAAGGACAGAGTGAAAAATCATCAAGTGGGAGAATGGTGTTTTAAATACACCGCTTACTTCAGTCCACTCACGGGAACTACATGCCATGTTTGTCTGACCAATGTTAGACACCACACACAGGTGATTTTTTCATAAAGCAATCTGATTGAAACACTACAGAACTCGTATTTTATTTTATTTTATTTTACATTTTATTGTATTTTATTTTTTACATTATTTAATTTTCTTTTACATTTTACAAATTTTTTAATTTTAATTTTTTTGTAACTTTTTTTAATTAATTTTTAAATTAAAATTTTTTTTAATTCTTAAATTTTTTACATTTTGTTTACATTTTTTACATAAAAAAACAATAACATTTTTAAAAATTTTAATTTAATTTAATTTAATTTAATTTAATTTAATTTAATTTAATTTAATTTAATTTAATTTAATTTGATTTGATTTTTATGTCTGCCCTGCATTACATAATTATTTGCGAATTAATCATGCAGAGATGCATCATATCTGCCTGAGAGTCTACCCACAGCTTTTTCCTGATTAATGTCCGGGTTTCTTTTTTGCTCTCGTTTATTTATCCCGGCTGATCATGTTTACTCCGCCTTCTACTTTCAGCTTTTTCAGCTTACTTTCAGCAATTTCAGCTTATCATCCTTCTCCATACTACCCTGCCCTCTACATCTGCCTCTTTCACGTCATCGCTCCTCCGCACAGAGAATAGAATAGTCTTTATGTGTCATGTGTACATTAAAACACAGTGAATTTGTTTCTTCACATATCCCATGATGCAGCGCCACCCGGAAGCACGAAGGGTTAAGGGCCTCGCTCAAGGGATGCTCGATAAAGGGCCTCAAACCCCAATCGGTAGCCACTGAGCTACACCCACCCTCCTTACACCATCCCTAACCTAACCATGTCCAAACCATCTCAGTGTAGCCTCCCTCGCCTAATCCTCGTCACTCCTGTCTTTCACACAGGAAACGCCAGTATTCCTACAGTGTAACAACACAAAGCGTTTAACAGGGAGGTGGTAGCTCATTGGTTCAGACATTGGCCTCTTGATCAGAAGGTCACAGGTTCAAATCCCACCAACACCACCACCAAGCTACCACTAGTGAGCCCTTGAGCAAGGCCCTTAACCCTCAGTCTCTCTGGACGAGGGCGTCCGCCAAATGCTGTTATCGCGTCGATGCCCTTGAGCCTAATAATGCACTTGGTTTATTCCCCACCAATCAATTTTGCTATTTCTTTCCTTTACAAACAATGCCGGTTTTCACCGCAGCGCTAAAAATATCATTGGCAGAGGAAGTCCGTGTCATTTGCCCCCACATTGTCGGCATCCTGTGTGTGTGTGTGTGGTGGGGGTGTGTGGGGGGGGGGCAACACCGTAGCAAGATTACGACACCGTAGCAAGATTATAGATCCAAGAGAAAGACCCTTTTACAAGACAGTCCGCTGATAAGCCACATACGGATATATATATATATATATATATATATATATATATATATATATACGGCATGTCATTTCAGAGATGACGGATGGCTTCGACCTTCGCCGCTGAGCCCTGCTTCATATCTCACTTTTATCTGATTTAGTTTCGAGTTTCTTTGAACGCATAGATGGCAGAAAACGATACACCATAAGGCCATGCATTATGGGATGTTGTTGAAATGGGATATCAAATAAACCCTATTGTGGTTTTATTTGTATAGGACATTGTCATATTACATTATCTTATTACATGAATGACCAGGTATGCATTAGTGCAAAAATAGACCTTTTATTTTTCCATATCTGCATTATAACTAGAAATTATTATTTTGAATTTTATGATTTTTTTTTCCAACAACAAATGTCAAATAAAATGTTCTCTACTAATTCTATTACTGAAAACTTTTAACACAATGGCCTACACAATGGTCTATGGGCATTAAGGCAGGATACACCCTAGATGGAATGCCAACCCATCGCAGGACACACACACACACACACACACACACACACACCACACACACACACATTCATACACTAGGGACAATTTTCCAAGGTGCCAATCAACCTACCATGCATGTTTTTGGACCGGGGAGGAAACCGGAGAACCCGGGGGGAAAAACCCCCTGAGGCACGGGGAGAACATGCAAACTCCACACACACATGGCCGAGACAGGTATCGAACCCTGGCGGTGTGAGGCGAACGTGCTAACCACTAAACCACCATGCCCCCTCATATAAAATCATGTTCATATATTTTTCCAAGTTTAAAAATCCTTGGTTTGTGTTCTATTCTTTATAAATATAAAGATCATACACTGGATTTGACCACAAGATAAACCACTGTAGTACATGTCTCCATGTTTATCTTTAAGTACGTATGGACAATCCAATTCAATCGATGTTTTTCTGTTTTTTTACTTTGTTTGATAATTTATGTTGTCGGATGGGTTCGATTCCCGTCTCGGCCATGTGTGTGTGGAGTTTGTGCATGTTCTCCCCGTGCCTAAGTGTTTTTTTCTCCGGGTTCTCCGGTTTCCTCCCCGGTCCAAAAAGCATGCACAGTAGGTTGATTGGCACCTTGGAAAATTGTCCCTAGTGTATGAATGTGTGTGTGAGTGTGTGTGTGTGTGTGTGTGTGTCCTACGATGGGTTGGCATTCCATCCAGGGTGTATCCTGCCTTAATGCCCATAGACGCCCCGTGACCCGAGGGAAGATCGGATAAAGCGTCTCTCATTAGGAAACGTTGTTTTGTTTCCCGTGTACTGCACTGTATGTTTTTGGAATACATGAAGCCTACATGACTCGATCAATACACATCAATAGTTTGTGTATATTATAAATTGGATTACTTAAGTATGAGTAAGGACAATTCTATTTATTAATGGAATAAAAATTTATACTACCAACCGTTTTCATCTGAAATGCCACTGGTTCGAAACAACCGCCAAGCTACCTCTAGTGGGCCCTTGAGCAAGGCCCTTAACCCTCATTTGTAGGTTGCTGCTGGATAAGAGCGTCTGCCAAATTCTGTAAATTTAAAAATGACATATAAAATTGTATTTAATAATCATCTTTACTAGAGGCACGGTGGCTTAGTGGTTAGCACGTTCGCCTCACACCGCCAGGGCCCGGGTTCGATTCACATCTCGGCCATGTGTGTGTGGAGTTTGCATGTTCTCCCCGTGTCTCAGGGGTTTTTTCTCCGGGTTCTCCGGTTTCCTCCCGGTCCAAAAACATGCACGGTAGGTTGATTGGCACCTTGGAAAATTGTCCCTAGTGTATGAATGTGTGTGTGAGTGTGTGTGTGTCCTGCGATGGGTTGGCATTCCATCCAGGGTGTATCCTGCCTTAATGCCCATAGACGCCTGAGATAGGCACAGACTCCCCGTGACCCGAGGGAAGATCGGATAAAGCGGTAGAAGATGAATGAATGAATGAATGAATCATCTTTACTGTATTTAATAAACATTGTTCTTTTTTCTTACACAGCTGAGGCACGTCTTTGCTTTGCCCTCTGACTTATATATATATATATATATATATATATATATATATATATATATATATATAGTATATACTCCTGGCTGTAAGTATTACATCCTGAGCACATGAGGTAAAACAGGACTTTAAAGTGAGCCTCGCTATCTACCTCGAATAATAATCCCGGCTCGTAAGGACTTTAAAGTGTCGCTCGGCTCATCCATATGAATGATCCGCGTTGCACTTCATTATAAAGTCTCCTCGCTTTTGTACAGACTCCAGGCAAGACTTCGGCTCCTATCCGCTATGCTAATACGAGCGTCTTTGCATCCTCAAGAGTCAGACAAGAATAATATTAGATTAGATTCAACTTTATTTGTCATTGTGCGAGGCACATGTACAGAGCTGGTGAAATGCTACGTTAGCGTCGAACCAGAAGTGGCTTATTTACAATAAATAGGAGAATAGAATAGTCTTTATATGTCACATATACATTATAGCACAGTGAAATTCTTACTTTGCATATCCCAGCTTGTTTGGGCTCAGAGCAGATGTTCAGGCATGATACGGCGCTACTGGAGCTCAGAGAGGGTTATGGGCCTTGCTCAAGGTCCCAAGGGTGGTATCGCCAAGCTCGAACCCCTGACCTTTATATATATATATATATATATATATATATATATATATATATATATATATATATATATATATATATATATATATATATATATACCATATATACCCCCTCGGGTCACGGGGAGTCTGTGCCTATCTCAGGCGTCTATGGGCATTAAGGCAGGATACACCCTGGATGGAATGCCAACCCATCGCAGGACACACACACACACACACACACACACACACACATTCATACACTAGGGACATTTTCATTTTCCAAGGTGCCAATCAACCTACCGTGCATGGTTTTGGACCGGGGGAGGAGGGGGGAGGGAAACCGGAAAAACCAGAGAACCCGGAGAAAAAACCCCCTGAGGCACGGGGAAAACATGCAAACTCCACACACACATGGCCGAGACGGGAATCGAACCCGGACCCTGGCGGTGTGAGGCGAACGTGCTAACCACTAAGCCTCCTCATCTTATTATTAATATTATTATTATTAATATTATTATTTAATTTTGCTGTTGTGCTGTTGTTAAACAACCCAGCTGTAAGTCAGCCTTCAGCATGTAATGAATCAGGTGGATTTATTGAACGGTCCGGCCTCCCTGCGAGAACTTAATACGGATCAACACGGGAGTGTATGGAGTCCGACATGTGTCCTGTTCCTAGCATGCCATGCACAAAATCTTCACACACTCTCATTTTATATTTATGACATTTGGCACAGGCTCTTATCCAGCGTAACTTACAAGCGAGCAAACTGGGGAGGGGGGGAGTGGAAAGGGGGTGGAAAGGGGGGGGGGGAGGGGCTTGAATCGGGCTTATGGGCTTTTTTTTTTTTTTTTCCGGACTGGAATTATTGTGTGCAATTAAGAGAAAATGAATAAAACGAGACAAAGACAAAAAATTAAATATATAATTCAATAGTCTTTATTTTGTCACATGTCCATTACAACGCAGTCAAATTATTTCTTTGCGTAGTATCCCGGAGCACAGGGGGGTTAAGGGCCTTACTCAAGGACCCAAGAGTGGCAGGAACCCACTGAGCTACCAACTCCCTTTTGAAAAAAGGAATAAATAGTAGAAAATAGTACAAAACTCAGCTTTCGCATTTCTCTTTTTTAGGGAAAAAAAAAAACAAAAACAATGCAACATACACAAGCATTGTTTATTATTATTATTATTATTATTATTATTCATTGTTGGGGAAGGTTACTTTGTAAATGTAATAGGTTACAGAATACAACTTTTCAATGACTTTATAAAAGTAAAGTAACTGATTACTTTCATTTGTCCACTAGGTGGCGCTTGTTAAAGAGACATATTTTTTCACATCTGAGCTGCTACAGGGGCAAAATTGTCGAGGAGGGGGGTGGGGGGTGTGTCGGGGGTGCGGGCGAAAAAATGTTGGTCGAGGGAAGGGGAGGGGGGGGGTGTTGTTACGCCTCGGGTCTTTGGGATTTGCAATCTTGAACATTTCCAAAAGTAACTGTAATTTAATTACATGTTTTTTTTGTGCAGCAGTAACGAATTAATGTTAATTTTATTTTGTAATTAAATTCCGTAACTCCGCCGTTACTTCGTAACTTAGTTACTTCACAACACTGTAATTATTCATTCATTCATTCATTCATTTCTACCGCTTTATCCGATCTTCCCTCGGGTCACGGGGAGTCCTGTGCCTATCTCAGGCGTCTATGGGCATTAAGGCAGGATACACCCTGGATGGAATGCCAACCCATCACAGGATACACACACACACACACACACATTCATACACTAGGGGACAATTTTCCAAGGTGCCAATCAACCTACCGTGCATGTTTTTGGACCGGGGGAGGAAACCGGAGAACCCGGAGAAAAACCCCCTGAGGCACGGGGAGAACATGCAAACTCCACACACACATGGTCGGACGAGACGGGAATCAAACCCGGACCCTGGCGGTGTGAGGCGAATGTGTGCTAACCACTAAGCCACCGTGCCTCCACTGTTATTATTATTATTATTATTATTATTATTATTATTATTATTATTATTATTATTAACAGCATCTCTGACAATCGCTTCAATTGCTAATATTTGTTAACTTAAAGACTTTTATGGGGTTTTTTTCTGTTTAAAGATGTTTGCTCAGCATTTTTACACAAACATGACGCGACACAAACTTTTTTTTTATCTGTCTAAATGATCACACGTGTATCTATCGATGACAAAATCCACGGTTCCAAAATAAACGTCCTAAATGTCGTAATTCGAAACGTTAATGCGCGTTATTGCATTCGACCTCGATACGGTCGGGGCGCGTTTGAGTTGCTGCAGATGTTCATTCCAGATGACATTTGGTGGGTTAAAAGTACAGTACACTAGCCTCAGGATGACTAAGCCCAAATGCTGCATATTCACATGACGAAAAAAACATGAATATATTTAGTCTTCTTCAAAGCAGCTTAAAAGAGAATGAGATACCGAAGGAAAAAAAAAACAACGTTATCAGGATCTCAGATCAGGTCATTTATTTACGATTAAATTTCTTAAGAAAGGATCTTTAGAACGAAGTTTTTTTCCGTAATGCAGTTTACACCGGTGTCTCAAAAGGTGTGTGTATTCACATTCGTTTTTCATACTAGGGGTTTAAAAAGACTCGAAGTATCAGCTTATTCGAGTAAAAGTGTCCTGGTTTCAAAGCCATTTAACGTATAAAATATCGTAAGGGAAAAAATGGCATTAAAGGACAAACGCTTAGGCCGCACCGATCGCTAATATATTCAAACGTCTCTCTAGAGGACTACCTCTAGAGTGTATCGTCATTTGCGGAGGACGAAGAGAAAGCACCCGTTTGATAAACGAGTCAGTAGCGGAGAAAGAATCACTTTTACGTTCTTTTTTTAGCAACAACACTGGTTACGTCCTCGCTGGAGCGTGACGTGATTTCGAGTACAAACCAATAGCGTGTCGGAACGGTGTATGTTTACGTCTCATCCAACCACAATCGCATTCACTCCATCCGGATGCGTTTTTTTTGGGAACGAATGGGAGTCGAAATTAAAGCGGATTAACGAGGACTATTTTTAAACGGTAAGGAGCAGAAAGGACGGATAATAGCGTGAAATAGTAATAAGTAAAAAGTCGGCTGAAGTCAACCTAAGCAGAAATTTTTATTTATTTATTTATTTATTTATTTTAAGAGTTATTTTTATTTGTATTTGTACTTCATTACTTGACACTTCTGCCAATTTGTTTCATAAGAACTTTATTATGGGAACATGGATTGTTATGTGGCAGACAGTCCCAGCATCATGCACACACACACAAACACACACACACACACACACACACACACACACACACACACACACACACATGCCCTTCCAAGATCTAACAAAGGCCCCTATAGTTGTAAAGCATGAATTGTGTTTATTGTAAATGTAATAAAGATCTTTATATTCGTCAACAGGGGCACGGTGGTTTAGTGGTTACCACGTTCGCCTCACACCTCCAGGGTCTGGGTTCGATTCCCGTCTCGGCCATGTCTGTGTGGAGTTTGTGCATGTTCTCCCCGTGCCTCAGGGGTTTTTCTCCGGGTTCTCTTTCCTCCGGTTTCCCCCTCCCTCCCCGTCCCGGTCCAAAAACATGCACCTTGGAAAATTGTGTGTAAATGTGTGTGTGTGAGTGAGTGTGTCCTGCGATGGGTTGGCATTCCATCCAGGGTGTATCCTGCCTTAATGCCCATAGACGCCTGAGATTGGCACAGACTCCCCGTGACCCGAGGGAAGATCGGATAAAGCGGTAGAAGAGAAGATGAATGAATGAATGAATGAATGTTCGTCTACTTGTGTCATGCACAAGTAAATCCTGTGAAACCCTGAAACTACCAAAACCCTTCACCAGAAAGACAAATAATGTTGCTACAAGAAAGCCGAAAGAATTGTTCCTCTCTAGTTCATCTCATCGGGCCTCCTTAACCTATTTTATTCTCTCCTACATAATAAACACACACACACACACACACACACACACACACACACACACACACACACCAACTTATCTGTTCTGACACTTTCTCATTTCCACTGATTCATCTGCCTTGACCTTTTCATCCATGCCTTTACCTCCTGACCTACTTAAAAGAAAAGAAAGAATACATTAACGGAACACGGAAAGAAATGGGACATTTATTTGGTACCTTCA
>JACRUU010000015.1:9150127-9157627 GCA_030449085.1 Kryptopterus vitreolus | reverse complement strand
GGAATGATATTCACACATGACTTACTCATGCTGTAATATTTACGAAAGACTTTGCTAGACGCAGACTGAGGTATATGTGTAAGTTTAATCCTTAAATTCTTTCATCTTCTACCGCTTTTATCCAATCTTCCCTCGGGTCACGGGGAGTCTATCTGTGGGCATTAAGGCAGGATACACCCTGGATGGAATGCCAACCCATCACACACACACACACACACCATTCATACACTAGGGACAATTTTTCCAAGATGCCAATCAACCTACTGTGCATGTTTTTGGACCGGGGAGGAAACCGGAGAACCCGGAGAAAAAACCCCTGAGGCACAGGGGAGAACATGCAAACTGCAAACTCCACACACACACACACACACACACACACACACACACACACACAACACACACACACACACACACGAATCAAAGGTGAACTTGATTCGTGTGAGGTGAACGTGCCAATCACTAAGCCATAGTGCTTTCTTTATTCATTCATTCATTCATCTTCTACCGCTTTATCCGATCTTCCTCGGGTCACGGGGAGCCTGTGCCTATCTCAGGCGACTATGGGCATTAAGGCAGGATACACCCTGGATGGAATGCCAACCCATCGCAGGGCACACACACCCTCACATTCACACACACATTCATACACTAGGGACAATTTTCCAAGGTGCCAATCAACCTACTGTGCATGTTTTTGGACCGGGAGGAAACCGGAGAACCCGGAGAAAAACTCCCGTGAGGCACGGGGAGAACATGCAAACTCCACACACACACACACACACACGAATCAAACCCTGGAGGTGTGAGGTGAACGTGCCAATCACTAAGCCATAGTGCCCCTTTATGTGTATATATATATATATATATATATATATATATATATATATATATATATATATATATATATATAAATAACTAACTTTCTTTATTATTTGATTATATAGATATATAAAGTATTCATTATTAGCAGTTAATTGGAGTGATGTACAATACTGTCAAGCTGACAAACATCAGTCTATAATGTAATTTGACAAGTAAACACAAGCTTGTCCCTAAAGAAAAAAAAAACGGACATGTTTGCATCATAAGAAGAGTCTGCTGCGTCCCACTCCCGGCCCTCGTCTTTAAATATAACCATTCCTCTATAATCAACAAGCTCCTTGAAAAAGCACTCGTGCGTTATCTGGCCGAGACGGATAAAAGGCCCCAGTGTCCGTCACGCCGACCCTCAAGCCCGTATTTGCACGGCGTCCTGTCGCTGACACTTTGATGTGCTCCCCAGACTTCTCGACGAGAACGTTATTCAGATGGGGGGGGGGGGGGGGGGGGGGGGGGCTTGGGAATTAATAATCCTGTTTAAATGCTAGGAAAATAAAATGAAATATTGTGCCTGAAATACGTTATACTATTCAGCATGCACACATTTATCTTTAATGGACACGTTATTGGCCAGGGAAGATTTGCATGGAGGTTGGGTGAACACGGCAGCGCTAAAATGGTACAAAAAAAAAGGATATTATTTCGGTACGTCAATCACGTGAGGAGGGGAGATTTCCATGGAACGGTGCAGAGAAAGGACACCGTGTTCCATGAGTTATCCTGCCAAAGAATTAGTGTTAAGCCGTAAAAAAATGTCGCTGACTAATAAATGATCATCTCGAACTTCCCTCAAATGATCTACTTAACAATGATGACATATAACTCCGTGTTAATTTGGCTCCTTCTTTGTGGCCCTGAAGAAACCGAGGACCCGTTTTAATCCAATAAAGCTGTCATACTCGTTTTATACCTCAAGAGGGCGCATTTGATCTGTTTTTCCAAACAAATCTGGTAATGGTATTATTTTTAAACATTTGACTAAATATTTTACTACATATGGATATTTCGTGCATTATATATATATATATATATATATATATATATATATATATATATATATATATATATATATATTTAGTACACTTTATTTTCTCTGTAGAAATCGCATCTATATGGTTTAATTATAGAGAATAAAGCACATCATCAGGGCATCGTTCACACACACACACACACACACACGCACACACACACACACACACATATACACACACGGTGCTCAGAGCTCCAGCCCATGATGGTGTTGGGATTTGAACACACACTTTAACATACATGCTTCCCACAAACACACACTGATTCACACCTGGGGCAGTTTACAGAGCATGCAACCCATCTCCTTTTTTGTTGGGGGGGAGGGGGGGGGGCAAAACGCATCTGCAACCTGCCCAACGCTACATGCTACCCGAGCATTCGACGTGGTCCAATATTCATTCGTCTTATCCGATCCGAGCCTGTGCCTATCTCAGGCGTCTATGGGCATCAAGGCGGGATACACCCTGGATGGAATGTCAACCCATCGCAGGGAGCACACACACATTCACACACTAGGTACAATTCAACCTACCGTGCATGTTTTCGGACCCGGGAGGAAACCTGAGAACCCGAAGAAAAACCCCCTGAGGCACGGGGAGAACATGCACACTCCACACACACATACATGGCGGAGGCGTGAGGCGAACGTGCTAACCACTAAGCCACCGTGCCCCCCTCCTTGGTCCAATATGATCTGCTTAGTGTTAAATAGTAGAGAAAGATGCAGGTTGTTTTGCCACTTTTGCACAGAGGCTGTGAAATGAACGTGGTGGATTGGACGCACACAGATGCTTCATTGGACGTGTGTTTGTCAGAGATCATTAAAACTTCCATCTGTTTAGGTGGAGCAGCGTGTTTCACTCACCAGCAGAAACATATGGTGTTCATTTCCTATACCAGAGGAAGTGACTATATCATCGATTATAATTAATAAATATATTGATTCGGTTTAATTCGACAATTCCAGCATATCCAGGGTCGTATGACTCTTGGAAGCCTTTTTACTCTATTCTACACTTTTAAACGGCCGTTTATTAACATTTTTTCCCACAACGGCACCTTGGAAGTTTAGTTCCAAAAATGTAGCTTCTGCTGGCTACACAAGCGACCCCCCGGAAATCAGCTCACAGTCAGGAAGCTCTTTGGCCGGGTCTGGGTCGCTCCGGTTGAGAAAGCTACCACGGGAAGAGTGGGCGTGAGGCGAAAACAAGTGTGCGAGTCACACAATTCCATCTTCACCTTTCGCTGCAGTTCAGCGGTAGCCGACACACTGTGACGCTGCTTTGAGGAAACTGGAGAACAAAAAGGGGAACATATGGAGATAGAGGAAGAACATGTATAGAAACATTACACAGATGGTAATGCGAGGGTTAAAGCCTGGATTATGGAGCTGTGACTCGCCAATGACTATTTGCACAGGGTAGATTTTCATTCAAATGAATGATTATAGGGGACACGGTTGCTTTGCGCTTAGCATGTTCGCTTCACACCTCCAGGGTCCGGGTTCGAATCCCATCTCGGCCATGTGTGGGTGTGGAGTTTTATATATATATATATATATATATATATATATATATATATATATATATATATATATATACATAAAGGGGCACTATGGCTTAGTGATTGGCACGTTCACCTCACACCTCCAGGGTTTGATTCTTGTGTGTGTGTGTGTGTGTGTGTGTGTGTGTGTGTGTGTGTGTGTGTGTGTGTGAGTTTGCATGTTCTCCCCGTGCCTCACGGGGGTTTTTCTCCGGGTTCCAAGGTTTCTCCCCGGTCCAAAAACATGCACGGTAGGTTGTTTGGCACCTTGGAAAATTGTCCCTAGTGTATGAATGTGTGTGTGTGTGTGTGTGTGTGTGCCCTGCGATGGGTTGGTACCCCATCCAGGGTGTATCCTGCCTTAATGCCCATAGACGCCTGAGATAGACACAGACTCCCCGTGACCCGAGGGAAGATCGGATAACAGCGATAGAAGATGAATCGATGATTAGATTCATATATCATCAAGATTACTTAATTTAGGCATATTAGGAACATCATTTTGTAGCGTATACTGGTTAATATAGTGATATGATATTTCTAATTGATTAGAAAGATTGCTTGGCCTTGCTCAAGGACCTAGGGGTGGCACAGCTTGGTGATACCTGGGCTCGAACCCCTGACTTTCCGATCAGTAGCGCCTTAAAGCGCAAGGATACCCCCCCCTACACACATATTATTGAGGCACAAGTATATTGGGGAATATTCTATCAGAATTCTTAGTCGTCCACGGCATATGTTTTTTTACGATGCAGCATACGTTCTCTGTATCATTCCTGTATCACTCTCTCTTTCTCTCTCTCTCTTTTTATTGTTTTTCTAGTAAATACACCATCTCTGACTGTCTATCATCTACTCGTTTTACTTTATCTCCTTTTTCTGTATAGCTTTCTTTGCCATAACAAATGTTTGGGATGCACTGCTTCAGGAAATAAGTATAAACAGATTATATCGTAATATATGAAAGTAAGAACCTGAATGAATAGAAACATTACCCCCTCCTTCCCAACCACACACACTTAATTCATTTGCTTTAAAGCTAGGATATAAACTACAAAAATAAATACATTCATCTTCTACCACTAGGGGCACGGTGGCGTAGTGGTTAGCACGTTCGCCTCACACCGCCAGGATCCGGGTTCGATTCCCGTCTCGGTTATGTGTGTGTGGGGTTTGCATGTTCTCCCCGTGCCTCAGGGTCTCCGGGTTCTATGGCCCCCCCCCGGTCCAAAAACATGCACGGTAGGTTGATTGGCACCTTGGAAAATTGTCCCTAGTGTGAATGTGAATGTGTGTGTGTGTGTGTGTGAATGTGTGTGTGTGTGTGTGTGCGTGTGTGCCGTGCGATAGGTTGGCATTCCATCCAGGGTGTATCCTGCCTTAATGCCCATAGACGCCTGAGATAGACACAGACTCCCCGTGACCTGAGGGAAGATCGGATAAAGCGGTAGAAGATGAATGAATGAATGAATCTTCTACCACTTTATCCGATCTTCCCTCGGGTCACGGGGAGTCTGTGCCTATCTCAGGCGTCTATGGCATTAAGGCAGGATATGCCATGGATGGAATGCCAACCTATCGCACGGCACACACGCGCACACACACACACACACACACACACACACATTCACACACTAGGGACAATTTTCCAAGGTGCCAATCAACCTACCACGCATGTTTTAGGACCGGGGGGGGGGGGAAACCATAGAACCCGGAGAAAAACCCTCTGAGGCACGGGGAGAACATGCAAACTCCACACACACACATACATGGAGGAGGTGGGAATCGAACCCCCAACCCTGGAGGTGCGAGGCGAACGTGCTAACCACTAAACCACCTTAATAAATAAATTAAAACTAAAATATATATACAAACATATGAATACGTGCCATTTATTTAATAAATGCAAGAAAAAGATTCCTTCTAGTGCCTGTATTTGTTTATATCGTGCTGCATTCGAAACTTCAGGTGTGCGCGCATGTAACAGGTTTTCCAGACAACCCTCGAGCGGCCGCGAGTTCTCATTGGCTCGTTCAAGTGCGGCTCCTGATTGGCTGAGCGGCTCGCGGAGGAGAGTCGGGTTTTCTCCAGACGGAGGAGAAAAGAAACGAAAGAGAGAGAGAGAGAGAGAAAGAGAGAAGAAACAACACACACAAAAAAAAAAAAACGGCGTGTTTGGGCATTCCGGTGGAGCGGGGAAGCGCTCGTGCGGATGTGACTGAGAAGTGCACGTGAAAAACAAACAAACAAACAAACTTTGTTTGTGCATATATATATATATATATATATATATATATATATATATATATATATATATATATATATATATATATATATATATATATATATATATATATATATATAGTGTGTGTGTATGTGCGTGTTTTTTTTTGGACTGCGATGCACCGGGAATGCGCGAGCATGCGCTCGTGACTTTTCGCGTTCCTTTCCCGAATAGCGATCGTGCGCGTGCGTTTTTTTTTTTTTTGCCGTGCGCGCGCACGATCGCACTTTTGTCAGCCGTACCGCGGAGGAGGAACATGGGCACGCTGCGCGACCTGCAGTACGCCCTGCAGGAGAAGATCGAGGAGCTGAGGCAGAGAGACGCTCTGATCGACGAGCTGGAACTCGAACTGGACCAGAAAGACGAGCTGATCCAGAAACTGCAGACCGAGTTGGATAAGTACCGCTCGGTGATCAGACCCGCCACGCAGCAGGTCCAGCAGAAACACAACGAGCTTCAGGAGCAGCAGAGGACCAAGCGGCAAGCCATCTCCGCCGAGCCGACCGCGCTGGACATCCAGGAACTCAGCCAAGTCACCCTGCCTTTCTACCCCAAAAGCCCAGAGTAGGTTCTCCATAGAACACACTTTTCACACGTGCATTGGTCTTGGTGTGTCTGCCAGAGGATTCAAACGTAACAAGAGCGCAAGACACCATGCTGGAAGTGCGGCAATCATACAGGTGGTGCGTCTTCAGGTGCATGGGATCAGGGTCGCCGTGGAGATTGTGATTTGTTTGTTTGTTTGTTTGTTCTTTTTTTCTTTCTTTTATAAAGTTTACTAGAGATATGATTGATCGGGTCAGGGTTTGGCCAAAGAAGGTTAAATGTTTAGTCAATAGGAGGTTCGCCTCACATCTCCAGGTTTGGGGGTTCGAGTCCCACCTTGTGCCATGTGTGTGTGCATGTTCTCCTCCCACCTCAGAAGGGTTTTTTTTTTCTCCGGGTTCTGCGGTTTTCCTCCCCCGGTCCAAAAAAAAGAAACGAAACTTGCACGGTAGGTCGATTGGCACAGTGGTGTGTGTGTGTGTGTGTGTGTGTGTGTGTGTGTGTGTGTGTGTGTGTGTGTGTGTGTGGTGTGTGTGTGCGCGCAACAGGTTTGGCACAGGTAACCAGAGAGAGAGAGAGAGAGAGAGAGAGAGAGAGGTCGGATAAAGCGGTAGAAGATGAATGAATGTGAAGTTTACTAGAGGTATGATTAATCTGTTCAGGGTTTGGCCAAAGAAGGTTAAATGCTTCAATAATAATAATAATAATAATAATAATAATAATAATAATAATAATATAATAATAATGGATTAGTCAATAGGAGGTTCGCCTCACATCTCCAGGTTTGGGGGTTCGAGTCCTACCTTTGCCATGTGTGTGTGTGTGTGTGTGTGTGTGCATGTTCTCTCTCGCGCCTCAGAAGGATTTTTCTTTTTCTCCGGGTTCTACGGTTTCCTCCCCCGGTCCAAAAAAAAGAAGAAACGTGCACGGTTAGTTCGATTGGCACAGTGTGTGTGTGTGTGTGTGTGTGTGTGTGTGTGTGTGTGGTGTGTGTGTGTGTGTGCGACAGGTTGGCACAGGTTACCCGAGAGAGAAAGCGAGAGGTCGAGATATAAAGCGATAGAAGATGAATGAATGAGTAATAATGGTGAAAATGCCCCTGATATCTCTTTTTGGAATATCTCATTTATAGACACCTGAGCAGTCGAGGGTCATGGGCTGAAAAGATGAGTGGAGGACGAAATAGAAGTATATCCGTTCAATCTTTACCTCTTTTA
>JACRUU010000015.1:9142627-9145127 GCA_030449085.1 Kryptopterus vitreolus | reverse complement strand
TTATGCCGTCTGTCAAAACATATTCATAACAATGGACTCGTTAGTATCAGGGAATTCGTCTATTCCAAGGCAAAATGGAGTGGCGTTCCAGAATGAATGCCAAACAAATAATCACCCTTCCGTGTTTATCGCCTTTTTGGTTCCTATAATTGGCATTCCGAGTCGCCCCGGCGTCAGAGCGCAAAATACGGGGTTGTCCGGAATTGCTCGATCGAGTAGAGAAATGACGGAATTGGCTCCATGGTCCGAAAAACCCCCATTAACTCCCAAGTATAGCGAGTCACCGAGGGCAACTTTCCATTTTATGATGACATAATTGGGCGGTACAGATGGAACACTGATACTTGTAGAAAGTTCCCAATGTCATCTTTATTAAGAGCGTATCTCTGTGTTAATACCCACCGGGCCTTGTTTCGGCGCTGAGCGCGCGAGTCACGATTTTGCGACGTTATGCAAGAGCTCATTAAAACCTTCATACAAAACGCAGCAAATCTTTGCCACATGTACACGTCTTTTCTTTCTTTCAGGCACGACGGGTGAATCTGGGAGAACAAAAATGGAGGAATAATGGTTCCGTTTTTGGCAATAGAATAACGTGCACAGCTTGCTTTTATTGTAGTAATATACTGCAATGCAATCGAAACGTTAAAAAAACACATGGTACAAGTAACATGCATGAGGAACCTGTTGGGTGTTATGTGGGTGGGTCGGATACGGTGGATTGGGGTTGGTTCTCGGAAAGTGTTTATTAATTATATGGGAATAATATTATATGGAGTGGCTTCGCCTCACACCTCCAGGGTCGATTCCCCGCCTCCGCCACGTGTGTGTGGAGTTTGCAGCTTCAGGGGGTTTTTCTCCGGTTTCCTCCCCGGTCCAAAAACATCCCTGGTAGGTTGATTGGCACCTTGGAAAATTGTCCATCCAGGGTGTGTCCTGCCGTAATGCACCATAGACACCCGAGGCCTCCCCGTGCCAGGTCGGATAAAGGGGTAGAAGATGAATGAATGAATATTATATGGACAAAATATACTTTTCAATGTACTGAGGGACATGTGATTCTTCCCTAGACCACAAATCCCACACAAGGTGCAACTATAAGACAGTATATAGTGTTTGATGAGCGACGCCGCCTCATAACACATTTTTTTTTCGCTTGAAGCACAAACGTTATTCGCTTTCGCTTCCTGTAAATAATTTTGTCAAACAAAAATAGAGATTACTTATTTATAAGGGTGGTGGTGGTCCGGTGGTTAAGGCGCTGGGTTTCGGATCGTGAGGTTGGCGGGTCGAGCCCCAATTGCAAACGAATATGATCTAATACATTGTTTTGTTTTGTTTTTCTATAGCTAGATGGATATTAAAAATATTGGTGTGTGTGATTGCCGGAAAGGATTAAACGCAAATTAGTGGCACGTTTTTGTTTGAAATGGACCTTTATTTAAAGAAAGCATGGTGAGAAATGCATTAATGGCACGCTAATAAAGTTTGTACTGTTAAAATGAACCCTCTATATATATATATATATATATATATAGATATATATATATATATATATATATATATATATATATATATATATATATATATATATATATATATATATATATATATATATATAATATATATATATATATATATTCTATATATATAGATATATATATATATATATATATGAGGGGGCACGGTGGCTTTAGTGGTTAGCACGTTCGCATCTCACACCGCCAGGGTCCGGGTTCGATTCCCGTCTCGGCCATGTGTGTGTGGAGTTTGCATGTTCTCCCCGTGCCTCAGGGGGTTTTTCTCCATTGGGCCCGCGGGCCTTATGGTTTGACCCGTGTGGTCGAAATGGTGGAGTACTTTAAAGGTCCTGTGTTTAGCAGGGCTCAAACAACAGGTTAAAGTGACTCACCGGGGCCGATTTTCAGGGCAGAATGGGACGGCTGTCGTTTTCTCTTCTGTCAAACGAAAAGGTCAATCAAAGGCATTTGTGAGCTCATATATGTGTCATTTGTTCCAGTGTGTAATGAAGCAGTTTGAAATGGCGACGATGCTCTGCCTCGAGAGGAAGCACATGTTAGGCTTTTTCTTTTGTATAACGCTGACTGGAAAGCCGAGAAGAACAGCTCAGTGGGTCTATGGTGCTGGGCTACTGATGGGAAGGTCGGAGGTTCGAGTCCCAGTATCGCCAAGCTGCCTGCCACCCTTGGCGATACTGGGACTCGAACCTCATGCCTTCCCATCAGTAGTCCAGCACCGTAGACACCTTGGGTTCGTGAGCCCTCTAAACTCCTGGAGGTCTGTAAAAAAAAAAAAGAGAATATAATTTATATTTACCAATTTATAAGGGTGGTCCGGTGGTTAAAGCGCTGGGTTTCGGACCGTGAGGTTGGCGGTTCGAGCCCCAACACCACAAAGCTTCCACTCTTAAACCCTCCTTGCTCCAGGGGCGGCGTCTGATTGCACGACCATGGACCCCCCAACTTCCTCGGGTATGTGG
>JACRUU010000015.1:9082627-9132627 GCA_030449085.1 Kryptopterus vitreolus | reverse complement strand
TCTTGTACAGATAAAGCTTTTTTTTTTTTTTTCCAGTTTTTGTTGGCATTTAACTCAATGATCCTTGTCTCGTCAGATTTTCAGGTCAGGGTTGATGTTCTTCTTAGAGATACCAGAGAATGTCAAAGCTGTATCTGGTGTATCATGTGACATATCGGCCCTACACAATGCACAAGTAATCATTTTGAAATGCGGGACGCAGACTTAAAGGTATAAATGGTGCTTGGTCCACTTTATATTGTGTAGTGATCATTGTTATTTCCTTCAGATAAATAAGGGACATGAATTTGTACGTATAGATCATATTTTATTTGAATATTTTTTGGCCGTGTGACACTGAGTTTACGTTATTTGCTATGGGAAAATAAATAAATAGATCATCAGTTCACGAATAAACAGATCGTCAGTTCTTTTCCCCAACGAAATACGTTCGCAATCTACGATGCCTCTGTATGTGCAAAAACTATGTGCATTTTTGTTTGGTTTGGTTTTTCAGTATTAATGACAATAAAAATGGACAATAAAAAAAAATCTCTATGATCCTGGTATTTCGATGAGAATTTTAAAAATGCTATTTCCAATGTCACATGGCATATTTATAAGATTAGTCAGATAAAGCTGAGCTTTCTAGCATTCTTTTAAACATGGAAATTGTGTCTATGGTATTTTTACTACATCACCACTCTCACAGTCTTTATTACATCACCACTCACAATCTTTACTACTTCACCACTCTCACAGTCTTTATTACATCACCACTCACAGTCTTTACTACATCACTGTCTTTACTTTATTACATTCACCACTCTCACAGTCTTTATTACACCATCACTCCCGCAGTCTTTACTACATCGCCACTCGCAGTCTTTACTACATCACTGACTTTATTACATCACCATGCTCACAGTCTTTACCACATCACAGTCTTTATTACATCACCACTCTGACAGTCTTTACTACATCACCGTCTTTACTACATCACCACTCTCACAGTCTTTATTACATTACCACTCACAATCTTTACTACTTCACCACTCTCACAGTCTTTATTACATCATAACTCCCGCAGTCTTTACTACATCACCACTCTCACAGTCTTTACTACATCACCACTCTCACAGTCTTTACTACATCACCACTCTCACAGTCTTTATTACATCACCACTCTCACAGTCTTTATTACATCACCACTCACTCACACGCAGTCTTTACTACTCACCACTCTCACAGTCTTTACTCACATCTCCACAGTCTTTATTACATCACCACTCTCGCAGTCTTTATTACATCACCACTCTCACAGTCTTTATTACATCACCACTCTCACAGTCTTTACTACATCACCACTCTCACGTCTTTATTACATCACCACTCTCACAGTCTTTATTACATCACCACTCTCGCAGTCTTTACTACATCACCACTTTCACAGTCTTTACTACATCTCCACTCAGTCTTTATTACATCACCACTCTCGCAGTCTTTATTACATCACCACTCTCACGGTCTTTATTACATCACCACTCTCACGTCTTTATTACATCACCACTCTCACGTCTTTACTACATCACCACTCTCACAGTCTTTATTACATCACCACTCTCACGGTCTTTATTACATCACCACTCTCACAGTCTTTATTACATCACCACTCTCACAGTCTTTATTACATCACCACTCTCACGTCTTTATTACATCACCACTCTCGTCTTTATTACATCACCACTCTCACAGTCTTTACTTACATCACCACTCTCACAGTCTTTATTACATCACCACTTCTTTACTCTTCACCACTCTCACAGTCTTTATTACATCACCACTCTCACAGTCTTTATTACATCACCACTCTCGCAGTCTTTATTACATCACCACTCTCACGTCTTTATTACATCACCACTCTCACATTACATCACCACTCTCGTCTTTATTACATCACCACTCTCACAGTCTTTATTACATCACCACTCTCACAGTCTTTATTACATCACCACTCTCACAGTCTTTATTACATCACCACTCTCACAGTCTTTATTACTCACCACTCTCGCAGTCTTTATTCACATCACCACTCTCACAGTCTTATTACATACCACAATAGTCTTTATCATCACCACTCTCACGGTCTTTATTACATCACCACATCTCCACAGTCTTTATTACATCATTTCCAGTCCTTTAATAATTCCAGCCGGATTATTTAATAATAGTGTCGGATTTCGTGGTTTAATTATCTCTGGTTGAGCCGCTATAGAATAAGTGTGTTATTAGCACTGGACTCCTGCACGTCTCTTAGGTCGCGTCTTCACAGATCTAGACAATTGTGTTTTTCTCCCCTCTGTGTTTTGGCCGCGCCGACCTTCTCAATCTTATTGTCGCGGTGTGTTTATCTCTCTGTGTGTGTGTGTGTGTGTGTGTGTGTGTGTGTGTGTGTGTGATTGTGTGTTTTTAAAATACTGACATTAATAATATAGTGTGCTGTAGGTAGAGAGTACTTGCAGTTTTCTTTCATTATTACCAGTGTGTTTTTTTTAAATCACTTCATAGCTTTCGCATAGATGGAAATTCGGCGTTATAAGCGTTTAATCCCTGCTCGACTTGACTCCGCCTCCTTCTCCATCCGCACACCACTACGCCATACAAATACTAGTAATAAACATAGTACATTTAGTAATAAACATGTTCGTTCGCAAGCGATTCAAATATCTTATTTTCGTGATTTTTAAAAACAAATATTATTTATTGTTTTGTTTACAGGGGCATATTAGGGGCAATTATGGAATGACATTATGGGAGTCTATAAAGGAAAAACCTCACACAATTTTCTAAACAACAAAGATTGTTGTGTGTGTGTGTGTGTGTGTGTGTGTGTGTGTTGTGTTTGTTTTTTGTTTCCTATCGAGGCAGAAAACCGCATATATCATTTGCACGGTTGAACAGACGTCACTTGTTTTGCATTATGCCTGGAGTGGAAGATCTAATCAAAAATCTTTTTTTCCCCCCCTTGGACAAGGAAATACTTGTTATTTTAGCCTGGAATCACCTCTTTATAAGCATCCAGACATTTAAAAGAGTCTTATTTACTAAAAAAAACACCCTACAAACCTTTAACCTGGGAAATGTCCTCAAATTACAACTGTTTTGTATTCTCTCTTATTGGCTAATACTATATTTAATACCATGTTATATGCATACGCCGTCGTATTTCATTAGGCTTGACCTAGTTAAATGCTATTTTGTTTTGCAAAAAAAAAAAAAACAACAAAAAAAACGTTTATTTGTCAACATTGCACAAGCCGGCACTTTACACTGGACAATATCACCGTTACACTGGACATAACAAGGAGGACATGTATTGCACATTTTGCACACACTAGAACTCCAACACTGCCATATCTGCCACATGCCGTCCTTCATCCATCAATAATTAAAAATAAAAAAAATAAATAATAGTTTAATTTAATTTTTTATTAAATTAATAAATTGTGGCTTAGCACATTCGCCTCACACCTCCAGGCCTGCCTACCGGAAGATCGGAGGTTCAAATCCCAGCACCACCAAGCTGCCGCTTAACTCTCAATTGCTTAGTTGTAAGTCGCTTTGGATAAGGGCGTCTTCCAAAATACCACAAATGTAAATGTGTGCATGTTCTCCCCGTGCCTCAGGGGGTTTTTCTACGGGTTCTCCGGTTTCCTCCCCCGGTCCAAAAACATGCACGGTAGGTTGATTGGCACATTGGAAAATTGTCTCTAGTGTATGAGTGTGTGTGTGGGTGGTGTGTGTGTGTGTGTGTCCTGTGACGGGTTGGCATTCCATCCAGGGTGTATCCTGCCTTAATGCCCATAGACGCCTGAGATAGGCACAGACTCCCCGTGACCCGAGGGAAGATCAGATAAAGCGGTAGAAGACGAATGAATGAAGGAATGAATGAATCCATATTCTACTTCATTTGTATTTACTTTTATATATTTACACTGTTTTTTCTTATTTTTTTCTGCACCATTTCTTTTTTCCTTTATGTTTCCATGCTGGAGAATTTCACGGCGTGTGTATTTGATGTAAAAATGTGAATTTATTTGGAGAACAACAATACAACAATACATAAACATTCTCCCCGTAAAACAATCAAAGCAACCACCACATAAAGCCATTCATAAAGATCGCAATCGCCTATTGACCTCGATAATTGCAAGACGCCATCGCGCCCGTGCGCTTTCATCCGAAACGGGCTACGATGTTTAAACCGTCCTCGGTTCTTTCTTTAGACGCCGGATGCTAACACGGCTAACTCGAAATGAAAGGCAACAGGCTGCAATTACCGCGATGCAAATTGCACGCCACACGCATTACACAGTTGCCACACACTGCATTTGTTTTACAAAGCCCTCGCATAAAGAACCCTGCATGTGATTATACGACGGATGCTGGATTCGGCATCGGGCGATGCGGGGGTGGGGTGGCGGGGACAAACAAAAAAACGTTCCTAATAAAAGGGGAATCAAAAAAAAAGTCGTAGGAACATCGAACAGATGGTTGAAATATCATTTTGGCCACATTGTTGCGCACGTTTTCGCCATCGTTCAGATTCCATTATAAGGAAATATTTTAAAAGCTTGCCGTATTTGTCGTTTTTTTTCCCCCTCCTCACATCATTCATTCATCTTCTACCACTATATCCGATCTTCCCTCGGGTCACGGGGAGTCTGTGCCTATCTCAGGCGTCTATGGGCATTAACGCAGGATACACCCTGGATGGAATGCCAACCCATCACAGAGCACACACACATACACATTCATACACTAGGGAAAATTTTCCAAGGTGCCAATCAAGCATGTTTTTGGACCGGGGGAGGAAACCGGAGAACCCGGAGAAAAACCCCCCTGAGGCACGGGGAGAACATGCACAAACTCCACACACACATGGCCGAGACGGGACTCGAACCCGGACCCTGGCAATGTGAGGCGAATCTGCTAATCACTAAGCCACCGTTCCCCACCTCCGTATACAGAGAAAGATTGTTATTTGCGTATATATTTACTTCCGTTACATTTTGGCACGGCGGCGTCTGCTTCGTTGCTGATAATCTACCTGGCTTAAGGGCAGGTGCTCCTTCCCACTGAATCCTTTTCATTCCGCCAGCCGTTAACAACTCTGTCTGATGCTGGCGCGCAACCAGTAGCACGCTTGTCCAGCCCACACAGCACGGCTGGCTATTTAATTCTGTGCTTTTACCGACGGCTCCCTTCAGGGAAATAAGCTAGCATTAAAAAAAAAAAAAAAAAAAAAAAAAAAACATAAAAAGTGATACAAAAAGAGAGTCTTTTTTTTTTTAAGCCTTACAAAGGCTTTACCAGACTCTGAGTGAGTATCTTGGCTCGGCTATTATTTTCCTACACGGTTTCAAAATGGTAATATCGGATAGAGAAAGCGACTTCTTTATTATATGCAAAAGAAAGCGCTTTATCTTTAGCCACAGGGAATACAGAGGCAGGCTCGGGGAGAGTGCATATACACCGTGTATTGTCGAAAGGATTACAAAGCCTGCTTACCTTGACTCCCCTGGCTCCGCCTCTTTTTTCCGTCCTCCAACCACTCCCACAGCGGTGAGACGGCAGTCCATCGTGTGACACCATCTACAATTAATGTTGATCGGATGATTAGAAAATCTATTCTCACGTTCCTATTTCATTCGTTTACCTCCCAAGAATGACATTCATTCATGAAACTATTCATTCATTCATTCAATTTAATCCGATCTTCCCACGGGTCGCGGGGAACCTGTGCATATCTCGGGCGTCTTGGGGCGTCAAGCCAGGATACATTTTGTGTAGGCAAACACAGTAGGGGCAATTTTTCCAAGGTGCCAATCTACCGTGCATGTTTTTGGACCGGGAGGAAACCGAAGAACCCGGAGAAAAAACCCCCGAGGCACAGGGAGAACATGCAAACTCCACTCCAAACGTGTTTCAGTGTGACGATGCTGTTTTTTGGCCCAAAACAGCCGTGTGAAAATATGAGCAGGAGTTCTTGAGTGGCCGGTTATAGAGCTTAACTCGAACGAACACCTTTGGAACGAATTGGAAAAAAACCCTTGAAGCCAATGAGCTCGGTCAAAACCCCGACGTTACTGACATCCAATGAGCACAAATCTCCAAAATCCAGTGGAACACGTTTACAGAAGACTTGGTGCTTATTATAATAGCAAATATGGGGGGTTTAGTGGTTAGCACGTTCGCCTCACACCGCCAGGGTCCGGGTTCGATTCCCGTCTCGGCCATGTTTGTGTGGAGTTTGTGCATGTTCTCCCCGTGCCTCAGGGGGGTTTTCTCCGGGTTCTCCAGTTTCCTCCCCGGTCCAAAAACATGCACGGTAGGTTGATTGGCACTTTGGAAAATTGTCCCTAGTGTATGAATGTGTGTGTGTGTGTGTCCTACGATGGGTTGGCATTCCATCCAGGGTGTATCCTGCCTTAATGCCCATAGACGCCTGAGATAGACACAATCTCCCCGTGACCCGAGGGAAGATCGGATAAAGTGCTAGAAGATGAATGAATGAATGAATGATCCAATAAGGATGCAGTAAATATTGTCGGACTTGCTAAAGATCCGAAATCCAAAGTCTTATTGATTTATTTACTGGATAACTGCATTCCGATTCTACAGAACAATCCCCGTAAATATTCCCTTTAAGCCTTTATCGAAGGAGTGACGTTCGACTTCAGAGCACGCGGCCGTAAAAGAATAATGACTCAAACAAACTCTCCGGTGTCGTCGACGTCCCCCCGGATGATGAAGGGTTTCCTTTTTTTTTTTTTTTATCAGTCTGGTTCCTTTCAAGGTTTCTTCCTCATGTCGTCTCCGGGAGAATATATTTATTTATTTATTTATTTATTTCCCCCCTCCTCCGTAGTTGCCTCTGGCTTGCTAATTAGTGATTTAAACATGCCTCATAAATCTGTTTTGTACACTAAGGAAAGGACACGAAGCAAACCCTTTTCCGTCCTGGACGATGTATCACATCCCCTCCAGGAAAAGACTTGGCGTCCTGCTTACAGCCAGGATGTTTTTAACAACATAGAAGTTAGAACATACATTGTCAATACAGGCACTATAAAGGCTGTCATTCCTTTATGTCATTCCGATATGATTAAAAGCGTAAATTAGCTCTTATTTATTTTTAACTGCAGGTTGTAGCTCAGCGCATTGGGCTCTGGATCAGAAGATCGCAGGTTCGAATCCCACCACCACCACCACCACCAAGCGGGCCCTTGAGCAAAGCCCTTATCCCATAATTGCTCAGTTGTAGGTCGCGCTGGATAAGGGCGTCTGCCATAAACGTTTTCGCTGCGTACTGCTCTGTATATCGTTGAAATGACTATAAAGCCTACTTGACTTGACGTCCCTGACTCCACAAAGGAATGACTGTCACTCCGATATGATCAAAAGCGTAATTTATCCAAACGGAGGCGCATCAGTTCACCGTCGGTGTGAAGCACCGCCTTTCATGCGCCGGACCTTTTAATACGTCACACATTCCCCTGCGGGGGCGGGTTCAAGTGATGTCACCACAGCAACCAATCCAGTGCCGTACAAAACGAGAGGTGTAGTTCAGTGGGTTACCTATCGGAAGCTCGGGTTGGGGTTAGCGCCAAGCTGCCACCCTCGGGCCCTTGAGCAAGGCCCTTAACTCTCTGTTCTCCAGGAGGGGGCACTGTATCATGGCTGACCCTGACCGAGGTTCCAAAACAAGCTGAGATATGTGAAGAAAAGAATTTCCCACATGGGATCAATATGGAAAAAAAGCGTATTTGTTTATTCCTTTCCCATTATTACATTATTTAGTCTATGGTATTTATCTGAAGCGCTTGCAGCTGCACGGGCAAGCGTCGTTTTTGGCATTCGGTACGAGTATATGAGTATTCTAATGCCAGATTAGCTTGGATTGGAGCCACTCCTCCGCTCCTCCAGCACTGTTTATCACTTCATTCGCCGATGCCCACTGTGGACCTCTTGCTTAAAGCTTAAGAGTCAATTAGAAAAGGCTTTACCTCGCTAATACGGGGACTGGATCCGAAGGCATGAAATCGTGATCCTAATGGATGAGAAATAAACTCACCCGAGACCGACCCGGCGTGGACGGTCACGTCGCAACGAGCAGCAATACATTGTGAGGTTTATTACCCGCTCGTTTTTTTTCCATGATTGAAATATCACATTTTTTCAGACACATTATACTTTGCTTCACTGACACTCGTAAACGAAAAGTCGGGGGCACGGTGGATTAGTGGTTAGCACGTTAGCCTCACACCGCCAGGGTCCGGGTTCGATTCCCGTCTCGGCCATGTGTGTGTGGAGTTTGCATGTTCTCCCCATGCCTCAGGGTGTTTTTCTCCGGGTTCTCCGGTTTCCTCCCGGTTCAAAAACATGCACGGTAGGTTGATTGGCACCTTGGAAAATTGTCCCTAGTGTATGAATGTGTGTGTGTGCACTGCAATGGGTTGGCATTCCATCCAGGGTGTATCCTGCCTTAACGCCCATAGATGCCTGAGATAGGCACAGACTCCCTGTGACCCGAGGGAATATCAGATAAAGCGATAGAAGATGAATGTATGTATATATACATATGTGTGTGTGTGTGTGTGTGTGTGTGTGTGTGTTAAAAATAAAAAATGTCATTTCAATTAAGAAAAAACGACTTTTGCCTACACGTACTTCAACTGGAATTTCGATATCCAGGAGATTTTATGAAGCACAAGAAACAAAACGTGTCGGTATCCCTGTTCTTGTGGAGACTGTTTCGACGATATTTAATAAAGATTATTCTATTATTTCACGGAACAATAAATATCTCGATCCGACCGAACGTCTAATTAACGAATAATCATTACTCGTGGCAGCGCCAGCCATAAATCAGATCCTGGTCTGAAGATGCATTGTCATGTGACGCATTGTAAATAGCCATAGAGAGGCCGTGTGTGCTGTCTGCTGCTGTCTGCTGCTGTCCGCCCCCCCCCCCCCCCCCCCCCCTTTTTTTTTTCTTTTTTTCTTTCTGCTTAAAGCCACAAGAGGCAGCTGCACTAAATTGTCCGTTTCGGAGAAGCACCCAGGTGTTCGGTACGCCGCATAACAATAACCTCATGCAAATGCCCAGGAAAGATCCGACCAGGACCAGGCAGGCGATCACCCAGACACATAATCGGCCTAATTACCTACTTAGATTTACGTCCGAAGCGATATCCGACATATAAGCAGCAAGACGTTTCAGTGCGATAGATTGTCTATTATGTGAACAGAAGCTTTTGTGAAAGTGCAGCGCCATACAGAAGGTAATGTAATTTCCCCGAACGCTTCATGCGCCAAGCTGTCAAATAAACGTCTCCAGAGGAAATTCATTTGACGTGTGCTGTCAATTACTTATGTATGAACTGTGTGATGAGTGATCGGATGCACCGATCACGGCGGCGTTCCGTCTCCGAGTGAAACATTTGCGCCACGTTATATCGTGTTCTCATGTTTTGCCCCTAGCAAATCACTACGCTATATTACTTAGCAATCAAGATGCACTTTTATTTGCCTCTTTTCTTTCTTTTTTTTTTCCGCTTTCTTTGTTGTTTCAAAAACGTCTCCAAAAAAGCAGATTTACCTCAGAAAGTGTGTCTAAAACCGTATTTGAACTGCCTGGGCAGGATTAAAGTCAGCTTGACAGAATTTGCATGACAAAATAAAAAAGTAACGAGTAAATCAATTTGAATTGATGATTGGGACTCGCCTCAGATAAAGGCAGGATTAAATGACTGGGTGGGGGGGGGACAAACAGAATACAAAGGAGAGTAAAGTAATAGCCATAATAACCGCTGTTCAAAGGGAATATCAGGGTTTACATTCACATTGATCCATGAAATGTGACCATTTAGGTAAATAATTTAGTAAATAATTTGAATTGATCAATGGGATGAATTAGAAAAGGCGCATTTGGGGACTCGGTTGACTCGGAAGGCATTTATCCACGGTTCTGGGACTCACGTTGACTGCAATTTTTCCAACTTGGAATTAGAATTTTCCCAGAAGTGGCTGTTTTGCGAGCAGAATTCCCTCAGGAGTGCGTCAGTGACTCGTGCAGAAAGTCCAAATAAAAACCAGACAGACATCTTGGGAACGGCAGGCCTGACTCGCCTCAGATAAAGTCAGGATTAAATGAACAAACAGAATACAAAGGAGAGTAAAGTAAGAGCCATAATAACCGCTATTCAAAGGGAATATCAAGGTTTACATTCACATTGATCCATAAATGTGGCCATTTAGGATGTTCAGTGAAACCTGGTGGTGGTAGTTTGACAATGCGAGGATGCTTTGTCTTGCGTGACTTGCGATAAGTGACTGGATCATGAATTCTTTAGGACTTTAATCCAAAGTTGAGTCAGGGTTCTACAGAAAGACAAGTTTTATAAAGAGGCAGATTTACCTCAGAATTTACCTCAGAAAGTTTGTCAGAATCCGTATTTGAACTGGCTGGGCAGGACTAAAGTCAGTTTCAATATGAAATATCGATAAAGCAAAGCAATTTATCGGAATTCCTCGTGACTGATTTCCTTTGATCACAAGTTTAAAGGTGAATACTTAATACTAAATACTAAGTATTTAGTCAATTTAGTCTAATCGTCAATATTGATTAATTCGAGTTTTATGATATATGTTGAAAATACGAAATAATATGTATACGATTTCACCTCGGTTTGGCACAGCGAGCTTCCGTAGTTCTCCGCCTCCCGTCCCACATTACACTTGGGAAATACCAAATGGTGGCGGCGCCCTGACCAATCCGTAGAGCTCTGTTTTGAGAGAGGGTGGCGGGGTTTTATCAGTCGTATGGATGTGCAACTTCAGACGTTCAACAACCCAAAACCCCGCTGTAACATTTGGTGTCAAGTTTGCACCCAGAACCTCAGGGAAGGGTGTCGCTCAGTGGTTAAGGCACTGGGTGGTGGTTTAATTTTTCGATATTTGGATTTATATGGCATATTAGGACAAATATATTAAGTAAATTAAACAAAGGGCGAAATGCTGAAGGGCCAAACACATTGCCGCATCCCAGGATTCTTCGTAGCGGCCTGTATCTATATTTATATTTAGAATCAAATCTGCACTGGTGGTGCCTAAACCTGGAAAGTTTTATTTTATCCTTTGTGTGTTCGTGTGTGTGCGTCCTTTTATTTCGGAGTTAAACAAGAACCCTGACACTGTGCCTCTGTATAACCGCCAACACTGTCAGCACGGCTGTGACTTCTCCGTCTCCTGACAGATCCTCAACCTCAGCGACTTGCTCGTCTCAGCTAGACACAGGAGCAGGAGTGTCTCCCCCCCCCCCTTCCCCCAATGTTTGCAGTTATTTGTTTGTACCTATACACATTTGTTTATTTACTGTACCCTGTTATTAAAATTACAAGTTTTGTTTGGGCGGAGAGGGAACCAAGAGTGCTCTATGCTAGGGCCTTGGCTTTATTTATCTTTTAGCATTTTGCGACACAAAATTCGGAGAGTTTATCGTTTATGTCCACGTTGAAAATGTTTTGTTTGTTTTGTTTTTTTATTTTGTTTTGGTCTTATTTTCTTATGTTAAATTGACATGGGAGGGGCACGGTGGCTTAGTGGCTAGCACGTTAGCACTCACACCGCCAGGGTCGGGTGTTCGATTCCCGTCTCGGCCATGTGTGCGTGGAGTTTTCATGTTCTCCCCGTGCCTCAGGCGGTTTTTCTACGGGTTCTCCGGTTTCCTCCCCCGGTCCAAAAAACATGCACGGTAGGTTGATGGGCACCTTGGAAAATTGTCCCTAGTGTATGAGTGGGTGTGTGTGTGTGAATGCTAGTGTGTTTGTGCCCTGTGATGGGTTGGCATTCCATCCAGGGTGTATCCTGCCTTAATGCCCATAGACGCCAGATAAAGATCAGATAAAGCAGTAGAAGATGAATGAGTGAATGAAATTGACATGAGATGGTTTCCGAAATTCACAGATCATAATGCATAAGTTCATGACCACTTTCCTTATATTGTGTCGCTCCCACATTAAAGTATTCAACTTTAGTATTCAAGTTCAGCTCCAATAGCTCACCTGTAGGACCACTTTTGACCCATGTGACCCAGTCATCTAACAATCACATCCTCATGCTTGCCCATTTTTCCGACTTCCAGCACATCGACTTTCACATGACAAAAAGGTTCACTAGTTGCCTTATATATTCCACTCACTAACAGGTACCATGATGATGACATACACGATGATCCCATGTCAACATAAACATCCCCAAACCACATGCAAAACTAACAACCCAAATGAGGATGGGGTTCTATGTTGAGTCTGGTTCTTCTCTTCAAGGGTTCTTCTTGTTCTGAGGGAGTTTTTACCTTCCTCGCCACCGTCGCTTCGGCTCGCTCAACAAGAGGGCCAAACCGATCTTTGTTTTTCATTACGTATTATGTAAAGCTGCTTTGAGACGATGACAAATTGTAAAAATATAATTGAATTGAATTGAAATTGAATGATGTCATTCATAATATTATACCTGCTCGGTGTGTGTGTGGTGTGTGTGTGTGTGTATGTGTGTATATATATATATATATATCTATGTGTGGGTGTATATATATATATATGTGTGTGTGTGTGTGTGTATATATATATATATATATATATATATAATAATATGATATTAATATATACATATCTACATATACAGCATAACCACACACACACAAACATATATATTAGATATATATATATATATATATATATATATATATAATATATATATATTTATTTGTATGTTTTTATTTTAATATTCAGTATTGATTTGACACTCCTATGTCGAACCCCCAGCTAATTCTCAGACCATATAAAGTATACATTAGGAAATACTGTTCATGCTGCGTCGAGTGTAATACACTTCAAAAGAACATATCGTCTTCCCTCTTCCATACAAAGTGCTATGACTTTTATTTTAGTAACACAATAAAACACACTATGTACACGAGCCCTAATGAAGCTAGTGCACTCCTTGAGCCTCAATGCATGTGCAAAGTCTTTTTTTTCTTTTTGTAAAATGTAAAATGAGTGGTAACATCTTTATGGACAACAATGTATGTAAGCTTCCAAATGTCCATAATGTCGTGTCTTGTGCCACCAAATAGATTCGTCTGGACTGTAAACCCGGGAGCCATTAGCAGTCCGTTAATGACTTCCTTGTCTATTGATTATACAGAGTGAAGCGGAGAGTCTGGTGTGGCTGATTTTTATTTAAACTCAAATCCAAATCACATCACGCGCAGTTTCATGGAGAAAACGCATACGAAGCTTAATAAATAATAATAAAGCTTAATAAAGTTTATTAAATTCACGGGGTACAAATAATAAAAAGATTTTCCACGATTTTAATGCTTGTGAATCTGAATACGGCAAAAGTACAAACGTCCTTGGCTTAAGTAGGGACGGTGGTAGCTCAGTGGTTAAGGTATTGGGACCCTTGGGACCGGAACATGGGACCGGGTCAATTGCTGCCACTAGTGGGCCCTTGAGGAAAGGCCTTTAATCCCTCAGCGCTCTGGATATGCTGTAAGTAGTAAGTTTGTATACTCTGGTTAGAGGTGAAATACTGATTAAAGTAAAGAAAGTTCGGGTTCTCACCCGTAGCCATCCATTACATGGCAACCTGTGGACCTGAAGAAAATGTACGTGGTTCCGGGGGCGACCCCTTAGGGACGGTGCGTTTTTATTTGTAGCGATGACCTCGAGGCCAGGAATTATTCGCAAGACGAATGTTTATATACCAAAAAAAAAAAACACCTAACGTTTCTATGGGACCGGAATGTCGCACCCGGAATTCCGGGCGGGTGTGGGGTATCACGACCCACTCCATACCCGCTACGAGTGAATATATAACGTATGGGCATGTTGGATGCTCTCGTTCCGAGCTGTGATGCAGGGAAGTTCATTTCCTATGGGGAAAAAATTCCCGTTTTTTTTTTTTTCCGCCTGGGATTGGAATTCCGTGGAATCCTTATAAAATGAATAGCACACGTCGCACCAACGGGCCGCAAGATTTGAGCTAACCTCCGCTATGCTGGTGCAGGCTTTGTTACTGTATAAAAATTGTATAGACAGTGCTAAAATAATGTCGGAATACATTCCCGTACGCTTTCTCCATTAATGTAATACCTTCCGTGATTTATTTCCACATGATCTTTATACCTCGATAACTAATCGATTGGCACTTTTCAGGCTCTATTGGAATCTGAAATAAACTCCCCCCCCCCCACACCTCCCCCCCCCCTCCCTGCCCCCATTTAACAAGCCTCAGTGGGTCCCGCCTCAGCCCTCGCTTGCTTTTCTTTGCCGATCAGATAACGTGAAAACGCTCCCCGCCGGGATTTGCATGGCCGGCTACATATCGGCTCGCAAAGTTCAAGAGGAAGCGAGGCCTCGTTATTTAAAAAAAAAAAAAAACGTGGCGTCGTGCATGACTTGCCAAAATGTCACACTGTAGCGTATGAGCGGAAATGTCCAAGCATTAACGTTAAGAAGCGTCGTCTTCATTTCCGGATTTCCTAAACGCCGAAATGATTACGCGATAAAATTATTATTTTATTTATTTATTTTTAAAAATCCTGTCATCTGCGGTTCATGGCATTGTTTACGCCGTATACGGCGCCTCGGCCAAGACGAGACAATAACGATAAGGACCGTCGCCTTGTGCTCTGCTGGAAGCCAGGCATCTTGAAACGCTGTACATGATACTAGGTTTTGTTTTTTTGTCCCCCCCCCCCCCCCCCAAATGCCTCTTCATAACATCGAGTGTGTTCAACGCCTTTGATGGAAAGATAAGTGTGAATGTCATGCCTCCAGCACGAGACAGCAGAAGTTTGGAGCGGGGATTTTTCGGGCTTGACTGATAGCTTGAACAGGAATGAAGCAGCTGGGCATTGGTTCCAGACGTTGAGTCATTTCGAGGCGAGCAAAGCCTGTCTGGTCTTATTGCTTGAAGTCTGTCGGCTAATTTCAAAAGTGTTGCTCGCAAGTTCTTCCGGAATATGTAAAATGGCGAACCCTGAAATGAAAAAAAGGGGGGGATTTTGGAATAAATGTTATAGGGGCTGTCAAGCGCGTTAACGCAAAATCACTTTAACGCCACTAATGTTATTAACGCAGCGTGCAGTGCTATGTGAGCATTGTTACATGAGCGATTTGCTCCTTCACTCAGCGTCGTGTTGGCGAATGAACGAAACCGGAACAACAAACAAATAAACAAACTTCAGCGCTTCCACTCGCGCTTCCTAAATTTCCCCCGAAAGCCCTGTTTTCTGTGAATGCAACGGTTTATATGGAAAAGCAACCGGAACACAATTCTTAAAGGAGCCACGTCCCATATTTTACACTTAAAACCACCACTAAACCAAGTAACATTGAAATTCACAAGAAATTATATTATTATAATTATGATAATTATTATTATTGTTAATAAAAAGAATAATTTCCAGTAGAAAAAAATACATATTAATCAATCAGCGATTTTATTCAAGGGATAGATTTTGAGACAAACGTATATAATTACATGTTGTTTGGGTCAAAAAAAGCGGCAAAGTTTTATTTCTGGTTGTATTTGTATGTTTGTTTTTTTAAATTTGGAATAAAGAACTTTTTTTCCCCCCACTAATGTTCTGCATTATGTCCAGAAACCCGGTCTAAAACAGTGCTGTAAGTGCGTCAATCTGGCAATGTAAAGTAGAAATGTCTACTGATGTCTACGTCTACTGATGGATAACTTTCAATATGAGATCTTACACATGCTTTCGGAAGCTCTTTGCTGACCATGAATTTATGTCTTACAAAACCTATAAATTAGCAAGAAAATCGTATGTTTTGGGTCTAGCGGAATCACTGGCGGGTGTCCTGATCATTATGAGTATGAATATTTCAAGCAGTCACATTATATTATATTATATACACACACACACACATGCATATATATGTATATATATATATATATATATGTATATATATATATATATATATATATATATATATATATATATATAGATATATACTATATATATATATATATATATATATATGTGTGTGTGTGTGTGTGTGTGTGTGTGTGTGTGTGTGTGTGTGGTGTGTGTGTATATGTATATATATATATATATATATATATATATATATATATATATATATATATATATATATATAAGATATATATATGTGTATATATATATATATATATATATATATATATATATATATCATATCTGATATACTATATATATCTATATAATATATATCTATATATCTATACTTTTTGCAGTGTGCTCTGTGTGTGTGTATGTGTATGTATATATATGTATGTGTGTGTATATATATATAATGTGTGTGTGTGTGTGTGTGTGTGTGTGTGTGTGTGTGTGTGTGTGTGTGTGTGTGTGTGTGTGTGATGTGTATATCTATATATATACTTGTGTGTGTTTTTTTTTTCTTTCTTTCTATCGGAAAGGTCAAATCCCAGAACCATCAAGCTGCCACTGCTGGGACGCTTAAATAAAGCCCTTAACCCTCAATTGTTCATCTGTATGACTGAGATAAGTCACTCTGGCCAAATTCCATAACCAGGCCTGTATTCCCTTTTTTTTTTTATATATTTATATCCACCGCATGAAGCTCATGGGACGCAGAAAGACAAGGTTGATCATGTGGATGCCCACAAAAGCATGCCATTTATGGTACACCGGCACGCGTAGACTATTTATATCCGCTGTTTCAGCTTCCTTTGCTATCGACACCTCGAACAAGTTCCCTGTGTCTTCAGATTTGTATTTATATCTGACGTGAGCACCGTATTTGTATTATTCCCGTCCCTTTTTTTTTTTGGGAATGAACTAATGATTAAGTCCGACACAGATATGGAATCAGCGCTGGAAGTGTGTTAGCGATGGTAACCTGGAGCTTTCAGCTTATTTATGTTAGGTTAGGTTTATGAGCCTATATACGGAGTGATAAGACTTCATATAGGGGTTTTAAATTGAACCGAATGGATTTCCCAATCAAGACCGCGAAAGAATGACTGATCCGGGACACCTTTTACAAATCAGCCATTCCTGTTAAAACATTATAGGAAATGTTCTGTACGGCATTATAGGATCTCGGTGCTGTTATTCTCTCCAGTGCGAGCATCGTAAAATATTAATAGTAAGGTTGCAGTGCGTTTCGAAAACCTTTTTTTTTTTTTTTGCAACAACGACAACGACAAAAAAAACAGGTTATAATTAGCGTTTGAGGTCACGGGTTCGTTATTTGACAAATATTCGACTTATAATTTATGCCAAAGTTGATCCTGTTTAAATCCCCATGACACTGTTGCATATATAGTGATGGGTATTAATAATTAATACTAGAAACTCCTAAATAAATAAATAAAACGGGCCATATTGAACTCCACAAGGTTAAAAGTTCTTACTTTTTATTTCTCTATAGCAGGCATTAACTGATTACAATAATCAGATAATACACATGCAAAGGAGGTAAAAGGTGCATTATCTTATTATTGTAATAATTTAACTCCGGCTATTCGTGCCACCTGTCAGTGTTTTGGTGATTGGTATATACATTTTAATTGGCATATTTAGTGACGCTTGCAAAAGCATCAATATTCTAATCTCTCTCTGGCTTAGGGAGTAACTACTCCCGCAGTTTTTGTCCCATCCTCACGAATCGTACCTCATATCGTGCGGCCCGATGGTGTGAGGTGCGCTGTTACTTTTATAAGGAATCGCTGCGCGGAATTCCGATCCCGGGGCCAAAAAGCGGGAATTTTGCCCATAGAAAATGAATGGGGTCGAAATTCCGTGCCTCACAGCTCGGCGAAACTCGGACACAGGGTCATGTGACATGTCTAGACACTCAGCACATCGACGGGAGTCGGATGCTGGATACTTTGATGTTACTGGCCATGCCCCCTCCCTGAAAAATGCCCAAAAATGGGCATTTTTGGTGTCTAAAAACACTCGTCTCCCCGAACGAGCTAGCATTTTGAAATCAATGCTAAATATTAAACGGACCAGGCTGTAAGGGGTGTGTCCAGATAAAAAAACAAAAATAGACCCCCGCATGAATTGGGTTGTTAGAAGCTGCTATAAACAGTTCTGTCCAGAAAACTATATATAGTGGAAAATTCGACCTAATGAATAGGTTTCCCAGAGTACTAGGTTCATAGACCACTTTAGTGCAATTACTAAAACGGGTTATATCGGAGCGGCGCATGAAACGGACCCCTTACAGCCTGGTCCGTTTAATATTTAGCGTTGACTTCGAAATGCTAGCTCGTTCGGAGAGAGGAGTGTTTAGACACCAAAAATGCCCGTTTTTCCGGGAGGGGGCGGGGTCAGTGACGCACGTGACATCATAGTATCCAGCGTCCGACTCCCGTCCCGTGCCGAGCGTCTAGACATGTCACATGACCCTGTGTCCAAGCTTCGCCGAGCTGTGAGGTACGAAATTTCGACCCCATTCATTTTCTATTTTCCGGGTTGGGAATTCCGCAGGACGATTCCTTATAAAAGTAACAGCACACCTCACACCATCGGACCGCATGATTATGAGGTACGATTGGTGAGGATCGGACAAAAGCTGTGGGACGAGTTACGCCGTGGATCCACTTTTTATGTTACTGCGTAAACCCCCAGGATTTTTGAGTCCTGACGGAGCCTACGCTGACCTTGTGCAGCTGAGGATAACTTTCAGGGAATGGCATGTTCTCGTCTGAAATAAGGATTTGACAAAGCCTAATCCATGAGGAGGGGTGCATGTTCTACTGTTTACTTAAGGGAAAGACTTCTCCTTTGACTGTTTGGGGAGGGAGGTGAGGGAGACGGTAGGCGTTGACCTCTCGACTGGACAATCCCAGGTTCATATCACAGCACCACCTACTAGTGGACCCTTGAGCAAGACCCCTTGGGTAGTCTTCTTAGACTTGGGGGTCGTTCAAGGCCACATGAGGCGTGAGATCAGCCTTGACTTTATCCTCCTCTGCACACGTGGGAAGACGTTTCCAAACGTTGCCTGCTTCCCGCGGCATCTCCATCTCCGTGCTATCAGACGTGATACCGGGATCGTCATTGACTTGGTAATATTTGGCCCCGATTACCCATAATTCCCTGTGGTTTTTCGGACCGAGTGTCCGAAGCTAGAGAGAGAGATTATAATAGTGATGCTTTTGCAATCATCACTAACAAGGACGTACATGGAAAATGGATACGCCAGCGAGAACCAGGGGGAGGCAGTTGTGAGGTGTGCTGTTACTTTTATAAGGAATCGCCCCGCGGAATTCCGAACCCGGGGCCAAAAAGCGGGAATTTTTTCCCATAGAAAATGAATGTGGTTAAAATTTCGTGCCTCAAGGTTCGGCCTGTGAGCGTCCAACATGCACATAAGCCAAATTCACTCGTAGGGGGTCCGGAGTGGATCACGATCATATACCTCCCGAATCCCACACCCGTTCGGCAAATCTGCGACATTCCGGCCTCATAGAGAATGAATGGGGAAATTTGACGTTCCGCTGTTCGCCCGACATTCACATTTCACATACCCACTTGTAGGTGAGATGGAGTAGGTCGCGAACATATGACCGAATGGTGTCACGTGGCCGTAAACGTGAAAAATTTGCGAAACGGTGAACCTCGGACACAGGGTCATGTGACATGTCTAAACGCTCAGCGCATCAACAGGAGTCGGACGCTGGATAATTTGATGTTATGTGCATCAGTGGCCCCGCCCCCTCCCGGAAAAACGCCAAGGGGTCACACCCAGAGCTGCGGCTTGCATTGGCAAGCATCACTCACATTTTCTTCTAGTTGTTCATTACGGTTGCACCAGTACATTCCTAGTACCGGTCCCAAGCCTGGATAGACGGGAAAGTTAGGAAGGGTATCTACCGTACCATCCCCTCTGGCGCCCCCGGAGGAAAAAACTTGTAACATGGACCAAGAAAACACACATATTATAGCAAAACACATGACCATTAATACATGCACAGTATCGTAGCTCTGTTTGTGCCTATTGTCTCCCACTTCACATCTCGTTTGAGGCCATTGTCGCTCCTCTTCCGATATCTCTTGACGGAATCTCGAAGCCTCTCACCACTGGGAACGCTTACTCTCACCTTTACTGAGACCTTTGCTTGTTGCTCTACTCCTGTTAAAGAGGTCATCGCATCGCTTCTTTCTTCCACTCGATGCTCCGTATCCGCTGAGCAAATCGTTCTTTACCCACATTCGTTTTTTTTTTTTCCTCCGCCTCATACTTTTACACACGAATACAATCGCTTTGCCTCCACCAAGGACACTTCACCATGGATATTATTGTTCGACTTTCTCTTTAGGTCACCACAGGACTTGTTGCCATGCCTCCGATTGCTCTTCCAGACATTGTCAAGCAACCTCTAATTAGCTCATTACAGGTTTTCCCTTGTTCGAAGAGTTTGTCCGTAGCGTCGTCTAGGATGTTCTACATGTCAACATCATCATGTCCAAGCAGCAATGCTCTTGTTAAGAAGAACCTTACACTGGACATTTTAGACCGAATATCACTTTACACTTGGTCACTTTATACACCTTAATGTACCTTACCTATACCTTACACGCTATTTTTATATTTTTATATATTTATATAGATATCTCTTTTCACTCTTTACTTTTTACTCTTTTATATATATATATATTATATATATATATATATATATATATATATATATATATATTATATATTCATTCATTCATTCATTCTCTACCGCTATATCCGATCTTCCCTCGGGTCACGGGGTCTATCTCAGGCGTCTATGGGCATTAAGGCAGGATACACCCTGGATGGAATGCCAACCCATCGCAGGACACACACACACACACACACACACACACACTTCATACACAGGGGACAATTTTCCAAGGTGCCAATCAACCTACCGTGCATGTTTTTTGGACCGGGGGAGGAGGGAGGAAACTGGAAACCTCCTGCACAAACTCCACACCTGTGAGCGTCCGACATGCATATATGGCAAATTCACTCGTAGGGGGTCCGGAGTGGATAACGATCATATACCTCCCGAATCCCACACCCGTTCGGAAATCCGCGACGTTCCATCCCAAAGAAAATGAACGGAGAAATTTGACGCTCCGCTGTTCGCCCCGTGTTCGCCCGGTATGCACATTTGACATATCCACTCGTAGGTGAGATGGAGTAGGTCGTGATCATATGACTCTCAAACCCCAGTCCTACTTGGAATAACGGGACTTCTGCGCCGTTCCGGCCCATACTGATGAATGGGGAACATTCTTGACGCTCCGCTGTTCTGCCATATCGACGTATCCACTCGTCCACAATTTTCCAAGGTGCCAATCAACCTACCGTGCATGTTTTTGGACCGGGGAGGAAACCGGAGAACCCGGAGAAAAACCCCCTGAGGCACGGGGAGAACATGCACAAATTCCACACACACATGGCCGAGACGTGAATCGAACCCGGACCCTGGCGGTGTGAGGCGAACGTGCTAACCACTAAACCACCGTGTCCCCCTACACCAGTTTTATATATAAAAAATTATGCTTACATGCTGGACGGTCGTCAACAAAACATTTCACTGAAAATCTGAATGTAAATAGAGAAAAATAAATAAATAAATAAATAAATGTATTGCTTGACGCTGTTCATTTTTAAGTTCTAAAGTAGTCCGGGACTTTGAGTTGTCGCTGTGATTAAATAAAAAAGAGCCTCTTTTGTGCTCATTCCTACACCTCATATCATCCTGTCAATCTTGGAAGATAAAGCTGTCATCTGATGACAGGAATCTAATGAATGCAGGAGAAGCCCGAAGAGGGTTTGCTGGGTTGTTTTGGGTCATGGAGGAGGAGGAGGAGGAGGTGTTTGATGGATTACGCTGATGTTAACACTCGGGTGTCCACCGTGTACTTCACAAGCAAAGTGTTGTGCTGTGCTGTGTTGACACGGCGCGAGTTTACCGTTGGGTTGTTTTGACTAATAGCAGAGGAAGGAAGACGGTGGCAGCGGAGCAAAGAGTCCGACTTGCCGTGTGATGTTTGGATTAGTTCTGCCGATAGCATCACGCCAGCAAATGTGTGTATGCTTGACTCTGCGTGCCTGCTATGCGGCCTCTTTGTGGGTCAGAGGACTTAATAGTGGTGTTGCTTAGCTGTTAGTTTATGTTCCTGTCTCGCTCGGGCTTATCTGATGCTAAGTGAGAAAACCCATTTCCATTAGAAGCTGACTGACTCGCACATCCCATTCTATGGTCCCAGGCCTCTGGAGCAAACAGGGTTTAAGAGCCTTACCGGGGCTCGAACCCTCGACCTTCCGATCAGTCGCCCAGCGCCTTTAACACTGAGCTACACCCCCTCCCCATGTTTTCATATATACCATAGTATGGTACTGGAGCCCTTGAGCAAGCATGGTTAAGAGCCTTGCTCAAGTGCTCAACAGTGGCAGCTTGGCAATACCGGGGCTCGAACCCTCGACTTTCCCATCAGTCGCCCAGCTCCGTAAAAAACACTGAGCTACACACACTCCCCAAGTTTTGTCATATCCCATGCTATGGTACAGGACCCCTGGAGTAAGCAGGGGTTTAAGAGCCTTGCTTAAGGGCTCAGTAGTGGCAGCTTGGCAATATCAGGGCTAGAACCCACAACCTTCCGATCAGATTCCCAGTGCATTTAACACTGAGCTACACCCATATCTCAAGTTTTCGCATGTCCCATGCCATGGAGCCCTGGAATAATCAGGGTTTAAGAGCCTTGCTCAAGGGCTCAACAGTGGCAGCTTGGCAATACCGGGGTTCGAACCCCCGGCCTTCCCATCAGTCGCCCAGCTCTTTTAACACTGAGCATCACCCCCTCCCCAAGTTTTCTCATATCCCATGCTATGGTACTGGAACCCTTGAGCAAGCAGGGTTAAGGTTGCTCAAGGACTCAGTAGTGGCAGCTTGGCAATACCGGGGCTCGAACCCTTGACCTGTCGATCAGCCGCCCAGCGTTAGCAACGCCTACAAGAGTGAAGCATGAAGCTGTATTTTTCCTTTAGAAAATTTAACCAAACTATGCGACACGAAGCGTGCAAAACGACAATAAATACAAAAACACCGGTAACAATCCGACAAAATTTCACTTATTACCGGGAAAAAGTCCGAAAATTTCATCTTTGACGGTTTTTGTTGTTGTTTTTTTATACAGCGTATATTGCAATGGCATTCGCTCTACTCCAATGATTCCCTCATTAAACTGCAAAAACACTGTGTCCAGGTGTCAGCTGCACTAATAAGACGCGACTTTCACCCCCCCCCATCCCCCCCATCCCCGGTATCGGAATGTGCTGCTTTCATTTCCAGCCTGTCGTGCTCGTTTTCCTGAAGAATGTTCTCTATGATTGCTTTCAGATGGCAAGGTGGAGGTGACCAAGGAGGGCATGAAGCTGTGCACCATGGGACCGGGGAAAGTGTTCGGCGAGCTGGCCATCCTCTACAACTGCACCCGCACTGCCACTGTTCAGAGTGAGTAAACATGGCACCTCGGTGCATTAACCAGGATCCCCAGCATAGTAATCACAGCGGTAGAATTTGAGCAGCGTGACAGCTTGATGGTGCGAATGGGAAGCCGATTGTGGGGGGGGTTTATCCTTAGAAGGAAGCGAAGGACACCTGCATTCTTGCACCTTATTATTGAAATGAAATGCCAAGCAATGAATGGCACCGAATCAGGGAGATAAAGGTCAAAAGCATTGGGTACATGGAGGTTTGCTGGTGGGCTGGTTAAAGTATTTGGAAAAACGACGTGGATTTTCACGCCATATAAGGTGCAAAAACTCTTATGTAGAAACAGACTGTATGTATAAAAGGTCAGAGGAAAACAGGAAGAAGATATTAACTCATTTAATCACATTTTAAAAGCATGGTTAAAATGAAAAGAAAACATCTGTCTCATCACCTAACATCAGCCCGGGACAGACGTGTTCTTGGCTTTAACTCAGTGTAGTCTGGCAGTTCTTTTCTCGGCTCTCTCATCAACGTTCCAGCAACGTAACATATAAATCTATTAGGGCAGTCAATAGATGCAAATATTTATATTTATATATATAAATTAAAGTGCCTTTCAAGTGAATTTGCGTGTATATACATATATATTTATATATACGTGTATATATATGTGTGTGTGTGTGTGTGTGTGTGTGTGTGTGTGTGTGTGTGTGTGTGTGTGTGTATAATATATATATACAGACGTGGACAAAAATTGTTGGTACCCTTTGGTCAATGAAAGAAAAAGTCACAATGGTCACAGAAATAACTTTAATCTGACAAAAGTAATAATAAATAAAAATTCTATAAATGTTAACCAATGAAAGTCAGACATTGTTTTTCAACCATGCTTCAACAGAATTATGTAAAAAAATAAACTCATGAAACAGGCATGGACAAAAATGATGGTACCCCTAGAAAACACAGAAAATAATGTGACCAAAGGGACATGTTAATTGAAGGTGTGTCCACTAATTAGCATCACAGGTGTCTACAACCTTGTAATCAGCCATTGGGCCTATATATATGGCTCCAGGTAATCACTGTGTTGTTTGGTGATATGGTGTGTACCACACTCGACATGGACCAGAGGAAGCAAAGGAAAGAGCTGTCTCAAGAGATCAGAAAGAAAATTATAGACAAGCATGTTAAAGGTAAAGGCTATAAGACCATCTCCAAGCAACTAGATGTTCCTGTGAGTACAGTTGCACATATTATTCAGAAGTTTAAGATCCATGGGACTGTAGCCAACCTCCCTGGACGTGGCCGCAGGAGGAAAATTGATGACAAATCTAAGAGACGGATAATCCGAATGGTAACAAAAGAGCCTAGAAAGACTTCTAAAGAGATTCAAGGTGAACTTCATGCTCAAGGAAAATCAGTGTCAGATCGCACCATCCGTCATTGTTTGAGCCAAAGTGGACTACATGGGAGACGACCAAGGAGGACACCATTGTTGAAAACGAATCATAAAAAAGCAAGACTGGAATATGCCAAACTACATGTTGACAAGCCACAAAGCTTCTGGGAGAATGTCCTGTGGACAGATGAGACAAAAATCGAAGTTTTTGCCAAGGCACATCAGCTGTATGTTCACAGACGAAAAAATGAAGCATATCAAGAAAAGAAACACTGTCCCTACTGTGAAACATGGAGGAGGCTCTGTTATGTTCTGGGGCTGCTTTGCTGCGTCTGGCACAGGGTGTCTTGAATCTGTGCAGGGTACAATGAAATCTCAAGACTATCAAGGAATTCTAGAGAGAAATGTACTAGCCAGTGTCAGAAAGCTTGGTCTCAGTCGCAGGTCATGGGTCTTGCAACAGGACAATGACCCAAAACACACAGCTAAAAACACCCAAGAATGGCTAAGAGGAAAAAATTGGACTATTCTAAAGTGGCCGTCTATGAGCCCTGACCTCAATCCTATTGAGCATCTTTGGAAGGAGCTGAAACATGCAGTCTGGAAAAGGCACCCTTCAAACCGGACACAACTGGAGCAGTTTGCTCATGAGGAGTGGGCCAAAATACCTGCTGAGAGGTGGGCAGATGTCTCATTGACAGTTACAGGAAGCGTTTGATTGCAGTGATTGCCTCAAAAGGTTGCGCAACAAAATATTAAGTTAGGGGTACCATCATTTTTGTCCATGCCTGTTTCATGAGTTTATTTTTTTACATAATTCTGTTGAAGCATGGTTGAAAAACAATGTCTGACTTTCATTGGTTAACATTTATAGAATTTTTATTTATTATTACTTTTGTCAGATTAAAGTTATTTCTGTGACCATTGTGACTTTTTCTTTCATTGACCAAAGGGTACCAACAATTTTGTCCACGTCTGTATATATATATATATATATATATATATATATATATATATAGAAAGAAAAAAAAGTGTGTATATATATATATATATACATTATATATATATATATATATATAGATATATATATATATATATAATTATATATAGATATATAATATATATACACACATAAAGAAAAAAAAAATATATATAAATTTTTTTTGTGTCTGTGTGTATATATATATATATATATATATTTTTTTTTTTTTCTGTATGTATGTATATATATATATATATATATATATATATATATATATATATATATATATATATATATATATATATACACACACACATTCAAAATTCCTCTACGACTTCATGTATCGACTCAGTCACCATGGAAACCTCTGCATATACTTTTGCTGTTCTTTTGGTAATGTAGTTACGGCAGTTACTTTACCAGAGTCACTATGGAAACACACACACACACACACACACCACACACACACACACACACCACACACAACACACTCTCTGCTAGAAATAATGACATCTGGACCGAGATTACATCATACAGCTTTTCCATGTTGCCTTTTTCACTTTTATTTATGATTCTCGCGACGTGCGTCTTTTCTTTCCCAATGTATTTAACGCACAAACACACCAGTGCTTACGCCAATCAATGCTGTTTGTCTGCTTGCCACCTGTACGCATGTCAGATATATGATATCATTTGCCAGTATCGTTTCACCGAATCATTAGCATTGACGACGCACAACGCAGCTGATTCATTAGGGTTCGTTACTCCGAACAGATATTTCTGTTTTTCCGGCTCGGAGCGACATTTCAAATCAGGCATTTCTTCGGTGCGTTAAAAACGCAACAAAAAAGACATTTAAAGGTATGACGGTGTTCTGAGACGTGACGACGATGATGATGATGATGGGAATTCCCAGCGCAGCCATCAACTTCACACCAGGATGCACATTTAGGCAGCGGGAGTCGAATAGCGGGCTTGTTTTTCTTGCGCCGATCCCTGCCGTGGAAGAAATGTGCAAATCTATTCCTCCTTCTCTCCCTCTATCTCTTTCTTCCTCTGCCTCTCTTCTCTCCCGTTTTCCCCAGCTGTTTATGCATTGCTGGAAAGAAAAAAAAGGTGCATTCTGGTGTTTATACACATTCTGTTAGCAAATCACAAGAAGGACAAAGGGGAGGGGGGGCACATGACGTCACCGTGCATAACACAGACCCCAGTTCAGCTTTCGAAAGGATTGTTTCGCACTTGCTTGACATTTTCCAGGTGATATCTGGCTTGCTATAGCAAACAGGCCTGTATACATCATGTATGTAAATAGCGTGCGCACCGTAAAGCGTCCTATGGACGAGGTGTGTGTGTCCTGACACCCCACCCCCCCTCACAGATGAATTCAACTATCCGGATAAGATAAGGTTTTTCCGGGCAGCGTATCTGCCGGGGGAAGACAGTGGTAGTTATGGTTGATTTCATGTGGGATGTGTTGTCATTGCATCACCCTGTGTTTATAAAGTGTGCATAGTTTTTTTTCCATAAGTGTTTGTTTTTTTTTTTCTCTTTCCTCTGCCTTTCTGTATTATTAACAGGCGTAAAATGTGCAAGTCTAAAATGTTAAAAATGTAGGAATTCTGTTCATTTCACACACAAAAAAACCTAATATTACAAATGTTTAATATTTTGACGTTTTACTGTTCAAGGAATTTTATGTCAAATGCTTTGTATGAAGGATCATAGCGAAAATGTCACAGGTTTTTATATAAGGAGAGATCTCGCACAGGAAATATTAATGACATGTCTTTTACCACACTGACTTGTACAGGTCGGTGCTCCCTGTGACTGTGTGCTCATCCTTGTGCTGCCCTCTGTTGGTGCGTTTTGGTAAAACGTTTGTCATCACTACATGTATAAGGCAGTGTAAACTTGGCCAATGCTTGTTATTTATTTATTTGTTTGTTTGTTTATTTATTTATTTATTTATTTATTTATTCATACAGTTTGTTTTTGGGGAGAGTTTTAAAAAGTCACACATTTTTATCTAAGATCTGAGGAAAGATATTTGATCTACGGTCTCGCACAGGAAACATGCCTTTTACCACACTGACTTGTACAGGTCAGGTGCTCCCTGTGACTGTGTGTGCTCATCCTCGTGCTGCCCTCTGTTGGTGCGTTTTGGTAAAACGTTTGTTACCACTACATATATAAGGCAGTGTAAACTTGGCCAATACTTGTGACATTATTTACTTATTTTTAGTATTTATATATATATATATATATATATATATATAGCTATATATATCTATATATATATATATATATAGAGATATATAGATAATATACATTAGAAAAAGATATATTGAGTTAAAAGGATATTATATATTTATATTTTAGATATATATTATATATATTATATATAAAATATTATATATTTTTATATATATACACATGAGCAATGCTTGCAAAAAAAAAATATATATATATATATATCTATATATATATATATATATATATATATATATATATATATATATATATATATTCCCAGTGTATATGTGTAATATATAAAGCGTATATATATATATTATATATATATATATATAGTATATATATGATATATATATATATATATATATATATTCCAGTATATATATATATATATATATATATATATATATATATATATATATATTATATTCCAGTGTATGTGGATATATATATATATATATATATATATATATATATATATATATATATATATATATATATATCTTGTGCAAGCATTGCTCATGTGTGTGCAAAGATATCATGTTGTATTTTGTGAGCCTGGATTCGGGATGCAACAGAGAAATACGTTGTGTTGTCAGACAGCATGGGCTGTTAACGAATAAGACTAAAAATAGGATAAAAGGAAACACAATACTAGATGCAACATGGGTTATTTCAGTCTGTCTTACATCGGCACGCACCCGTCCCCCCCGTCCCCCCCGTCCCCCCCCCGTCCCCCCAAACAAAAACTTTTATTCCACAGGATTTAATGGGAAAAGAATCATTTGGATGGTGTACTGCTCGGGGTTATTACACATTCCTTAATCCTGAAGCTGACGAATATTCAGAGAGGATTCATTACCGCCTCAGACCTTTCATTAACATTTATTACAAAACCGTCACAATATACAGTGGTGTGAAAAAGTCTTTCCTAATTTCATTGTTTATTATTTATTGTTTTGTTTTTTGCATGTTTGTAACCCTTTTTTTTAATTGATCTTGATTTGATTTTAATGAATTTTAATGAATTGATTTTTTTTTTCATTATTGATCTTGTGAGGGAAATTCTTGTTTTGATCTTGTGAGGGGATCTTGTGGGAAATTGATCTTGTGAGGGGATCTTGTGAGGCGGTAGCCCCGGTAGCACAGAGGGTTAAGGGCCTTGCTCAAGGACCCAGCTTGGTGATACTCGAACCCTGATCAGTAGCCCAACGCCTTTAAACCACTAAGCTAACACCCTCCCAGTTTACATATTAGTTAAAGACAATGATTCTCAGCTATTTACCTATAACCCATAATGGCGAGGCAATCCTCCTATACTTAGGAGCGGGCACGTATGCGCTTGTTCTGGGAGGTAATATTGCCCAATTTATATCATGTGACCTGGAAATGCGGGGGAAAAAAAAAACGTTTCCGTTACAGTTTTGCGAATTATTCCTTTTTCGCATCGTCTAAAAAAATATATATATATTTTTGCGATATGTGTGTTTTTGCGAATTTGCCACGTTTCCATTAGGCGTATTTTCGATTCGCTATTTAAATTTGCGCGTTTCGGAGGGTCGTGGAAACGTGCTTATTGTTACATTTATTATGTAATGAATTTACGTAACGGCGTTACATTTCGCCTGCCTTAAAAAACCCTCATCTCCTTTCTTATTATCCCCTGTGGTAGAAAAAAGGTGGGTCATTTTAGATCTCTCTAGGTCGAGTAAAGCACTGACTCCTTATAAATAACATTTGTTAGCATTGCAAGAATGATCTCATCCCAGAGAGCAGGTTAACCTTTTTTTAGACTATATTTTTAAACTGGACCTTTGGGGCATTGCTCATTATTGTCCAGTATCCCTCAGTCTGGGACGACGAAGCCTAACATGCTTTTCCTCTGAGCCCGTTTCGAACCGCTGTTCATTCCTCGCTGCTGAAGCAATGCGCTCGCCGTCGTCTCCGGCATTCGCCAGACCCTGACAATGCCCACAATTGGTTATCGCCGCTCTAATAGGGGACAGACGCACCACCCTCCACCCCTCCCCACCAGCAAGCAGGGACGATTATTCTCTTTTAGCCTCTCATGGCGATTGCATCATCACTATTTAAACGTCCCATTTCTCGGTAATAGGACCGATCACCTGGGTTCTCTATTATATAATGTTTTTAATACGGCAAATACGGGAGCTTCCCAATGTGATTTGGCGATTAGGCAGGTCCGAAATCAACACCAGAAAATGCCGCACGGTTTATCGGCATTAATGGAAATTCGTTCTTGGCATATCCCAGCTTGTTGTTTGGTAGCTGGGGTCAGATATGGCGCCCCCTGCAGCACAGGACCCAATGGCGGCAGCTTGGCCATACCGGGGCTCGATACCCGGACCATCCGATCAGCAGCCCAGCGCCTTAGACCACTGAGCTCCAACGACCCAAACACAATCCTCGTCGGGGAATCGAACCCCTGTCTTCCGTGTGACAGGCGAACATACTGTCCACTATACTAATGAGGGACGAGAACGTCACCCCAGTGGCTTGACCGAGGCGTGCTATGTGCTGTATCAGGGAATTGGAAGCTCAGTGGTTCAAATCCCATCAAAACCCTAAGCCATCGAACAAAACATTCTAAGCCCTCAATTGCTCAGTTGTAAGTCACTCTGGAAATAATATATATATATCTATATATAATATATATATATATATATATCTATATATATATATGTATATATCTATATGTATATATATATATATATATATATATATATGTATGCTATATATTATATATATATCTATATAATATATATAATGTATATATATGTATATATGTATATGTATGTATATATGTATATGCATATGCATATATATATATATATATATATATATATATATATATATATATATATATATATATATATATATATATATATATATATATATATATATACCACTTCATATTATTCATATTTCAATCTGGTCGTATCATTATTATTTGGTTGTATTTATCCGCCAACACCTTAAAGGCAGTGCAAAATAAAAAGGTTGGTGGACCCACTGGGCTAGCATACATTATCCTGGTCATTTGAATACAGTGAGAACTCAGTGAAGAGGTTCCTGGGAATTCATGGTTCGATGACAATTCATCCACTCAGAGTGCCAGAGTGGTCCAGAATGTAACGAGTGCAGATCATTGTCCTTTGTAATCCACACACCAGGGCTGCATGATTAATTGGGGGGGGGGGCCAATCACGTCTCGATCCATACATATACGATCTCCTTTCTAAACGACGGCGATCGCCGGCGCAGATCAAGGACCGTGATTGGTCGGCTCTGCGGCGTATTTCCCGTGTAGCGTCGTACGTATTCCTACGTAGTGAAGAAACAAATCACGGGCATGGACCAAGCAGCCGAAAAGATCGCTGGAGAAGTGCGAAACTATAAACACCTCTATTGTTCGCCATTTTGCAAAGACTGCCAGATAATTCCTGTCATTGCAGGAATTCGCCATTGTTGCTACAGGGCAGAAACCCCAAACAGCAAAACTCAAACGGCGCACCACCGCCAACTAGTGTTTGGGAATAGTCACTGCAGAGCGACGCAGAAGTATAAACGATCTCGCTCTCGTCTGCTGGTGTTTCTACAACTCATTTGAGGCTTGTCCTGGAATTTCCATATATACGTGTGTGTGTGTGTGTATATATATATATATATATATATATATATATATATATACACCACACCTACCATACACTGTAGCCTACGCTGTAACCTGACTCGCACCTCGAGTCAAAAAAGTAACTCCTCGTCACATCGACGGAGATCCAGGTCCCTGATTGGTCGGCGGCCCGGCAGCGTATTTCCAGCGTAGCGTCGTACGTATTCCTCCGCACCGCCATTTTTCTTACTGCCAAGTTTCGAAGAAAATATAAACACCTCTATGATTCTTCATCGCTATTTTGCAAAAAGACTGCCAGACACTCTGTCACTGTTGCTACGGCAGAAACCCCAAAAACAAACCACCGCCAACTAGTGTTTGGGAACCGTCGCTGCAGGGCGACGCAGAAGTATAAACGCTCTCGGCTGGCGTTTCTACGTCTCATTTGAAAGCTTGTCCTGGAATTTCCAGGTCTTTATATTTCCAGTTCTTGATGAGCCTTGAATATGGAACATCCGAGTTTGTTGCCGCTTTGTATCCGAATGATTTATTCATGCATCGCCCTGAATACATGTCAAGGCAAGAAACCCACACATGAAACTGCCTTCACTCGCCTTGTGTCACAACAAGGCTTTGTTTAAAAATCCCTGGGCTGGTTATTATATGTAAATGAAACCTCAGCATGCATAAGTAACCTGACGACAAGCAGCGCAATGCTTTGCTTTTATGTGATTTTTACATAAGCGGATAATTGTCCCGAATTCAATTTCTTGGAACAAATGCTTATATTTTGTTATTCGTTACTAATTAGCGCCGGTGTTTCATGTCTTGTTGACGTCCAGTTGCGTTGGTCGCTCGCTTATCACATTCATTCATTCATTCATCTCCTACCCTCCTACCGCTTTATCCGATCTTCCCTCGGGTCACGGGGAGTCTGTGTCTATCTCAGGCGTCTATGGGGCATTAAGGCAGGATACACCCTGGATGGAATGCCAACCCATCGCAGCACACACACACACACACACTCACACACACACACATTCATACACTAGGGACAATTTTCCAAGGTGTCAATCAACCTACCGTGCATGTTTTTGGACCGGGGGAGGAAACCGGAGAACCCGGAGAAAAAACCCCCTGAGGCACGGGGAGAACATGCACAAACTCCACACACACATGGCCGAGACGGGAATCGAACCCGGACCCTGGCGGTGTGAGGCGAACGTGCTAACCACTAAGCCACCGTGCCCGTCTGCTTAACACATGACACCTTTAAAATATCAGGGTGCAGTGTAGCTGATTTCGTTATTCAGAGAACTGGAAAATAGGAAGTCAGGACTGGAAAATCTAAAGTCGGCTGTGGGAAGAGGCTGCATTATTTTTTTATCAGGTATATTCTATGCGGAATGAATAGAAATTTCCACCAGCACAGAAGAGTGTGTGTGTGTGTGTGTGTGTATGTATGTGTAATATAAATAAAAAAAAACATATATATATATATATATATATATATAATATATATATATATATATATATCTATATATATATATATATATATATATATATTATATATACTGTATAATAGTTTCAACCACATGTTGATATAGAAAGACAAAGTGTGTGAAAAGTGTGTTTCCAGGTTGGCCCCTTATTTTGCCCTGTTGAGTCGTTTTATTTAATCACAGGTTTATTGCTAGAGGATGTGTCGTCATAAAATCTATACGAGCAGAGTACGTTAGGTCAGATTCCGGCACGGTGGTTTAGTGGTGAGCAACGTTCACGCCACAACCGCCAGGGTCCGGGTCCGATTCTCGTCTCGGCGATGTTCCCCCCGTGCCTCAGGGGGTTTTTTCTCCGGGTTCTCCGGTTTCCTCCCCCCCGGTCCAAAAACATGCACGGTAGGTTGATTTGGCACCTTGGAAAATAGTCCCTAGTGTATGAATGTGTGTGTGTGTGTGTGTGTCCTGTGATGGGTTGGCATTCCATACCAGGGTGTATCCTGCCTTAATATCCATAGACGCCTGAGATAGGCACAGACTCCCCGTGACCCAAGGGAAGCTCGGATAAAGCGGTAGAAGATGAATGAATGAATGAATGTATAAGAGATGCTATAAGCATGTTATGTAGTGTAGGGTTGTGACGATTAGGAAATTTTCACCTGTGTGTGTGTGTGTGTGTGTGTGTGTGTGTGTGTGTGTTTTGTGTGTGGTTCCTCTGTTAAACAACAACAAAACGGAGGGGAAAAAAAAAACGCATGACACAAACATTAATATAAGGAATAAATATATATAATATATATAAATAAATCATACTATATAGGCTGGTGGGGGGGACGGGGGGGGGGGGACGGAAAATCAGAAAAACAAATGTGGTGTGTGAAACAAAGTAAATAATAAATGTTTTTTAAAAATGAATAAGGCAAAAAAAAATTAGGACTTTTTTTTAATTAAATAAGGTAAAACCAAATTACTTGCCTCAAAGCCTAATGTAGTGTATAGTGAGCGTAAAGCATGAATATATCCAAACAAGCATGTGCACCACTAAAATAAGCTCTTGGTGGTGGCATTTTCACACCGGCCAAACTATTTAAAAAATATTAAATATTATTATTATTATTATTAAAAAAAAAAGTTTTTTGAGGAATTTATGGACAAAAACGAATGAATATTTTACTTTACTTTTACTCATTTGACTTACTGTTTGAAAACAGCAGGCGGCGAATATTTATTGATAAAAAAAAAAAAACCCAATTTATCCATATGGTACGTACGTATGGCATGATTTAAACACATTGACGTATTTAGTAAACGAAGAGAAACTCGCTTCGAAGTGGGCGAAATAAAATCTCGCCGGTGAGAATTTTTCAGACCGACCTCGCACATTCCAGACGAGCACATTCCAGATGTATATATATTTATTATGTTATTATATAGTTTGTATTATATATATATATATAAGTATATATATATATATATATATATATATATATATATATATATAGATAGATATATATATATATATATATAGATATATATGTATAGGTCTGATATATATATATAGATCCCATCATGAAATGTTATATATTATCTCTATATCATATTTATATATACTATATATATGTGTGTGTGTGTGTATGTGTATATATATATATATCTATATATATTACATATATAATCATAGTATCTGATTCATAAAGAAAAGTCTGACAATTAAGAAAAGTCACAGATTACAGGCAGCCAGGAATGAATTATTCATTGTAAATAATTCAATAAATAATTTTGTAAATAAATAATCAGGTATTTGACTTTACAACAGAATCTGGCGTTACAGAAGCTAAAATAGCGTGCTAAAATGTCTCATAAAGAGGAAAGTAAAAAGACGTTTTCATCGACCTGCATGTGTTTACAGGGTTATAGATTTGTTATAGATGATAATAATAGTGTTTGTGCTGAAAATGATTTCATTTACGTTTGTATTTAGAGTAAAAAGTTTCAATCGTCTCCCAGGACTCAAATTCATGCGCTTTATTTCATACTATTTTTATTTATTTTTGTATTTTATATATATATATATATATATATATATATATCTATATACAGACGTGGACAAAATTGTTGGGTACCCTTTGGTCAATGAAAGAAAAAAAAGTCACAATGGTCACAGAAATAACTTTAATCTGACAAAAGTAATAATAAATAAAAATTCTATAAATGTTAACCAATGAAAGTCAGACATTGTTTTTCAACCATGCTTCAACAGAATTATGTAAAAAAATAAACTCATGAAACAGGCATGGACAAAAATGATGGTACCCCTAGAAAACACAGAAAATAATGTGACCAAAGGGACATGTTAATTGAAGGTGTGTCCACTAATTAGCATCACAGGTGTCTACAACCTTGTAATCAGCCATTGGGCCTATATATATGGCTCCAGGTAATCACTGTGTTGTTTGGTGATATGGTGTGTACCACACTCGACATGGACCAGAGGAAGCAAAGGAAAGAGCTGTCTCAAGAGATCAGAAAGAAAATTATAGACAAGCATGTTAAAGGTAAAGGCTATAAGACCATCTCCAAGCAACTAGATGTTCCTGTGAGTACAGTTGCACATATTATTCAGAAGTTTAAGATCCATGGGACTGTAGCCAACCTCCCTGGACGTGGCCGCAGGAGGAAAATTGATGACAAATCTAAGAGACGGATAATCCGAATGGTAACAAAAGAGCCTAGAAAGACTTCTAAAGAGATTCAAGGTGAACTTCATGCTCAAGGAACATCAGTGTCAGATCGCACCATCCGTCGTTGTTTGAGCCAAAGTGGACTACATGGGAGACGACCAAGGAGGACACCATTGTTGAAAACGAATCATAAAAAAAAAAGCAAGACTGGAATATGCCAAACTACATGTTGACAAGCCACAAAGCTTCTGGGAGAATGTCCTGTGGACAGATGAGACAAAAATCGAAGTTTTTGCCAAGGCACATCAGCTGTATGTTCACAGACGAAAAAATGAAGCATATCAAGAAAAGAACACTGTCCCTACTGTGAAACATGGAGGAGGCTCTGTTATGTTCTGGGGCTGCTTTGCTGCGTCTGGCACAGGGTGTCTTGAATCTGTGCAGGGTACAATGAAATCTCAAGACTATCAAGGAATTCTAGAGAGAAATGTACTAGCCAGTGTCAGAAAGCTTGGTCTCAGTCGCAGGTCATGGGTCTTGCAACAGGACAATGACCCAAAACACACACAGCTAAAAACACCCAAGAATGGCTAAGAGGAAAAAATTGGACTATTCTAAAGTGGCCGTCTATGAGCCCTGACCTCAATCCTATTGAGCATCTTTGGAAGGAGCTGAAACATGCAGTCTGGAAAAGGCACCCTTCAAACCGGACACAACTGGAGCAGTTTGCTCATGAGGAGTGGGCCAAAATACCTGCTGAGAGGTGCAGATGTCTCATTGACAGTTACAGGAAGCGTTTGATTGCAGTGATTGCCTCAAAAGGTTGCGCAACAAAATATTAAGTTAGGGGTACCATCATTTTTGTCCATGCCTGTTTCATGAGTTTATTTTTTTACATAATTCTGTTGAAGCATGGTTGAAAAACAATGTCTGACTTTCATTGGTTAACATTTATAGAATTTTTATTTATTATTACTTTTGTCAGATTAAAGTTATTTCTGTGACCATTGTGACTTTTTCTTTCATTGACCAAAGGGTACCAACAATTTTGTCCACGTCTGTATATATATTTTAAATTAATCCCAATTCATTTTTTAATTCATTTACATGTCCTATAGAAGAGCATGTGGGAAGTCCGACGAAATATTACACACATTACACAAAAATCACCCAGGTTACAAAATAGTTTACAGATATTGCAACATGACTTGAGTAGCTTGCAGGACATTTTAACTTAGACATGGGACATTTCCTGAAGAAAATGAGGTCCTTTTAATATTTAGCGTTGACTTCGAAATGCTAGCTCGTTCGGAGTGTTTAGACACCAAAAACGCCCGTTTTTCGTGAGGGGGCGGGGCCAGTGACGCATGTGACATCAAGTTATCCGACGAGTCCGACTCCCGTCGATGTACCGAACATTTAGACATGTCACATGACCCTGTCTCGGAGTTTCGCAGATTTTTCACGTTTGCGGCCACCTGACGCAATGCGGCAGTGATATGATCGCGACCTGCTCCATCTCACCTACGAGTGGATATGTCAAATGTGCATGTCGGACGAACGCGTTCTGAGCGTCAAATTTCCCCATTCATTCTCTATGGGGCTGGAATGTCGTGGATTTCCCGAAATTCCAAAGGTTTGTGGGATTGGGGAGGTATATAATCGTGATCCACTCCGGACCCCTTTACGAGCGGATTTGCCATATGTGCATGTCGGACGCTCACAGGTCGAACTGTGAGGCACGAAATTTCAACCCCATTCATTTTTTATGGGGGAAAAATCCCCGCTTTTTGGCCCCGGGTTCGGAATTCCGCAGGGCGATTCCTTATAAAAGTAACAGCACGGCTCACACCATCGGGACGAGCGATATGAGGTACGATTCGTGAGGGTCGGACAAAAACTGTGGGGACGAGTTACGCGCCGAAAATTTGACCGAATCCAGAGAGAGATTCTAATAGTGCTGCTTTTGCACACGTCACTAATGTAATTAGTAGATTAGGAATGTTACTATTGTGCGTCCGTCTTTCACTGTGGTAATATAATGGCGTTTAAGGGAATGTTCAGCTCGCCGGCGCTCGGCAGGCAACCGCGACGTGCACGATAATGAACCGCGCAGGTCGGTCTGCACGAGTCGCGATTCTCCGACGTCTCTTCGCCTCGCCACTCCGACCTCTTTTCGCCCCGTTGGGGGGGGGGGGGTCGCTAAAGCCGCTGAGCCGCGCCGAGGCGCTCCTCTCCGATTTTTCCCGGGCTACGTTTGAGGCGTTAGCAGCCAAAGTTTCGAAAGACAAAGAGATGCATCGCCAGCTGCCCGTTCGTGTGTTAAGTGCTGCGAGTGCCTCGTTGCCATAGAGACCAGAGGATTTTAAAATTCTCAGGGGAGAGCGTCTAACCAAACCCCCCCCCCTTCCATTCCCCCTCCTCCTGGCTTAACTCGAACCCTACGACGAAGCTAACGTGGTAAATATTAGGTTGTTAACAGCACTTTTTCGTTGTTGTTGTTGTTGTTTATTTATGACGGGATTTATCTCGGAGAGAGAAAAGGGCCTTTGTCTTTACAGGCGCTTGGCTGGGAATTTTGGAGTCGTGCCTGACTGGTGCCTCTGAACTCTGCCTTTCATAATTCTGCTTGTTTGTGCATCCCCACTGGCTCAAGCTTTCACCGTAATTGCCATGAAGCTTTATGCTGTATTTTTATTTGTTATTTATTTATTTGGTTTAGGGCTATTGGGAATCCACTGGCAGTCGTCTCGTCCTCTCTTAAATGACCCTGGCGTTCGGTTCCCCGTCGCTCCGCTGTCGCGCAACAGGTCCGGAGGATTTTTTTTTTCCCCCTCGGGTCCGATTTTAGTCAAGCAGCCGTTTCTCTAACAAGACGTCGTCCTCCGATCCATTTTCATCCCTCCATCCTTTCGTTTCTCTCTGAAGCTAATGATGCACGCCGATTCCGCACACATCCACATTTTTTTTTTTCTTTTCTTCTTTCCTCCTATGAGTAATGTGCTTTGATCACGATCGATTTAAGCATCGGGATTTTATAAAACATGGATTTATGATAAAAGATTCAAAATCCGATTAAAAGTCGGATTTTATGACCTGTTGAAGTGAATCAAAGACCTTGTGAAGATTTTTTAATTTTTTTTATTTTACATAAAATAAATAAAGATACGTTTGCTTCACGCAAAAAGGCCGAACGCACGAAATTCATGATAAACATGAAAGGACTCCATAGATCTTTTGTCCGAGAAGTTTTGCTATTTTACCTGCGCAAACTATTCAGTGCAAGTCGGAGGTTCAAATTGAGCGATTTTATATATATGCCTATATATATATATATATATATAATATATATATATATATATATATATATATATATATATATATATATATATATATATATATATATGGTTTTTTGGTCAACATCTAATATTAAATCCTTTCGCCTGCCTTCGCATACCAAAATGTTTTGTTCCGGACCAAATAATAACCCCTTTCGTTTCACCAGTGAACCCGGGACCGACCATAATCGAGTAAACAACGACAGGGTATTACCTCTTCTATCAAACAGCAAACCTTCTCCTGTAGGAACCATTTATCTATTGTAGGGAAATGGTGGTGGGGGGGGGGGGTTCCTAATATTGTATTTTCACTCATGAACAGGCGTTATCTATTTACCGTATGTTAATTCTGGACTATAAGCCGCTACTTTTTTCCTAGGTTTTGAACCATGCGGCTAATAATAAGGTGCGGCTATTCTGCAGATTTTTTCCCGACCGCTAGGGGCTCTAACCGGAATTAGAATCAAAACTAACACAAAATAAATGCCAAAGAAGAAGAATGCGCTAGTTCCTCCGGGTTTAGCAGATATTTCCTCCCCCGGTCCAAAAACATGCACGGTACCACCTGGTTGGCACCGTGGCACCTTGGAAAATTGTCCCTAGTGTACGAATGTGTGTGTGTGTGTGTGTGTGTGTGTGTGTGTCCTATGATGGGTTGGCATTCCATCCAGGGTGTATCCTGCCTTAATGCCCATAGACGCCTGAGATAGTCACAGACTCCCCGTGACCCGTGACCCGAGGGAAGATCGCATAAAGCGCTAGAATGAATTTGAGTTATATTACATTTGTAGTGGGAATTGTATAATCTAATGCAGGGGTGGGCAAACTTTTTGGCTCAGGGGGCCACGGGGGAGGAGCTAGAATGTTTTTTTTGGGGGGGGGAAGGGGTTAAAATTTAACATGCACTTCGCTATATTTCTAGCCCCATGTCTGATCTAAGCTCTAGACGTCTGATGCTGCCGTTAGAATGTTGTTTTTGGCCTTGGGAATAATACAATAAAATGAACACCGTAGCACAAGCCAGAAATACACATCAGAACCCGCCTTCTCTACTCTAGAATAAGGTGGAGATCGTATGTATGCAGTTGAAGGGGTTCTGGAACCCAAGGTGAGGTCACTTCCTGTATATTATACATAAGTGTTATGTATAATACTTTTTTTTTTTTTTATTATTCGATTTATACAGCAAGGTTGTTATTCACAGCTTTTAATAATGACCTCCATTCTGACTTTTTATCTTTTCAAAGAAATCCACAGAAAAATCCAGATATTCTCTAAAGACGACGGCGAACCCACTTTTAAGGGTAACAATTATCCGTCTCATTTTAATTGCGTCATTACGAGAGCAGTCGAATCCGTCCTGCCGTGTAACGCTGTCCAAATATTGCTTTTATACAGACGGGGCATCGACGTTTAAAGTTATTAAACTTTTAATAACGTAGTCATGCGCCCAGTGTATTGTCCTCTAATGCATTTCTTATTTGTCATTTGGTAATACTATTAAAACGAGTCATTTAGCTCAAGATTTTGCAATATGTATATCATTATGGGATATTTGAGTAGTTGGCCGTCATGCAGTCCTTATTAAAAACTATTAAAATCCAAAAACTAGTATTTTTGACTTTTTCCTCCTTCTCTTTGACTGGTGTAAGTTTTTAGACTTTACCGTCACCCATTCTAGTCTCTACTTTTGGTCTCTCTAAAAAGAAAAAGACCTATTATATCTCTTTATATCTCATATATAAATTATATTATATATGCCCATTATATCTCTCTATATCTTGTAATTATTTATAACCCATTGTATCTCTTTACTTACCATCACCCTTCTGGTCTCTAGTTCTGGTCTCTCTAAAAAAAAAAAAAAAAAAAGACCCTTCTGGTCTCTCTAAAAAGAAAAATACCATTATATCTCTTTATATCTCACATTTCTTTATAACCCATGATATCTCTTTACCTACCATCAACTTTCTGGTCTCTCTAAAAAGAAAAGGACCCGTCATATCTGTTTATATCTCATATATCTTTATAACCCATTATATCTCTTTACTTACCATCATCCTTCTAGTCTCTACTTCTGGTCTCTCTAAAAAGAACAAGACCCATTGTATCTCTTTATATCTCATATATAAATTATATATGCCCATTATATCTCTCTATATCTCATAATTCTTTATAACCCATTATATCGCTTTACTTACCATCACCCTTCTGGTCTCTAGCTCTGGTCTCTCTAAAAAGAAAAACACCATTATATCTCTTTATATCTCACATTTCTTTATAACTCATGATATCTCTTTACTTAACATCACCCTTCTAGTCTCTACTTCTGGTCTCTCTAAAAAGAACAAGACCCATTGTATCTCTTTATATCTCATATATAAATTATATATGCCCATTATATCTCTCTATATCTCATAATTCTTTATAACCCATTATATCTCTTTACTTACCATCAACTTTCTGGTCTCTCTAAAAAGAAAAGGACCCGTCATATCTGTTTATATCTCATATATCTTTATAACCCATTATATCTCTTTAATTAACATCACCGTTCTAATCTTTACTTCTGGTCTCTTTAAAAAGAAAAAGACCCGTTATCTCTTTATATCTCATATATCTTTATAACCCATTATATCTCTTTACTTACCATAACCCTTCTAGTCTCTACTTCTGGTCTCTCTAAAAAGAAAAAGACCCTTTATATCTCATATATCTTTATAACCCATTATATCTCTTTACTTACTATCAACCTTCGAGTCTCTGCTTCTGGTCTCTCTAAAAAGAAAAAGACCCGTTATATCTCTTTATATCTCATATATCATTATATCTCTTTACTTACCATCACCCCTCTGGTCTCTACTTCTGGTCTCTCTAAAAAGAAAAAGGCCGGTTATATCTTAGTAAATGAAATGATCTCAGATCAGGCGTTTGATATCCTGTGTCTAACAGAAACATGGGTTAAACAAAACGAGTATGTAGCATTAAATGAAGCTAGTCCTCCAGCATACAGCTACATACAGCAGCCTCGCCTAACTGGTAGAGGAGGAGGAGTCGCACTTATCTATAAGGATAATTTAACTATTGTACACAAGCATGGACACAAGTTCACTGCCTTTGAAGTTCTCCATACTAATATTAGTATAGCCATCAATAATAAGGTGAGACAGTCTCACTTCCATTAATTATCATTTACAGACCCCCAGGACCGTATTCTGAATTTCTTAGTGAATTTGCAGATTTACTATCAAATCTGGTCGTTTCTGTTGATAGAGCGTTAATCGTCGGAGATTTTAATATTCATTTTGAGAACACAGACGACCCGCTGAGGACAGCATTTATGTCCATACTCGACTCAATGGGAGTCAATCAGTGTGTGATAGGACCCACTCATAAAGCAGGTCACACCTTAGATTTGATATTATCGTTCGGGCTAAGTGTTACTAGCATAGTGACTGTCCCGCAGAACGAAAGTTATTATCAGACCACGATCTAATTTTATTTAAAGTGTGTTACGGTAATGATGTACACACAACACCACGCTATCAAACTAAGCGTACTTTCACATCTTTAACTGCTCAGAGTTTCGTTAGCGATCTCCCAAAATTATCCATGATCATTGGATCCCCCTCTGACCATGTAGAACTCGACCAGGCGACCGAATATCTAGAGTCAACCTTCCGTGGCACCTTAGATAATGTTGCACCAGTTAGAAGAAAAATGGTTAAAGATAAGAAACTTGCCCCCTGGTATAATGACCAAACGCGCTCCTTTAAAACAGACTGTTAGAAAATTAGAACGAAAATGGCGTCAGTCTAAACTGTTAACATTTAAAACAGCATGGAAAGAGAGCACCAGAAAATATAAAAAAGCCCTGAGTGAAGCTAGATCAGCTTACTTTCTCCACCCTTATAGAAACTAATAAAAACAATCCTAGATTTCTATTTAACACTATAGCAGAGTTAACTAGGAATAGGAACACAATAGAAATCTCCACAGTAACAACATGTAGTAGCGACGACTTCATGAATTTTTTCAATAACAAAATAACAAATATTAGGGAAAATATCCAGGCCTTAAATCCCGATTTTTTCATTGATTCTGGTGATAAACTAAATACACCAGGCCAGATCCTAGATCATTTTACTCTTCTTGAAGAGAATGAATTAATTTCACTCATCTCTTCTGCTAAATCGACAACGTGTGTATTAGATCCCGTACCCGACACACTTTCTTTCTGAAACAGGTAGTAGCAGCAGTATCAGAACCCCTGCTGACAATAGTAAACTCTTCACTCAGCAGTGGGTATGTTCCAAAATCCTTTAAATTAGCAGTCATTAAGCCACTAATTAAAAAACCTGACCTCGACCCCAGTGAACTAGCAAACTATAGGCCGATATCAAACCTCCCCTTCATTTCAAAAATCTTAGAAAAGGTAGTTGCACAGCAGTTAAGTTCGTACTTACTTAAGAATAACATACACGAAGTTTACCAATCAGGATTTAGACCTCATCACAGCACAGAGACAGCACTCGTCAAAGTAGTGAATGATCTCTTACTGGCCTCTGATCAAGGCTGTGTCTCTCTGCTGGTATTGCTCGACCTCAGTGCAGCCTTTGACACCATTGACCATAAAATTCTCCTTCACAGATTAGAAAAGGTAGTAGGAATTCAGGGAACAGTCCTTGCCTGGTTCAGGTCTTATTTAACTGACGCTACCAGTTTGTAGATTTAAATGGCGACTATTCTGTGCATTCCCAGGTACAGTATGGTGTGCCACAGGGTTCGGTATTAGGCCCATTGCTCTTTTCTATTTACATGCTTCCTCTGGGCAACTTAATTCGTAAATACGATATTAGTTTCCATTGTTACGCTGATGACACACAGTTATATGTCTCAGCTCGACCAAATGAAAAAAATCAGTTAAGTAAAGTTGAGCAGTGTGTGAAAGCCATAAGAGAATGGATGTTAAGTAACTTCCTCCTACTTAATCCGGGTAAAAGAGAGTTTCTAGTACTCGGACCACATGCAGCTAGGAGTGAAATATCAGACCAAACGTTAACTCTAGATGGTCTTTCTATCACACCCAGTACAACTGTAAAAGATCTGGGTGTGATTATAGATTCCAATCTCTCATTCGAAGCTCATGTAGATAATATTACCAAGATAGCATTTTTCCATCTCAGAAATATCGCCAAGATTAGGAATATATTGTCAATTAATGATGCAGAAAAACTAGTCCATGCTTTTATCACATCCAGGCTGGATTACTGTAATGCTTTACTGTCTGGATTTTCAGCACGGTGTATAAATAAACTTCAGTTAGTTCAGAACGCGGCAGCGAGAGTGCTCACTAGGACTAGGAGATATGAACACATCACCCCTGTCCTATCCACACTGCACTGGCTCCCAGTGAAATTCCGTATAGAATTTAAAATATTACTTTTAACTTATAAAGCACTGAATGGTCTCGCCCCACAGTACCTGACAGAATTATTAGAGCCTTATGTTCCACCACGCCTGCTTCGATCAAAGGATGCAGGCTGTCTGTCAGTACCACGTATTAGGAAAATTACAGCGGGGGCAGAGCTTTCTCTTACAAAGCCCCAAAGTTATGGAACTCCCTCCCGATTAATGTTCGAGAATCAGACACAGTCTCAGTGTTTAAGTCCAGGGTGAAAACTTCTTATTTAACCAAGCTTTTAGTGAATAGTCCTACCTTAGATAAAGGAGTAGATCTGGGGGACACATGGATGTTGAGTATTATAGTGATCTGGTGTGTTTAGTTGCTGTCTGCCTCACTCTCATTAATCACTCAGGTTTGTGGTGGTGAGAGTGACTGTTTGCTTACACATCAGGAAGCTCTCATGTCTGTGTTTTCCCTCTGATTCTCCTTTTAGTTATGCTGTTATAGTTTATCCTGCCGGAGTCCACGTCTGCACTCGACACTACATATACACACTCCTATACTGCAACCATGACCGTTACTAACCACGAACAGACATTTCATTTCTCTCCTTCTTTCTCTGTCTCTCTCTCACTCTCTCCTCGTCTCCTCTCCTCTCTCTCTCTCTCTCTCTCCGTTGAGCTACATGTCCCACTGCTGAGCTGTCAGTGATCCAGACCCCCTCTCCACTCTGTTCCTGTCAGAACCTCCTGGTGACTCCGCCCCCGGCTGAATACACTCCACACTACACAATATACATCCTCAACCACACACACACACTAACAACCCAAATGAGGGTTCTCTGTTGAGTCGGGTTCCTCTCAAGGTTTCTTCCTGTTCCCAGGGAGTTTTTCCTTGCCACCGTCGCTTCGACTTGCTCAACAAGAAACAATTAGTGCTAAACTGATTTTCACTTTTCAAACATTAGTATTATGTAAAGCTGCTTTGAGACGATGACACATTGTAAAAAGCGCTTTATAAATAAAATTGAATTGAATTGAATTGAATATCTCTTATAATCAACCGGCTCTATTGCATCATAAATTCTGGAATTCTTGGCACCAGAAAGTGTTTTTTTTAGAGCGCCGTGTGAACATACCCTGGTCCAGAGCTCCACACCTGCTCACCGGCTCAGATCTATCAAACTGTCTGGCATGCTGTTGTCTGAGATCTGAACATGCTGATAAGGTGCGAAAGCTCTCATTTTTCAGTGTCAGTGATGGAAGGTTTCCCATCTACTCCTTTTTTTTTTTGTATATTCTTTTCCAGTGCTGCACTATATATATATATATATATATATATATATATATATATATATATATATATATATATATTATATTGTAATTAGTGGTAATCAATCTAACCAGTGTTTGTTTATTTATCAATCTAACCAGTGTTTGTTTATTTATTCCAGACTGTTTGTGTGTCGCTCTGGATAAGGGCGTCGGCTAAGTGCTGTAAATGTAAGTGGTGATGCGGACGCTCAGGAGTCAAACCCGTCACCGTGGGGCCACCTCGGCATTACGGTGGTCCCCGAAAGGCCGATTGTAACAATAAGACAGTGTTTGATTAGCGACGCCGCCTCATAACACATGTGGGATACACTGCTATCTAGTAGCGTTATGCTGTCACTTCACGGCATAATCACAAGATTATCGTCAATGCACGCTTTAAAGCAGCCTCGCCTTATTTTAATGCACTGGTACACCTTTTCAAGCTCTTGCGGGCCTCATAATATAAAATGTCCTGACGTACCACGTTCAAGTTTCACACGCGTGCGCTCGAATTTTCCTTTTTTGCCCTCTTTTAGTACCATTCACCTTTTATCATCCTTGCCATGAATGCATTCAGATCGCCCAACGCACTTCTGAACTGCCGAGCTCTCATCGCGTTACACACACACTCGCGTTTTAAGTGGCTTTTTATGAGGACCCAATTACCGAGCGTAAATGCACAAATGGAGCCGTGTTATCAGGCCCTCTCGAATCCGGGTGGAAAAAGGCTTCGTCCTCTTGCCTCCGTCTCACGGAACGACCCAAAAAGAGACGCTACGTTGTTATCGTTGGAAGACGCTATGACGTATCGATTAGATTCGCAATTCTGTCCGACACCGACGTAAAGCAGACGACCGCTTGTTTTCCGCCGTTCATAAAGCGACATGTCGGGTACATATTCGTAACGGTATTCAGTTCTGACATCAAGGCTGGCGCTGCGAGATATTTTCCTGTAAGTCTTTGGAAATTCATCATCTGTAATAATGGGCTGTATTTGCTCGATACACCCCCCCCCCCCCCCCCCCCCTCCTCCCTCCTCTAGGTAACAATGTGCTGCTTGTAATTATCTCGGTTTGCAGCAGGCAAACCCTCTGGTCTGTAGACGTTCAGGGGGCTAGTCTCTCCTTTATTAGATATGTGTAACAGCGCCGGTAGTGACAGCTCTCACATAATTACCCCTTCTGTTTCCTGCGCCTGTCATCAGGTGCTGACGGGTCGCTACGCTTTCGACCAGCTTGCACTCTAAAGTCCCGCCTGCAGTACAATATATACGCAGCATATGCACACGGCGTTTTTGCGTAACCAAAGCTGCTTGAGCTCAGCGGGGATGCGCGCAGGGCTGTGTAAAGTGGCCTGGTTCTCTTCTTGCTAACAGGTTAGTAGCAGGCAGAGCTTAAATATAAATATATAAAGGGTTTAAATATATTCGGTGGCACACAAAAGGGTTATAGTGTGGGCACCGAGTTTTTTTTTTCGGAAGAGCACAGGGAAAGTGCGAGAGTCGCTGCGGTCTGTATAAGGAGTCGTACGATGAATGCATTAGCTGGCCCTAACAAGTAGCTGAGGAAAGTGGCTAATATGTATTGTGATGAATATGACTAGCTAGTGCGTAGGCGGGGGGGGGGGGCCAACTTTTTAGCTCAGGGGCCGCATTGACTTTTTAAAAAACTTGGACAGGATCAGCACCAGATGCATGTATATTAGACAGAAACATATAAAAGGCATTAATGTTAATACTCAGTGTATCACCGTGCCTAATGCGCCACCTGGTGGAGCGTCTGGGAATTGCAGGACGGGGTGAAACGAATATAGTATAATTGTGATTTGGACAATTCTTTACTGGATTAAAAAGGCCGGATGTGGGTGGTAGTCGACCCGCCCCGCGTTTTGTTGTACCCCACTGACCCACCCCACTGTAGCCCATCTTTTAAAACGAACTGGAACAACCTCAAGCTTCGTCACCAACGTCCGGTCTCCCCAAATATAACATGTTATAACAATATTAACAAACGTGGTTAAGTCTTCGGACTTCGGATACCGAGCTGCCGTTCCTGGGCCCCTAAACGAGACCCATCATGGTACGACTGTGTTGAGCGTAATTCGCTACGGAAAAGGGCGTAAATGTAAATTCCGCTAATAATGACTGAACTCTAAACTTGCCATCTACAGGTCTACTATGAGGTATCTCCATCTCCTAGTAATATATATATATATATATATATATATATATATATATTTTTTTTAAGAGGCATCTTCCCTTCCGATTGTGTTTTTTTCAGGACCGTCTCAGAAGTGTACTTATAAGATGCTGTGACCATGTTGCACTTGTTGTCATCACTGTTTCCACATACCTGGATGTTGCTATAGTTACGCCAATCGGCTGCCCCTCGCCAGCGCAATACGTTTAACCATATACGCCAAATATAAATCAATAGGAAGTCTTTTTTTTTCCTTCTCTGGATATAAGGTAATAGAAGATCAATAGAAGTGATTTTTTTTTTTCCCGGTGTGTTGACGTTGTAATATCCAATGTCGGGGGGGGGGGGGGGTGGCGGTTGGGGGGTCTGAGTAGTAACTAGTTACATGTAACAGCGTTACATAATTTAATTACAAAACAAATGTAAGTCAGTAATTCGTTACATTTTTTTGCTTAGAAGTTTTGCTAACTTCAAGTGCCACCTAGTGGACAAATGGAATAATTGAAAAGTTATCCAATATAATCAGTTACTTTATAAAGTCGTTAAAAATGTACACTATGTATTACATTTTGAATATTTGTAATCTATTACATTTCCAAAGTAACCTTCCCAACACTGGTAAATTAGCATTTTGCATAAATCGAACGTTGGGAAAGTTTGAGCCGCCTTAGCTCGCTTTTATCCCTTTTTTTTTCCCCTCAGTGCCACATTCAGGCCAACACTCAGCTGAAATATATTCTCCACGAGTAGGCGAGGAAAAAAAAAACAATAGGCGTTATAAACGTCGCACAGTGCAAGAGAAATGATATCAAGCTTTGCAACTTGTAAAACTGCGATTTAAGAAACGATGAGTATTTTTTGCTGTATAAACACGTGCAACAAAATTAGCTTGTTGTATATAGCAGTCACGCGACACGAGGAGGATGCCTGAACATCTGGCGACGCAACATCGCGATCGCTTTCGCGTTTGAACCCAATTTAACCACGAACGAATCGTGTTTTAGTCAATTTTTATTGTGTATGTTTGGCGTTGCGATTGTGTTTGTGCGACGTCGGGATTCATTTCTTCCTACATTTACGGTATTTGGCAGACGCCCTTATCCAGAGGGACTTAGAACTGAGCAATTGGGAGGTGATAGCCCAGTGGTTAAGGTGTTGGACTCTGGACCGAAAGATCATGGGTTCAAACCCCACCACCACTAAGCTGTCACTAGTGGGTCCTTGAGCAAGGCCCTTAACCCTGAATTGCTCAATTGTAAGTCGCTCTGGATAAGAGCGTCTGCCAAATGCTGCAAATGTAAATGTAAATTGAGGGTTAAGGGCCTTGCTCAGGGGCCCACTAGTGGCAACTTGAGTCTTTGAAATTGATTTTCTTTTCGTGGTGGGATTGGAACGTTGCGATCTTCCGGTCCAACCACTGATCTACCGCCTCAGGGGGTTTTTCTCCGGGTTCTCTGGTTTCCTTCCCCCGGTCCAAAAACATACACGGTAGGTCACCTTGGAAAATTGTCCCGCCTCTTCCTCTAAAAGCCCAGTATATTTCAGGTGTAATAAAAACGGAAAGGTTTCTTTCAGAGAAAAAGAGAGAAAAAAGGTTTCATTAAAAAAAATAATAAATAAATAAATAAATGCAAATTGACCCAAATATTTTACGATCTCTTGGAGCGCCGCGATTTTTATTTTCCTTTTTTTTTTTCCCTCTCTATGCTTTTGGAAAAAAAA
>JACRUU010000015.1:9067627-9077627 GCA_030449085.1 Kryptopterus vitreolus | reverse complement strand
TTCACTCACACTCATCTCTCTCTCTCTCTCTCTCTCTCTCTCTCTTCAGCAACTGAACATTCACACAAATAAATACTTTATACAGAATATGTAGTTATAGAACGAGGAGGCCACAAGGAGGGGTAGAAAGAAAGAAAGAAAGAATGTTTTGCGTCACTTAGGCATATATAGACATTGTTCAAACATAGAAACTGAAGTCTCTATCTATCTGTCTGTCTGTCTGTCTGTATCTATCTGTCTGTCTGTCTGTCTATCTATCTATCTATCTATCTATCTAAACTATTTATCTCTGTCTGTCTGTCTATCTATTCAAAACTGTCTGTCTGTCTATCTGCCTCTCTCTATCTATCTGTCTGTCTGCCTGTCTGTATCTATCTATCTGTCTGTCTGTCTGTCTGTCTGTCTGTCTGTCTATCTGTCTATCTATCTATCTATCTATCTATCTATCTATCTATCTATCTATCTATCTATCTAATCTATTTATCTCTGTCTGTCTGTCTATCTATTCAAAACTGTCTGTCTGTCTATCTGCCTCTATCTATCTATCTGTCTGTCTGTCTGTCTGTCTGTATCTATCTATCTATCTATCTATCTATCTATCTATCTATCTATCTATCTATCTATCTATCTATCTATCTATCTATCTATCTATCTCTATCTATCTATCTCTATCTACAACTACCCTGTCTGTCTGTCTCTATCTCTATCTATCTATCTATCTATCTATCTATCTATCTATCATCTATCTATCTATCTATCTCTCTATCTATCTATCTATCTAAACTACCATCTATCTATCTATCTATCTATCTATCTATCTATCTATCTATCTATCTATCTATCTATCTATCTATCTATCTATCTATCTATCTATCTAAAACTACCCGTCTGTCTGTCTGTCTGGTCTGTCTATCTATCTATCTAACTTTCTATCCATTCAAAAATGTCTGTATATCTATCTATCTATCTATCTATCTGTCTGTCTGTCTGTCTGTCTGTCTGTCTGTCTGTCTGTCTGTCTGTCTGTCTGTCTGTCTGTCTGTCTGTCTGGTCTGTCTGTCTGTCCTGTCTGTCTCTATCTACTTTAGTTACATATAAAAATAGAAGTATTTCAGTATATACACAAAGGCAACATGCAAGAATCTGAATAATTAATTAATTAATTAATTTAATATTCACACTGTATTATTCGACTGCCAAATGAAAACATGTTGTGGTTACAATGGTACAGCGAGCGAAGCTGTTTATATCTGATCTTTATATTTTCTTTTTCGCTTTTTGGGATTTTTTTTTTGGGACACTTGAAGCACTTCATATATATATATATATATATATATATATATATATATATATATATATATAATTTCAGTCCCTATAATAACTGAAGACAGCTGTGGGAACGGAACACACCGTGTTGGTTTTCTCTCGTGAAAAGATTACTGTGCGTTTCATGGTTCCATAGATGCATTTTTTTATTATTCTTATTTTTATTTTTCCTACTTCTTGTTTACTTTGCTTCAAATCGACTTTGACATCCAGCAAATCCACCAAATACAGTGCTTGCCTTGGCATGAAATATAGTTCTTAGATGTCTGTTTAGTCAAGAAATCACATTTATTGCTGCTGCCAGTTTGGTTTCGATTTACTCCGGCACAGTCTGCTTAAGGAGGAGGATATGATAAATAAACAACTTTTGACATGTTTGAATATGTATGTGTATGTATGTGTGTGTGTATATATATACGTGTGTATGTGTGTATGTGTGTGTGTGTATATATATATATATATATGTGTGTGTGTGTGTGGTGTGTGTGTGTGTGTATATGTGGATATATATATATATATATATATATATATATATATATATATATATATATATATATATATATATAGGAAATGAGTTTGATTTCGTTTATTAGATAATCTATTTTGTTTAAATGAGTTCATTAGAGGCGAGGAGGCGCATGTAGGGTGTTTTGGAGGCGAGGTGAGGCAGATGGTTTGGACATGAGGTAAAGAGGGAGAAGAAGGCAGAGGATGGAGGCAGGAGGAAAAGAGGAAGGAGCAGGAGGAGGAGGACGTGGTGAGGGAAGACATGTAGGTAGTCGGGGTGAAAGAGGCAGAGGATAGGGGTAGTGTGGAGAAGGATGAGCCGCGTGTGGCGCCCCCTAATGGGAGCAACCCAAAAGAGGAAGAAGAAGCAAATAGAAGAGCCTTTATTTCACATATACGTCACAGAATGGTGAAATTCGTTCTTCGCGTATCTCAGCTTGTTTGTAAACTGGGGTCAGAGCACAGGGTCGGACATGATACGGGGCCCCTGGAGGACAGAGGGTTAAGGGCCTTGCTGAAGGACCCAAGGGTGGCGATACCAACCCCCAATTTTCCGAGCTACCACTGAGCTACACCCCCTCCTCAGGTGTGTGTGTGTATGTATATATATATATATATAGTATATATATATATATATATATATATATATATATATGCTATTCATTTTCATGCATTATTGTTATTATTGTTTCATGCGTTGTTAAAAAAAAAACAACAACAACAAAATACAAAATCAAGCCCAGCACATGAAATGTAATACAAGATTGTAGTGTAGCGTCACCTGTAATACCTTTTATGTTTGGAAGGTGGGTGGAAAGGAGGACTCGGGAGATACAAGTACTTCGAAAGAGCTTCAGGGCTTGCTTTATTTTTCCAACAGATACTTTTCAGAGTGCTCTACCTCCATTCCATTCTCCTCTCTCTATCAATCTCTCTCTCTCTCTCTCTCTATATATATATATATATATATATCCCTCTCCCTATCAATCTCTCTTCCTCTCTCTCTCTATCTTTATATATTTACTTATTTATCAGTTTTATTTGACTAAATAACAGTCCCAATGTATTTTATCTATCTGTCTATCTGTCTATCTATCTATCTCTCTATTGCTCTCTCTCTCTCTCTCTCTCTCTCTCTATATATATATATATATATATATATATATATATATATATATAAATATAAAGAGAGGTGAAATTACTAGATTCAGCAAAACACACATTCTTTCTTTACTCAGATATAAAACAAAAAAAAAACCCTCCACTGCTTTTTTTTTTTTTTAGATATTTTACTAATCATGAAAATCCGCCGCGATGCACATATCCAACTATTAAAAACCCTGATTAAAAACGTTTGATGTAGCGTCCTGACGATTTATGCTATTTAAAAGACCATAATTACATTTATATATATATATATATATATATATATATATATATATGTATGGTACACATATATGTATATATGTATATACGTATATATGTGTGTTTGTGTGTGTTGTGTGTGTGTATGTGTATATATATATGTATATGTATCATATATATATATATATATATATATATATATATATATATATATATATATATATATATATATGTACAGCTCGTCCCTACAACCAATAGTCAACTTGAAGTGTCTTTTTGTTATCCCTCATTGCAAACTTTGAGTTTTCGCTCGCAGGCGTTCATTACATTTTCCCAAAGACTGATAGACGGCACGCCGGACTGGAACTACGGCGGATGATGCAAGAGCGCAGACACGCGTGACCCTTTCTGACTGCAGACTTCCAAATTGTTTCATCACACGTTCGCGCTGGTGCCGCAATAATCCGACGCGGGGACGTGTTGATTATTTCCTCGGGGCGTTGTGACACCGCGATGCCTTCTGAACCGAACTCGCATTCAAGTAATGTTCCAAAAAAAAAAAAAAAAAAAAAAAACCCCCAATGTCCTGATACAAAAGGAGTGTCACTTATCGGCCCCTCTGAGAATAATCCTCAGCATCGTGCCTAAGCCAGTCACAGTGAGAGGTTGCTTTCGAACGGATATTTCTAATCTTCCTGAAGCCTTTTGAAGCATGTTCTTTTTTATTTCGTGGGAAAATTGGGGGGAATCTATTGGCAGCGGCCATATTAATGCATGCAATTTAGACATTTCGAATAACACGATCTCAGTGACCTCCCAAAGCGCGGCTTAGCTCAAGTATTTCTAAGTAAATGAATCTAATCTTATATACACTTTCATAGTCAGAATAGTGTTTTCTAATATGCATCACAGCAGAAACATATATAAAATGTGTGTGTAATGGGGCACGGTGGTTTAGTGGTTAGCACGTTCGCCTCACACCTCCAGGGTTCGATTCCCGTCTCGGCCATGTGTGTGTGGAGTTTGTGCATGTTCTCCCCCGTGCCTCAGGGGTTTTTTCTCCGGGTTCTCCGGTTTCCTCCCCGGTCCAAAAACATGCATGGTAGGTTAATTCGCACCTTGGAAAATTGTCCCTAGTGTATGAATGTGTGTGTGAGTGTGAGTGTGTGTATGTGATGGGTTGGCATTCCATCCAGGGTGTATCCTGCCTTAATGCCCATAGACGTCTGAGATAGGCACAGGCTCCCCGTGATCGGATATAGCGGTAGAAGATGAATGAATGAATGTGTGTGTGTGTATATATGTGTGTATATGTGTATATATATATATATATATAGGCATGATTAGAACGCCCCTAAGTAAGAATCTATCTGTCTGTCTATGTTTGTCTTTCTGACACTTTTCTCTAAATTGTATTATGTTTTTTTTCCAAAGTACTCAAACGTTTAATTCTAAAACTGTCTTAAATTGATTCTAAAGTGTACTAAATTAATAAATAAAAATTTCCCTGATTCAGTCCAACACAATACTACACGATTAAAAGCTGGACGCATTTTTCCATTTTTCCCCGGATCTGGCTTCCCCTGAAATATCATGAATTTGACGGATATCAACGTTCAATTAAGCGAATTGACGGAAATGACGAAACTCTGGGTGTTAAATTCTCACCTGTTTGACTCGCGTCCGATCTGATTCCAGCGATGGAAATGCGATCGCCGCCGCTCCGACGTTAATTTGTTTTACTTTGCCATGAATCACATTAAGAGACTGCAATCAATAACAGGACGAGACTTAATTTAAGATGACTTGTCGCGTTTTCTGCTGCTTTGCTTTTGCTTCGACTAAAGTGAAGTGACTAGAATTAGCAAGTTAGTGATTGGTTGTTGGGTCTGATATTTTATCTATATAGATACTGCTTCTTTATTAACCTGGACTCTGCCTACCCATAAAAACATCCATCAACCTTAACCCCCCCGCCTACCCATACAAACATACAGCAACTAACCCTAACCCCGCCTACCCATACAAACACCCATCAGCCCTAACCCCGCCTACCCATACTAAACATATAACCCTAACCCCGCCTACCCATACTAACATATACCCTAACCCCGCCTACCCATACTAACATACACCCTACCCTAACCCCGCCTACCCATACAAACACCCATCAACCCTAACCCCGCCTACCCATACAAACATACACCCTAACCCCGCCTACCCATACAAACATCCATCAACCCTAACCCCGAATACCCATACGAACATACAGCCTAACCCCATGTACCCATACAAACATCCATCAACCCTAACCCCGCCTACCCATACAAACATACAGCCTAACCCCGCCTACCCATACAAACAACCCACCCCACCCCCCAATCCATCAACCCTAACCCCGCCTACCCATACAAACATACACCCTAACCCCGCCTACCCATACAAACACCCATCAACCCTAACCCCGCCTACCCATACAAACATACAACCCGCCCTAACCATAACCCCGCCTACCCATACAAACACCCATCACCCACCTGCCCTAACCCCGCCTACCCATACTAACATACACCCTAACCCCGCCTACCCATACTAACATACTCCCTAACCCCTCGTACCCATACAAACATTCATCAACCCTAACCCCGAGTACCCATACGAACATACAGCCTAACCCCTCGTACCCATACAAACATACATCAACCCTAACCCCGCCTACCCATACAAACATACAGTCCCATAACCCCAACCCTAACCCCGCCTACCCATACAAACACCCATCAACCCTAACCCCGCCTACCCATACTAACATACAGCCTAACCCCGCCTTCCCATACAAACATACTCCCTAACCCTGCCTACCCATACAAACACCCATCAGCCCTAACCCCGCCTACCCATACTAACATACAGCTCCCCGCCTAACAAACCAGTCTAACCCCGCCTACCCATACAAACATCCATAAACCCTAACCCCGCCTACCCATACTAACATACAGCTTAACCCCGCCTACCCATACAAACACCCATCAACCACATCAAGATGACTCCTGGTTCTTTCATGTGACATCATTTTGTCCATAATAAATTTTTAACAATATCCTTAAGTTCCATCTTCATATAAGTTCTGATCATTTTTGGTTTTGCACAACTTTCTCGACCATTTCTAACCTTTCGGGGATCCGGTTCCTTATTTGGTCATTGCTTCCTGTCCGTGTTATCACTTTCTCACAGTAATGATTGGGTCCATCTGTTCATGCATCTGTCTTTTTTTTTTTTTTCACCAGAATTAATGTTGTTTTCGTGCTTTCATTTTTTTTTTGCCTTTCTCGTTTTCAAAGTCTGGTTTCGAATCTCGCCTGTTTTTCTTTCTTTTTTTTTTTACTTTATTAATTTTTTTTAATTTCTCTTCTGCTGTAGATATTTATAAACGTTCTGCGTACGCTACACGGCTCCCCCACACAAGGCTGAATATGTGAATCCTGATGAAGGTCTATATTATCACCTTAATTGACTTTTAATAGCTGTGACTGATGGTATATTTAGCCGCTATCGAAATATGCTGCGGTAAATAAACAGCCAAGGCTGTAAGTGGACGTTTGACCGGGCTTTTTACTGACAACCTCAAAATCCTATTCAAGAGACGAATAGAAACAAATAAACAATAATACATAAATGATCAAATAAAATGTTTTTTATTTTCGCACCAATACAGACTGATAACGTTTTAACTCTCATAACAATAAAATCAGATCTGTTCACACTGGTGCAAATATGGCCTTATGATTAGATTAATCGTCATTATTGACGTTATGTTTTAAGTCGATCTTGAAAATAAGATTTTTTTTTTTTTTTTTTTTTACGATTTCACCTCGGTTTGGCCCAGCGAGCTTCCGTACTTCTGCAGCCTCCCGTCCCGTGTTAAACTTGCGAAATACGAAATACAACACGGCGGCGCCCCGACCAATCCGAAGAGCTCGTGTACCACAAGGGGGCCGGGTTTCATCAACTAAACAGGCAAACAACATATTTAAAAAATAATAAAAAATAAATAAAAAAATCGGCGATTAAATTTATATGACGTATCCCTCAGCTCTACCTATTATACATCGTAAAGGTACACTTCGAATCTTCACATTGCCTTATTTAAAAACGGGCTACCGAAATCGCCATTGTATTTGAGGGCGAAGCGATGGTGGGCCCAAGAGATCGAGCAATACAATAAACAATCGTTTGTTTAGATAATCCGCTCCCCACCTGCCCAAACATTGTTTCTTCCTTTAACTGAGATATTGATTTTAATATTTTTAGACTTTTTATTTACACTTTTGTCTCCTCTTTACCACATAAGATGATTAGGGAAAGAATAAAAAAAACGCCTAGACACCGAATCTCGACACGCTTCCTGTTATCACAACAGCAACGTAAAATACATCAAGCCCGTATCTTATTCATCCTAATCCCCCTGCGCTTTAATTGCCTGTCCGTCATCTTATCAACAACAAAAAAAAACCTTTATTTATTTATTTATATAAAATCTTTGCGTTACTGTGTAAATTGTATTATTATTAAATAGAATTATATTATTATATATATATATTATATATATATATATATATATATATATATATATATATATATATATACCTATTATTAAATAGGTTAGCACGTTCGCCTCAGGATCCGGGTTCGATTCCCGTCTCGGCCAAGTGTGTGTGTGGAGTTTGCATGTTCATGTTCTCCCCCCCCGTGCCTCAGGGGGTTTTTCTCCGGGTTCTCCTGTTTCCTCCCTCCCCGGTCCAAAAACATGCACGGTAGGTTGATTGGCACCTTGGAAAATTGTCCCTAGTGTATAATGTATGTATGTGTGTGTGTGTGTGTGGTGTGTGTGTGTGTGTGTGTGCGCTGTGATGGGTTGGCATTCCATCCAGGGTGTATCCTGCCTTAATGCCCATAGACGCCTGAGAAGATGAATGAACCTCATAGATTCAATTAGATTACAAAGCTGTACTGAATATTCATTATTATGATAAGACGATTGTACTACTTTGCATGCTGGGAACGTAGAGGAAAAAAAAAAAGGGGGGGAATCAAGCGAAATGAACCTTGTATAGAGAAGAACGATTATGTCGATTTTTAACAAGACGACCAAATTGCCGCCTTCTTACGGGGCTCCACTGGAGTAGGTTCTCGTTTATCATTTGCTCGATGCCTTTCTTTGACGCCGGGGTATAAATAAAAGGTGATTAAGAGCGGCCAATTAACACGGCGGCAAAGACGAATGCGAAATGGAGGTTGCAGAAAGGAAACGAGACGAGAAATGCGAGTCATAAATCAGGCTATAGAAAATGCAAGAAAATGCGTATAAAGGGCCGCATGGGGAAAAATAGACAGGGGAAAGAGAAATCACAGGATCTATGCAGGGGATTTGGACCAATCAAGATCAACAACAAAAAAAAAAACGCTTTTTTTCCCCTCCTATTAGGAAGAGGCATGAGATTCACTAGACTTCACTGAAAAGCAGTGTTTGATATCGTCTCAGCTCTTGTTTTTTTTTTTTTTTTCCCGTTCAGCATTTTTCCTCCTCCTCCTTTTTATTGGATACATGGCATCGTTTGCACATTAGAAATCTGGGACATTGAAATCTTTCCAGCAGAACTGCGATCTTTTTATTGGTTTTGATTTATTTTGGGGGGCACGGTGGCTTAGTGGTTAGCACGTTCGCCTCACACCGCCAGGGTCGGGGGTTCGATTCCCGTCTCGGCCATGTGCGTGTGGAGTTTGTGCATGTTCTCCCCGTGCCTCAGTGGGGTTTTTCTCCGGGTTCTCTGGTTTCCTCCCCCCGGTCCAAAAACATGCACGGTAGGTTGATTGGCACCTTGGAAAAATTGTCCCTAGTGTATGAATGTGTGTGTGTGTGTGAGTGAGTGTGTGTGTGTGTCCTGCGATGGGTTGGCATTCCATCCAGGGTGTATCCTGCCCTAATGCCCATAGGCACAGGCTCCCCGTGAGGGAAGATCGGATAAAGCGGTAGAAGATGAATGAATGAATGTATGTGTGTATATGTGTGTACGTATAGTATATATATATATATATATATATATATATATATATATATATATATATAGAGATGATTGGCACCTTGGTAAATTGTCCCTAGTGTATGAATGTATGTGTGTGTGTGTCCTGCGATGGGTTGGCATTCCATCCAGGGTGTATCCTGCCTTAATGCCCATAGACGCCTGAGATAGGCACAGACTCTCCGTGACCCGAGGGAAGATCGGATATATATAGCGGTAGAAGATGAATGAATGATTTATTTTGACCTAACAAATGAAGGAAAGTCGAGATGTTCATCTTTATTTCATTAAAAGAAAAAAAAAAATCCCCCTTTAATACGAATCACAAACTTTGCACAGTCTTGGCATCCGGACAGTTCGTTTCTACAAAAACACTGCGCTGAAAGGCTTTTTACAAAACTTGCCCGAGATTTATTTCTGGGCTCGGGATCCAGTTTATCCCAAAGCAATTCCATCCCTGTTCCGTGATAGATAGCACTAAACAGCCTACTGTAGCACCCCCTACTGTTTACTCTCATAATAACGCTCACCGAGCTCGGATTAGAGACCTGCTAGGTACGGGTCTCACCTCCCCCCCCCCCCCCCCCCCCCAACAATCTGTTATTTTGTCAGGTAGGTGGAGGATCAGTGGTTAAGGCATTGGGATCTGGACCAGAAGATCACTGGTCCATGTCCCACCATCACCAACCTGCCACTAGTGGGCCCTTGTGCAAGGCCCTTAA
>JACRUU010000015.1:9057627-9062627 GCA_030449085.1 Kryptopterus vitreolus | reverse complement strand
GGAGAAGCGAATTGCCGACGTGGACCATGAAGGAGAATGGAAGCAGCGATAGTTATATGATCCAGTGAACACGAATAGCCTTGAATTCCAATGATGAATCCCTCCTTCTTCTTCTTCTTCTTCTTCATCGAAGGGAACTCTGGAAAATAAATCGTACAGCGATATTTGGTGGCGCAGGAATTCCGCACATAAGTGAGTTAAAGGGGAAAACAGGAAATGCAATTGGAATTCCCCGTCAAAAGCGATCCGATTATATGTGGCGTCGATTATTAACCCCGGATTTTGATTGGACGAGAGGCTTTAGAGGATTTGCTATATAAAATGTCCACATGTTTATTTATTTAAACCCCCCCCTTCCATTTCTCTCCGTGGGCTCAATAAGCGATCTGCTGAAATACTTTGTAGCTGAAAAAGAAAATCGGATCCCTCCCGTACACATAATTTCACCTGCGCGCTGGATATGAAATTTCCCGCTGTGATCATAAAGGCCCAGTGGACATGTCAAGGCCAATTTAACACATGCTTCCTCTATGTAAATCCGATTGGGACGGGGTGTAGGTGTAGCTCAGTGGTTTAAGGCCCCGAGCCCAAGTAAGGCCAAGCTGCCACCCTTGGGTCCTTTAGCACGGCCCTTATAACCCTCTGTGCTCCAGGGGCGCCGGACCCTGCGCTCCGACCCCAAACAAGCTGGGATATGCGAAGACAAGGATTTTACTGTGCTATATTATAATAACCAGAAAAAATATATATCAGACGTATATGATGATAACTGACCATCATATATGATGCACATTGGCGCTATTTACACTACCAAGCATTCTCATACTCATAATCTATTCTACAATGATTTCAAATCGTTCGCTGAATCAAGAATTGGGATTCTTCTCAATAAATTGAGTGAATAAAGGAAACGAAGGCTACTTACTTTCTCACGGCTGGTTTTGTTGCTCGTCTCTTTGCGGGTCGGAATCCGCATCAGATCCGTGCTTTATCGGAATACAATCGCTGAGTTGAACGCACAAACCTTGTATAGTACCTTGAAATCGAAGCAGAATGAGCATTCACATTGCATTCATAACAATTGGGATTACAGGAAAGGAAGTGCAGGGGCCACGGTGGTTTAGCGGTTAGCACGTTCGCCTCACACCTCCAGGACCCGGGTTCGATTCCCGTCTCGGCGGCCATGTGTGTGTGGAGTTTGTGCATGTTCTCCCCGTGCCTCAGGGGGGTTTTTCTCCGGGTTCTCCGGTTTCCTCCCTCGGTCCAAAAACATGCACGGTAGGTTTGATTGGCACCTTGGAAAATTGTCCCTAGTGTATGAATGTGTGTGTAAGTGGTGTGTGTGTCCTATGATGGGTTAGCTTTCCATCCAGGGTGTATCCTGCCTTAATGCCCATAGACGCCTGAGATAGGCACAGACTCCCCGTGACCCGAGGGAAGATCGGATAAAGCGCTAGAAGATGAATGAATGAAAGGAAGTGCGATTTTTCGCGTTTATGAACATGTGGTCGATTTGTATACACGATGCACATTTCACATTGTGTTGTTTTCTCCACACAGGATAAGAATTGTATTGTAATGCCTGGCGTTTTGATTAAGCAAAGCATAAAAAAAAAAAAAAAAAAAAGACGGACTCCAGACCAACAACGAGCTCCGGTCTTAAAGTATCCGCATGCACCATGCCGGGGGGGAAAAAATATATATATGTATATATAATATACATACATACTATATATATATATATATATATATATATATAATTACTATATATATATATATATATATCTATATATATATATATATATATATATATATATATATATATATATATATATACATATAAACAGCCACTTCCACATCGCTGGCGTATCAGATAAACTGGAGCGAAAACTCTTTTGGCTCGGCGTACGTTCCAGACAGAGCGATGATTTAAGTGAATTACGAGGGTTCGGCTGAGAGCGCGAAATCAGGGATCGCATTGTTGTGTGAAGGATCAGATGATCCGGCTTTCAAGTTGATCTTTTTCTTTTGCGATTTTGCTCGTCGCCATCGACAGCATTGGACAGAACTCCAGTGTTTTTGCTTTTACCCCAATGATTATACAGTATCGGCTTGAAAAACCTTATTTTAATAACCATATCAAAATATATCAGACGTATATGATGGTTACTCATGAATAACATATATGATGCACACTGCCACTATTTACACTACCAAGCATTCTCACACTTTGTGTACGTTACAGATCTGCCAAATACTCTCTATATTGTGATGGTATTTAAGATGTGTAGTCTATATTGTCTTGTACAGTCTGTGGTATAAGTCACAGGTATAAACCTGTGCTGCCGTGTTGTCTTGTATAGATGGTATCGTCTTGTTTAGTCTATGTTGTCTTGTGTAGTCTGTATCCTTTTGTATAGTCTGTATCGTCTTGTATAGTCTGCATCATCTTATTTAGTCGGTATCGTCTTGTATAGTCTGTATTGTTGTGTATAGTCTGTATCGTCTTGTCTTGTATTGTCTTGTGTAGTTCTGTATTGTCTTGTATAGTCTTGTATCGTCTTGTATAGTCTGTATTGTTGTGTATAGTCTGTATCGTCTTGTATAGTCTGTGTTGTCGGCTATAAATCCACGTTGCGGTGTTGTCTTGTATTGTCTTTATTGTTGTCTTGTATAGTCTGTATCGTTGTGTATAGTCTGTATCGTTGTGTATAGTCTGTATCGTTGTGTATAGTCTGTATCGTTGTGTATAGTCTGTATCGTTGTGTATAGTCTGTATCGTTGTGTATAGTCTGTATCGTTGTGTATAGTCTGTGTTGTCATCATTGTGTATAGTCTGTGTTGTCTTGTATAGTATGTGTCATTGTGTCATTGTGTATAGTATGTGTCTGTGTATAGTCGTTATAGTCGGTATTGTGTATAGTCTGTATCATTGTGTATAGTCTGTGTTGTCTTGTATAGTATGTGTCATTGTGTATAGTCTGTATCATTGTGTATAGTCTGTGTTGTCTTGTATAGTCTGTATGTGTCATTGTGTATAGTCTGTGTTGTCTTGTCATTGTGTATAGTCATTGTGTATAGTCTGTGTTGTCTTTGTATAGTCTGTGTTGTTTTCATTGTATAGTCTGTGTTGTTTTGTATAGTCTGTGTTGTTTTGTATCATTGTTGTCTTGTATAGTCTGTGTTGTCTTGTATAGTGTATGTGTGTGTATAGTCTGTATATGTGTATAGTCTGTGTATAGTCTGCATGTGTATCAGTCTTGTGTTAGTCTGTGTTGTCTTGTATAGTCTGTGTCATGTTTGTGTATAGTCTGTGTATAGTCTGTGTTGTCTTGTATAGTATGTGTCATTGTGTATAGTCTGTGTTGTCTTGTATAGTCTGTATTATTGTGTATAGTCTGTATCATTGTGTATAGTCTGTATAGTCTGTGTTAGTCTTGTATAGTATGTGTCTGTGTTGTCTTGTATAGTCATCTGTGTATAGTATGTGTCATTGTGTATAGTATCTGTGTTGTCTTGTATAGTATGTGTCATTGTGTATAGTCTGTATCATTGTGTATATCATTGTGTTGTGTATAGTCTTGTATGTTGTCTTGTATAGTCTGTGTCTTGTATAGTCTGTATCTGTATATTGTGTTGTATAGTCTTGTGTCCATGTGTATAGTAGTCTGTATTGTGTATAGTTAGTCTGTGTTGTCTGTGTATAGTCTGTATCATTGTGTATAGTCTGTGTTGTCTTGTATAGTTGTGTGTTGTCCTGTATAGTCCTTGTGTATAGTCTGTGTATAGTCTGTGTATAGTCTGTATTTCATGTGTATAGTGTATAATCTTGTGTATAGTCTGTGTTGTCTTGTATAGTATGTGTCATGTGTTGTTAGTGTATAGTGTATAGTCTGTGTTGTTTTGTATAGTCTGTGTTGTTTTGTATAGTCTGTGTTGTCTGTGTTGTCTTGTATAGTGTGTATAGTATGTGTCATTGTGTATAGTATGTGTCTGTATCATTGTGTATAATCTGTGTTGTCTTGTATAGTATGTGTCATTGTGTATAGTCTGTGTTGTCTTGTATTGTATAGTTGTTGTGTGTTATCATTGTGTATAGTCTGTGTTGTTGTTCATTGTGTATAGTCTGTGTTGTCTTGTATAGTCTGTATAGTCTGTGTTGTTTTGTATAGTCTGTGTTGTTTTGTATAGTCTGTGTTGTCTTGTGTATTGTGTATAGTCTTATCATGTGTTGTCATTGTCTTGTATAGTCTGTGTATCATTGTGTATAGTCTGTGTTGTCTTGTATAGTGTCATTGTGTATAGTATGTGTCATTGTGTATAGTATGTGTCATTGTGTATAGTATGTGTCTGTATCATTGTGTATAGTATGTGTCATTGTGTATAGTATGTGTCATTGTGTATAGTCTGTATCATTGTGTATAGTCTTGTGTATAGTGTTGTCTGTGTATAGTCTGTGTATAGTCTGTATCATTGTGTATAGTCTGTGTTGTCTTGTATAGTATGTGTCATTGTGTATAGTATGTGTCATTGTGTATAGTATGTGTATAGTATGTGTCTGTGTATAGTCTGTATTGTGTATAGTATAGTCTGTGTCATTGTGTATAGTCTGTATCATTGTGTATTGTGTATAGTCTGTGTTGTCTTGTATAGTATGTGTCATTGTGTATAGTCTGTGTATCATTGTGTATAGTCTGTGTTGTCTTGTATAGGAATGTGTGTGTTGTGTATAGTATGCATCATTGTGTATAGTCTGTGTTGTCTGTGTTATAGTGTCTTGTATTTCTTTAAGTCTGTCATTGTGTATAGTCTGTGTTGTCTTGTATAGTATGTCATTGTATAGTCTGTGTGTGTTCTGTGTGTATAGTCTATGTGTATAGTCTGTATTGTGTATAGTCTGTATCTGTGTAGTCTGTATCTGTGTATAGTCTGTGTTGTCTTGTATAGTATGTCATTGTGTATAGTATGTGTCATTGTGTATAGTCTGTATCATTGTGTAT
>JACRUU010000015.1:9050127-9052627 GCA_030449085.1 Kryptopterus vitreolus | reverse complement strand
TCCATTCATTGATCTTGACCCGTGAATTACAGCCTCGTGCCATGGGCTCTACATTCATATCATATATCCAGTGTTGGGGAGTAACGAGTTACGTGTAACGACGTTTAATTTAATTACGAACAAAAGAAATTCGTTACAGTTACTGAGGGGAAAAAAAAAAAACGTGTAATTAAATTACAGTTACGTTAGAATTACGAATTCCAACGACTCCCGCCCAACACACACACTTTTTCCGAGCGCCACCTAGTGGACAAATGAAAGTAATCCAAAAGTAATCACGTTTATAAAGTAATAAAAATGTTATACTTCTTATTACACGTTGAATATGCTCATTTGCATTCTGTAATCCATTCCATTTCCCAAAGTAACCTTCGCCCAACACTGTATATATCTGCCAGATCGTAAAGTGTAAGAGGACGAGTAGAAAACGATTGTGGCTGACGAAACTCTTTCATGCGTTAATATTAGGGCTGTCGAAGTTAATAACGCGTTAGCGCAAAATTGCCTTCCATTTTAAGGCGAATTTTATTAACAAAGAACAAATGAATAAAGAAACTTTAACGCATCCACTCGTGCTTCCTAAATTTGCCCGAATTACGCCTACTAGCTGCACATTCACGCCGGCTCCTCGCTATATTATCATATATATCCCCGCATGGAACCTTAAACGTAGCACCAGTTTAAATGGAAAAGCAACCGGAACAGAATTCTTAAAGGAGCCACGTCCTATATTTTACAATTAAAACCACGACTAAAAAAATTAGCATTGAAATCAACAAGAAATTCATATTAAAATAACTATAAATATTCATTCATTCATTTTCTACCGCTTTATCCGATCTCTCGGGTCACGGGGAGTCTGTGCCTATCTCAGACGTCTATGGGCATTAAGGCAGGATACACCCTGGATGGAATGCCAACCCATCACAGGGCACACATTCACATTCACACACACATTCATACACTAGGGACAATTTTCCAAGGTGCCAATCAACCTACCGTGCATGTTTTTGGACCGGGAGGAAACCGGAGAACCCGGAGAAAAACCCCCTGAGGCACGGGGAGAACATGCAAACTCCACACACACATGACCGAGACGGGAATCGAACCCGGATCCTGGCGGTGTGAGGCAAACGTGCTAACCACTACGCCACCGTGCCCCCCAACTATAAATATAATTTATTTAATTAAAGGGAGAGATTTTGAGTGAAAGGGATATAATTATAACATCTGTTACATTAGTTACAGTATTAGAAACATGAAAAGTAGTCGGCTATGGTACATTGAAAAAGTTAACTCGCAGAAATCGTTCGATTAATCGCACGATTACATTTTTTTAATCTATTGACAGCCCGAGTTAATATGATTAGTTATCATCCAATAAAAAGAAGTAGATCAGATTGGTTTATATTTAGCTGTTTTGTTTAGTCTGATTACTTTTGTTAGAAGCAAAATAAACTGTAGTTGCTTTTTTTAAACTCATGTCTTTGATAATAAAAATGACTTTTTTTCTATAAAATACTCCAATGATCATTCCAGTTTGGTGTGTGTGTGTGTGTGTGTGTGTTTGTGTGTGTGTGTGTGTGTGTGAGAGATTGTGTTGTCAATTATTAATCAAATGTACTGTTTTATTAGTAACATTCATGCAATTATCCAGTCAAAAGTCATGCAAATACAGCTTTATATTCTTTAAAAGAAATAATAATAATAAATAAATCTCTACCTTTTAGTCATTTAAGTACTGCACTTTATTTTTATTTCTTTATTTTTATTTCTGGAGGCAGTCCTTTCGATATTTAGAGAGAAAATGGTGTTTAGTTGGATCTTTTTTTTTTCGCCCTTACATTCATTGTGACATTTAAATGCCTTTAATATTTTGTGTTCCAGCAGCCAACCCCCCCCCCCCCCCCCCCCCCCCCCCCCCCCCCCCCCCCCAACCCCCTTCCCCCAAAAAAAAAGGTTCATTCTAAAATAAAGATTTGTATATGGAAGTGGAGGTTTTGGTTCGGAGTGGAGTTTAATGACGTGGTTTGCCAAAAGAACCTACAAAAACACAAACGAACCCCGATGTGTTTCTTTCCGCAGTGTTCCCACATTCCAAGGCCTTCCAGAAGAAACCCTCAGCAAGCTGGCAGATGTGCTGGAGGAGGTACTGTAATGCATTTTCAAACTCAACACAGGTCATGCACAGATGTGTGTGTGTGTGTGTGTGTGTTTGTTGTGTGTATATATATATATATATATATATATATATATATATATATATATATATATATATATATAGTGGCTTAAGGGTTAGCACATTCGCCTCACACCTCCAGGGTCCGGGTTCGATTCCCGTCTCGGGAATCATCGTGTGTTGTGGAGTTTGCATGTTCTCCCCGTGCCTCAGGGGGGTTTTTCTCCGGGTTCTCCGGTTTCCTCCTCCCCCCCGGTCCAAAAAACATGCACGGTAGGTTGATTGGCACCTTGGAAAATTGTCCCTAGTGTATGAGTGTGT
>JACRUU010000015.1:9040127-9045127 GCA_030449085.1 Kryptopterus vitreolus | reverse complement strand
CCCCTGGATCAAAGAGGGTTAAGGATCCCGCTCAAGTATGATGAACCCCTGACCTTCTGATTGCATCCAAGATCCTTAACCCGTCGACCCCCTTCCCCACACACACACACCCCACACCGGTGCTGAAGTGCTTATATAACGTCATGATTAGTTCCGCTATTCCCCCGAGGAACAGCGATGTCTGTTTAAATCACAGATAAGGAAGAGGCCGTGTGATGTGCGTGTTGTCACAGCTATATATATATATATATATATATATATATATATATATATATATATATACAAAAGAAGATATAAAAAAATCAAACCACTTTTGTCTTTAATTATTCGCTTTTTAAAATGTTTTCTTATTTAAAAAAAAATACATAAAAAATGCCCTAAACAATTTGATAGAGTACGTTATTAGTGACGTGTGCAAAAGCATCACTATTAGAATCTCTCTCTTGCTTCGGTCAAATTTTCGCCGCGTAACTCGTCCCGCAGATTTTGTCCGATCCTCACGAATCGTACCTCATATCGTGCGGCCCGATGGTGTGAGGTGTGCTGTTACTTTTATAAGGAATCGCCCCGCGGAATTCCGAACCCGGGGCCAAAAAGGGGGCAAAAAGCGGGAATTTTTTCCACCATAGAAAATGAATGGGGTTGCCTCACAGTTCGGCCTGTGAGCGTCCGACATGCACATATGGCAAATCCACTCATAGGGGGTCCGGAGTGGATCATGATCATATACCTCCCGAATCCCACACCCGTTCGGAATTTTGGGAAACGCGCGACATTCCGGCCCCATCCAGAATGAACGGGGAATTTTGACGCTCCGTAGTTCGGCCCCGTGTTCGGCCGACATGCACATTTCACATATCCACTCGTAGGTGAGATGGACTCGGTCACAAACCCCAGACCCACTCGGAATTCTGCATCATTCCGGCCCATACGGATGAATGGGGAACATTTTGACGCGCTGCTGTCGGTTCGGCCGTTCGGCCGTATCGACGTATCCACTCGCCCGGGGCGGCGTCAAGGACATTGCGCTGATATAACACTCAGGTCTGAAAAACCACAGGGAATCATGGGTAATCTTTCAAGGGAAATGCGTGTTTTTTTTTTTTTTTTGTTTTTTTTTTAGCCCGGGACGAATTTTTACCGTAGAAAATGAATATCAACACTAAATATTAAACGGATCAGGCTCACATTATCTACAGGAAATGTCCCATGTATAGTTATTATTATTATTGTTGTTTTATTCAGGAAATTCCCATGTATAGTTATTATTATTATTGTTGTTTGTTGTTATTATTACTATTAGAATACATTTTACATTGACGACTTTATCCAGATCGACTTACAACTGAGCAGTTGAGGGTTAAGGGCCTTGCCCAAGGGCCCACTAGTGGTGATATAGAGGGATTAGAACATGTGATTTCCACCTGCTGTATTTCTAATAGCTAATAATAGTTTCGCTATTGACAAATCTGTACCGCCAATTTAATTTCTGTATGGATGAATAATGTCACGGAGATTACGTCATCATACCTTTTTAAATACAAACACAAACAAAGAGAACCTCCTTTCTTTATGATTTCTTTATGAACGAGACGAATGTGAGCCGTTTTACAACAATCCTACAGAAACAGGATTTGTTTACTATCATTATTAAACAAAGCGAACAGTTTTTGACCGTATTTGCCCAAAAATAAATAAATAAATCATTCATTCATTCATCTTTTAGCGCTTATATCCGATCTTCCCTCGGGTCACGGGGAGTCTGTGTCTATCTCAGGCGTCTATGGGCATTAAGGCAGGATACACCCTGGATGGAATGCCAACCCATCACACACACACACACATTCATACACTAGGGACAATTTTCCAAGGTGCCAATCAACCTACCGTGCATGTTTTTTGGACCGGGGAGGAAGGAAACCGGAGAACCTGGAGAAAAACCCCCTGAGACACGGGGAGAACATGCAAACTCCACACACACATGGCCGAGACGGGAATCGAACCCGGATCCTGGTGGTGTGAGGCGAACGTGCTAACCACTAAACCACCGCGGCCCGCAAAATAAATAAATAAATAAATGTAGCACTATTTTATGACGTTCACTATTTAAATTCACTGCTCAGAAACACTTGTTCTCGTGACACTCGAACATAGATTTGATGAAATATGGATCCTCGGGGTTTTACACTAACGTGTAGACTCCCTGCCAGATCGAGTGCATGCTGTGCTTAAGAACAAGGAGGAGGATGTGAATACTAAAATGCTGAAATTCATTCTATATACTTATTTATTTTATTTATTTATTTACTTTTTCATCTTTCTCATGGCCTGTGTCTTACGAGAGCCTCCTCAATACGCTAAAATGTAGTTAGTGACGTGTGCAAAAGCATCACTATTATAGTCTCTCTCTGGATTCGGTCAAATGTTCGGCGCGTAACTCGTCCCGCAGTTTTTGTCCGATCCTCACGAATCGCACCTCATATCATGCGGCCCGATGGTGTGAGCCGTGCTGTTACTTTTATAAGGAATCGCCCCGCGGAATTCCGAACCCGGGGCCAAAAACCAGGAATTTTTTCCCATAGAAAATGAATGGGGTTGAAATTTCGTGCCTGACAGTTCGGCCTGTGAGCGTCCGACATGCACATATTGCAAATCCACTCGTAGGCGGTCCGGAGTGGATCACGATTATATACCTCCCGAACCCCACACACGTTCGGAATTTCGGGAAATCCGCAACATTCCCGCCCTATAGAGAATGAATGGGGAAATTTGACGTGCCGCTGTTCGGCCTGTGTTCGCCCGACATGCACATTTCACATATCCACTCGTAGGTGAGATGGAGTAGGTCATGATCATATGACTCTCGAACCCCAGACCCACTCAGAATTCCAGGAATTCTGTGTCATTCCGGCCCTTACAGATGAATGGGGAAATGGGGAAATCCTTTCCAGCCCTGGGCAAATATTTGGCCACGATAAAAAACAAACTATTTTTGTCCTGCCATCTACTGTCGTGGATGTGCAATTACACTTTATTCACACACTAAATAAAATAACAATGTTTTTTAACATCATTTGAACAAAACGGTGATAATATTGATAAACTTTGGTTATTACAATAGTGATATGAAATACCGTTACATCCCTAATAACAACACGCCCAATAATATAGACACGCCCCTAACACGTGATTGGCAGCGCAAATGCATGGCATCGGAAGTGCAAAAATGCCTTTTGCCAGATAGATAAAGTGGAAATGCCAACGCGGTCATTAATATTGCTATTTAAATATGACATAAGCGTATCTCGTAAGACAGCTGCAAACGGCCTTTTGCACACGGTGATGTCACAATGTATGGATATGGAAAACAAATAAATTCATTCATCTTCTACCGCTTTATCTATCTTCTACCGCTTTATCTGATCTTCCCTCGGGTCACGGGGAGTCTGTGTCTATCTCAGGCGTCTATGGGCATTAAGGCAGGATACACCCTGGATGGAATGCCAACCCATCGCAGGGCACACACACACACACATTCATACACTAGGGACAATTTTCCAAGGTGCCAATCAACCTACCGTGCATGTTTTTTTTTTTTGGACCGGGGAGGAAACCGGAGAACCCGGAGAAAAAAAACCCCCCTGAGGCACAGGGGAGAACATGCACAAACTCCACACACACATGGCCGAGACGGGAATCGAACCCGGACCCTGGCGGTGTGAGGCGAACGTGCTAACCACTAAGCCACTGTGCCCCAAACACACACACGGTGCCCCACACAAATAAATACAATTTGTATAATACAATTACAAACACAGATAACAAATGCCAGGATTCCTTTTTAATATTGTCCGGAATATTCTTCCATACTTATCACTAAGGTGCATCTGATTATACAATTGCAGCTCTCCGGATGTTTTTTTTTGTTTGTTTGTTTGTTGCCGGTGTAAACGCCGTCGGTTGTTGATTGACGGATTATTCAGTTCCCACCGAGTTTTCATCTGCAAAAAATAAACAAATAAATAAATAAATAAATCCAATTCAGCAAATCAGCATAAACAACAACCATTAACCATTCTGATATCTGATATGAATATTATATCAATTCCAAAGTGGCTTTTTACTTAAAAGTACGGAGAAGCATATGCACGAGAAGTCTTCCCCCAAACCACAGTAAACAAAAACAAAAAAAAAAAACAAAAACAAAAAAAACGATGCTTTTCATATCCACTCGAGATGAGCGAGGTTATAAATGATGCAAATCTTCGCGCCCTTCTCGACACTCGATGTATGCTAATTTCTTTAAGCGATTGAAACCGTATCTACCCTTTGCGGAATCTCGATCCAGGAAACGCAGCTGTTTGTTATATCTCGGCGCGATATGGAAATTGCCCTCGGGGATTAATATTAATTACTACGCCGACACTCGGATTAGCGAATCCGCATCGTTTCGAATCGAGGGCAGAATTCACAATTCAGGAAATGGTGTTTTTACAGTGTTGCCATGGCTCCGGAGGGAAACCTTATTTTTACTAAATAAATAAATAAATACATTCTTCATATTCGCATTATCATATGAAAACCCTAAGAGCCCCCATGCGTTATTTATTTATTTATTTTTCTATCCCTTTTTAACATGGCTTTAAATCTCGTCGAATCGTTTTAGCTTGTTGCTTCGCAAGTTGTTTAGAATCCACGATACGGCGCCCCCTAGAGCACAGATGGTTATGGGTATTTAGGATGGCAGATATATGGCTATATCGGGGCTCGAACTTTACACACTCCCCCTTATGCAGTGCATCAGTGGGAATCTGTTTCAGAAATCTAATGATAAACTTTATTAACTAGATGAATTATTATTAATTGTACGTTTACGTCCGCTGAAAAACGTACACAAATCTCAAACCCCAGACCCACTCGGAATTCCGGGAATTCTGCGTCGTTCCGGCCCATACAGATGAATGGTGGAAAATTTTGACGCTCCAATGTTCGCATCCGCG
>JACRUU010000015.1:9002627-9035127 GCA_030449085.1 Kryptopterus vitreolus | reverse complement strand
CCAAATCCCCTATTACGCAATAAAGTGCATTTTTCTGAATGCAATGCGCTTCCGTATAATCTAAACGTATCACCAGTTTATATGGAAAAGCAACCGGAACACAATTCTTAAAGGGACCACGTCCCATTAACGTTAACAAGAAACCGAACAGGCTATTTTGCAGTGCGACAGCTAATAATAGGATCCCTTTTGCGAACCAGAATTCATCTGGTTTGAGTTGCGCTTCCGCCACGAACCCCTTCACTCCGGAGCGAATCCGGCGTCCTGACCTCGCCACACCGAGTAATCACTCGGCTAGAAGATGGACTAGGCGTCGTCTTTCTGTCGGAGTGACGGATTAAAAAGAAAAATGGCATTTGAGATTTCCTTTAGAACGGGATATTCTTATTGTTTGGATTAAATTGTTTCTGTACTTGCGAATGTTTTGCAGCAGATTTTTCATTTAAATCATTCCTCGGTTTTTTTTTTTTCTTTGTTTTTGTTACATAACTTTCTAGTTAGCAGGGGCACGGTGGCTTAGTGGTTAGCACGTTCGCCTCACACCGCCAGGGTCCGGGTTCGATTCCCGTCTCGGCCATGTGTGTGGAGTATGCATGTTCTCCCCGTGCCTCAAGGCACCAGGAGGAACCCGGAGAACCCGGAGGTAAAAAACTAAAACTCACACACACACGTCAGAGGCGAGAAGCCAACCTTGTGTGAGGCGAACCTGCTAACCGCTATGCCCCTTTTTAATGGTGATATTTCATTCATTCATTCATCTTCTACCACTTTATCCGATCTTCCCTCGGGTCACGGAGAGTCTGTGTCTATCTCAGGCGTCTATGGGCATTAAGGCAGGATACACCCTGGATGGAATGCCAACCCATTGCAGGACACACACACACACACACACACACACACATTCATACACTAGGGACAATTTTCCAAGGTGACAATCAACCTACCGTGCATGTTTTTGAACCGGGGGAGGAAACCGGAGAACCCGGAGAAAAACCCCCTGAGGCACGGGGAGAACATGCACAAACTCCACACACACACATGGCCGAGACGGGAATCTGTATGAGGCGAATGTGCTAACCACTAAACCACCGTGTCCCCTTTATGGTGATGTTTTCATATCTATTTAAAATATAGCTGAAATAAAAAGTCACTTTTTTTTAGCGTTCTGAAGTTGAATATGAATATTAACTGAAGCTCTTGACCCTGTATCTCTGGGACTTTATGCATTAGGCAGATGGAGTAATGAATTGCATGAATAAGAAGGAGTAAAGGTGTTCCAATTAAAGTATTAAAAAAAGAAGTAGTGTGTAATTAATGTTAGACACGTCTAAGGAAAAAGGAAAAGGTTTTTGGTACAAGGTTAGACTTAGGATTTAGAGCCGGATTAGTTAATCGTATCGTTATCATTGGAGAGGTGTTTATAGCATAGCATAGCATGTGTTTTTTTTCTGAAATATACTGATATTTCATCCTGCATGTATTCATACACAGATATGGCTTTCTCAGGCCAGGATCCGGATCAGACCGGGATAAAATGCGTACCGGAGACGACTAAATGAGCCAATTAGGAAGAAATTGGTGAAATTTCGTCCCTACTGGGGTCCCCTGTGTTTAATTAATCCCGGAAATCAAAACTCATGATCGCAATTAAAAATACTTCCATCTTTTTGGTGTCGAAATATTTCCACCGGAGTATAATGAATTGTTTTTAAAAACAATTCATGTCCTGGCGGGGTGAGGCGAATGTGCTAACCACTAAGCCACCGTGTCCCCCCTGTTATTATTATTATTATTATTATTATTCATTCATTCATTCATCTTCTACCGCTTTATCCGATCTTCCTCGGGTCACGGGGAGCCTGTGCCTATCTCAGGCGTCTATGGGCATTAAGGCAGGATACACCCTGGATGGAATGCCAACCCATCGCAGGGCACACACACACATTCACGCACACATTCATACACTAGGGACAATTTTCCAAGGTGCCAATCAACCTACCGTGCATGTTTTTGGACCGGGGGAGGAAACCCAGAGAACCCGGAGAAAAACCCGGAAACCCCTGACCCCTGAGGCACGGGGGGAGAACATGCACAAACTCCACACACACATGGCCGGCGAGACGGGAACGGGAATCGAACCCGGATCCTGGCGGTGTGAGGCGAACGTGCTAACCACTAAGCCACCGTGCCCCTATTATTATTATTATTTTTCACAAATTATTGTAGACTCACGGCGTTCGCATATTGCGGGGGTTGAAAGCACCGGTGCGTATCAGGGGAAAGGGACGTCATCGTGATCCGACACGGACGCAAATCTGTGTGTCTAACGTGTAACGCTCTCTCTCTTTCTCTCTATCTCTGTCTCTTTTCTCAGACACACTACAGTGATGGAGAATACATAATCAGACAAGGCGCTCGAGGAGACACCTTCTTCATCATCAGCAAAGGAAAGGTAAGATTCTCTCACACACACACAAAAGGCACGACTGCATACATATTTCAATGCATGACTTCGGGAATTCAGGCAACGGTGTTTCTATATTTATTTATTTATTTATTTATTTCGACGACAGGTGAACGTTACCCGTGAGGATTCGCCCAATGACATTGTTCATCTGCGTGGTTTGGTGAAAGGGGACTGGTTTGGAGAAAAAGCTCTTCAAGGGTAAGTAAATATGCGCGTCAGAACCCCTGCAGCGAGCAGTGTGGAGAAAACAACACAAAGTAGAAGAGCGGTTCGGGTAAACACATGATGAAATTTGGACAGTTTGACAACTAGGAAGGAAAAAACAAAATGAATACATGCCTTTAAGGATTCCTAAACTATCTAATGTATTTGTAAATCTAATCTAAACACCTTATTTGAAGTTAGACATGCCAGCGCAGATGGCCGCCTCTGTGTGGCGCTCTCCAAACTGTTTTTGTTTGTTTGTCCTGCTTTTCTCACCTCATAAACACAAAAATGCCAATTCCCAACAAAAATAGAAATATACGCAATAATGACGTTATTTCGTTACATATTTTGTTTTGTTTTTTAAATCCCACTTTGTGCAATTGGAAGCTTCTGCCACCAAAACAAATTCCTTGTAAGTGCAAACCTACTTGGCAGTAAAGCTCGTTCTGGTTCCGATTCGGCGTTCCGATTCCGTCTTAAATGACGTAAAATAACGTATCCTGTCAGGAATAAGTTTCAGTCACAAAACATCTCATGACCTGAGGTAAAAGTCGCTCCCAGAACTCGCTGTTGTATCAGTTCGGGCTAACGCTGAATCATAGCGGTTAACACGTTCGCCTCACACCTCCAGGGTCGGGGGTTCGAAATCCCGACATATGTGTGTGTGTGGAGTTTGCATGTTCTCCCCGTACCTCAGGGGGTTTTTCTCTGGGTTCTCCGGTTTCCTCCCGGTCCAAAAACATGCACGGTAGGTTGATTGGCACCTTGGAAAATTGTCCCTAGTGTATGAATGTGTGTGTATCCTGTGATGGGTTGGCATTCCATCCAGGGTGTATCCTGCCTTAATGCCCATAGACGCCTGAGATAGGCACAGACTCCCCGTGACCCGAGGGAAGATCGGATAAAGCGGCAGAAGATGAATGAATGAATGAATGAATGAATGAATGTATGCTGTCAGGTATAAGTTTCAGTCACAAAACATCTCATGACCTGAGGTAAAAGTCGCTCCCAGAACTTGTGACTTTACTAATCTTAGTTCAGGCTGACGTTGTTAAGACAAATATTTGTTTGCTGAATCATAGCTGAATTTGATCATTATGTTTTTACAATAGTTTTGCCAACGTCGAGACTGTCCGAATCTTTTTACTCTGGATATCTGAGCACCACATAATGATTTCAAAAGCTCATTAGCATAATTATTTCAACAATCACCAACTAAAAGACAGAAATGCGGAGTGTAGTTTAGATGGATTGGTGTCTAGTGTGTATAGTGTGTGCAATAAGATGGGTTTTTTGGTTCAGGGCTAATGGGCTGCTTATCCGGAGAAATGATTGTTCGAGCAAGGACACATTTTAGCGGTTATAAAATCCTATAGCTCATAGCATTTATTCTCCACCATCACCATTAGCGCTCAGTCGTCTCAAAACCATGACCATATGAAGGAACCCACAGAACTATAAATAAAAAATTAAATAATTTAAAAAAAAACTGCTTATTAAAGTCACAGAACAGTACTTTAGGGAAAATTCATGAATAGTTTTATTTTGATCTTGTAAAATAAATGATCTTGTAAAAAAATGTTACAGCAGCAATGAAAAATGTGTGTGTGTGTGTATGTGTATATATGTATGTGTATATATGTGTGTATATATGTATGTGGGTATATACATACATATATATATATATATATATATATATATATATATATATATATATATATATATATATATATATATATATATATAGTATACTTAATGTATATATATATATATATATATATATATATATTATATACACACACATACATATATATATATATATATATATATAGATATACACACACATATATATTGTATATATATATATATATGTATATATATATATATATGAGAGAGACAGAATTAGGAAACTGTAAATCCTTGTTTATTTATTTATTTATTTTTACTAAATAAACAAAAGCTAATTATCCTGAAATATTGCAGGAAAACAAGCACGTGACAGTTTATTAGGTGCAGTGGTTTTTTTGGATATGTTCATAGTCCTTACAATTAATTTACTCCCAGGATAAATTAAGAGTTCTTCTTCTTTTAATTGACGATAATTGTGATAATTTAATTGTGACACTTTACAAGCATTCGGGTGATTTTAAGAGAAAACCTATCCTATATTCGGATACCTAACTATCCTATATTCGGATACCTAAAAGGCACTGCATTTGTGGGGGGGGGAGGAAATGCTCCTTTAGTACGAATGGAGTACTATGGTACATGGACGTGGCATCATGCATGCAGACTCAAAAGGGTGGAATGTGCATTCATATTTAGTGGTGCATGACTCTTGAAAAGGAAATTGTTTTATTGCTATTTATTTATTTATTTATTCCTGTTTTATTCCTATTTATATACACTACATCTACATTCCTGCGCTGTTGTTATCGTAGTGGTATTTAGTTTCCGAAATATGGTTCATTACACAGAAGAGTCACTCCTTGGCAGGCGTTTCCCCTTTAGAGTCACTTAGTAGTGACACCTAGTGGCAGAGGACGGCGGTGTATGCATGTGCTCCCGGCGAACGTGGGGTAATCAGTGTAATGACGCCCGAGTGTTTCCATTGCCGTAATGGATTTGCGGAAGTATTTAGGTAAAAGCACGCGGATAATGGGGTGCTTTTAACATTCTTTTAATCTGCCCTGTGGTGGTTGTATGATGGTTCACAGCTCGGTCATGAGGCATGGACTGTAACGCAGCTTTTGCCAAGCGCATCACCATACACAGGGTTTTACGTCTGTGGCATGAAATGGACTAAAACGATGAAGGAATATGAATTTAAGAGTAAAAAAAAAAAAAAGAATATCAAGTTTTCATTATATTTCATGTCACAGACTGTCTCTGGTTACGAATGTAACACGGGTTCCCTGAGGGAACGAGGCGCGGCGTCCGAATTGCTTTGGGAATTCCTCGGCATGCCATCTTTGCTTAGTGTGGATCGAGACAGTTCGGTTGAAGGACAGCCAGGAGTTGTCATTGTTAAGGCTATAGACCGTCACAAAATTCAGAAAGGTGGACCATCCTGCAGCATCACAAGTATCCTGGGTGGACAGCCCTAGAGGCCGTCACACTCTGGGTCGAGTACCCTGAAAGGCGGAGTAAATGGCATCCATGTATGGACACACCGGACACACCCAGGTTGTGGTTTTCCTGGTCAGGGGTCCGGAAGCGAGGCCCAAGAATCCCTTAGCGACAAAATGTGACACTAAGATAGCCGTCAATGGAGAAGAAGAATAGCCTTTATTTATCACATATACATTACCGCACATATCCCAGCTCGTTTTAGAATCTGGGGTGAGCCATGACATGGCGCCCTCTGGAGCAGGCACAGAGGGTTAAGAGCCATGCTCAAGGACCAAAAAGAGCGTCAGCTTGGCGATACCGGGACTCGATAGGTCTGATAGGTTTTGATGGCGGAGACGTAGACTCGTAATATAGAGGGACATAGCTCTTTGGCGAACTGTTCGTGAAGGCTGGGTTAACTGGGTCCGAGCGGTGCGTTTCGCACCAAGCAGAGAACAGGTGACGTTTCACGGCATACGACCTCCTCGTGGAGGGAGCTCTGGAGTGTAGGAAGGTCTTAACTACCTCGAGAGCCCACCATGGTCTGTTCATCGAGGGGCTACCAATAGGAGGGTTGGGGGGGTGTGTAGAGGCGTGGCCTCAGCTACACTTGTATCCAGTCGTAGAGCAGCTCGATACCCTGGATACATCCCACCTGGACTCTGTGGAAAACCTAAGGAATTTCCTGTAGAAAGGACATATGGGAGAAGTCATATGGTTAGCACGTTCGCCTCACACCTCCAGGGATGGGGGTTTGGTTCCCGTCTCCGGCCATATGTGTGTGTGTGTGTGTGTGTGGAGTTCTTTGCATGTTCTCCCCGTGCCTCCGGGGTTTTTTCTCTCCGGTTTCCTCCCGGTCCAAAGACATGCACGGTAGGTTGATTGGCACCTCAGAAAAATTGTCACTAGTGTGTGAATGTGTGTGCGTGTGACGGGTTGGCATTCCATACAGGGCATATCCTGCCTTGATGAGCGAAGATCTGATAAAGCATAAATGAATACGTTTCGCATTTCTAACTGTAAAAGATGTTCTAATGATGTACATTTCTCTCCGAATCTCTCCATTGAATAAAGGGATTGATTGTACAATATTTATCTTACTCTGGGAAAATTATTCTTTTAATATTAATTTCAGGGGGCACGGTGGCTTAGTGGTTAGCACGTTCGCCTCACACCGCCAGGGTCCGGGTTCGATTCCCGTCTCGGCCATGTGTGTGTGGAGTTTGCATGTTCTCCCCGTGTCTCAGGGGTTTTTCTCCGGGTTCTCCGGTTTCCTCCCCCAGGTCCAAAAACATGCACGGTAGGTTGATTGGCACCTTGGAAAATTGTCCCTAGTGTGAATGTGTATGAATGTGTGTGTGTGAGTGTGAGTGTGTGTGCCCTGCGATGGGTTGGCATTCCATCCAGGGTGTATCCTGCCTTAATGCCCATAGACGCCTGAGATAGGCACAGACTCCCCGTGACCCGAGGGAAGATCGGATAAAGCGGTAGAAGATGAATATTAATTTCAATGTTTAATTTATTTAGTGTTGGTTTTAAGTGTAAAATATGGGACGTGGCCCCTTTAAGAATTGTGTTCCGCTTGCTTTTCCATATAGACTGGTGATACAGTGTTTAGGTTATATAGAAGCGCATTGCGTTCAGTAAAAATGCGCTTTATTACGTAATACGGATTTGGGAATGCGATGTGCTTGCGTAAGGTTCCATACGGTAATATACGCTAATATAGTGAGGTGGTGTCGTGAATGTGCTAGTAGGCGTAATTCGGGGAAATTTAGGAAGCGTGAGTGGATGTGCTGAAGTTTGTTTATTCGTTTGTTGTTGTTTTTTGTTGTCCGTTCATTCGCCAACACAACGCTGAGTGAAGGTGCAGATCGTAAATTTGCGTTATCTTTGGAAGCCCTACTGACAATTAAAAATGACATTTCAAATGGCAAATACAGCGGTACCTCGGTGTGCGTCGCTCTCACCGTACGTACGTCGCCTTCAGCTAACGTCGGATGTTTCTTCGGGAATTAGACGTCGGTTTACGCCGCTTACTTCAGTTTCCATCGCGTTCGCCTGCAGCGCCATCTAGAGGAACGCGCTAAATGCTTCCCCGATCATGAGCGTAGACAAACGGAGATAATCCATTTCGGTTAACGTCGGATTCAGTCAAAGTCGCGTTCTGAGGAACGACTTAACGACGTACACCGAGGTACCACTATAATACGCAATTTTTAACCCGATCGTTAACTTACGATCCCTAATTATTGATATAAAGTTGTCTTTTTGCCGTGACTATCGCAGCTCGTTCGCTGTAATCATACTTCGATTGATTCCCCATTAAGCACAGTAATTATCACAGTACACTACAGCATTCTCCCCGTTGTATGTTTTCCTTTTGGGCTTTTCACCGTCGCTCGTTAAAAAGCGACGCCGGCTTCTTTTTTGTTAAACGGCATGCGCTTTGATGTTAAGCGCTAATAGGCCGCGCTGTGGCTTCGTTTTTTTTTTTTTTTTTTTTCGCCCGAAAGGGTGTCGCTCTTCCAAATGCCTCGTCTTGATCTCTGTGCCTTTGATCTCACCTTTTTCCCCCCCCCGCTCTCTCTGTGGTAATTAGTGCATTTAGCAAACCGAATCACCGTTCGCAGCGTTGCGCCTGACGTTGCCTTTTCATCGTAAGTGATATGTTGCGACACGATGTTATGACGGGAAAACCCACGTTCTAATAATTCTTTGCGTTACGTTTTCCTGACCTAAATCTCGAATGACCCCCCAGTCGGAGGTCACCGCCGTCTTATCTACAGCTGTTGCGCTATTATTGGCTCTCCTCTCTATTTAGCTGGACGAGGACTTTTATTGTTGTAGGCGCGCTTTCCTCCTGCGCTCGTACTTACTCGGCCTCCTCGGGTCTTTCGCTCCTGTTCTCGCCCCGCGTGCATTTTTTTTACTCCAGCCAGACTGACAGGCCTGACCTTTCCTTTATAGGCTGATGCGAGTCGGTGTGGTATATTCTGACCCGGGGTCAGGCGTTTAACAGATTGCTGGTGCATGCCGCTGCTCAGCTTGGCTCGCTGCCTGTCTGTTTTTTCTTTCCTTTCCTTCTCTCTCACTCGATCACCTTCTGTATAACCTGAAACGATCGGCGACGTCACATGACTGCGCTCATTGAGGGGGTGGGGGGGTTTACAAATGACAAATGACCCTCGTCAAAATGAAATCACTAGTGTAACTTTTCAAGTGCTTTATAGAAGGAAAGGAACTGATTACATTTTGCAATTACTTTCGTTTGTCCACTAGGTGGCGCTCGGAAAAAAAGGGGGGCGGGGTGAGGGATGTGTAACCGTTGACATTTTCAGAGGTAACTAATTTAATGACACGTTTGTTTGTTTGTTTGTTTTTCTCAGTAACAGTAACGAAATTACATGTTACTTTTATTTCGTAATGAAATTACGTAACGCCCCAACGTTACGTAAATAGTAACTCCCCGACACGGCGGGGCCGTTTCAGTGTTCTTTTCGCAAGCCGCGATGTTTGTGACGGAATGACACCGAGCACCGTCTCGCCCTTTTGCTGTTCGGTGATGCGCAATGACAGGAATGTCAGCGTGACGGACCTCTTTGCCCGTCACCACGTTCGAGAAGGGCTCGACGGCGGTTTAAGGAACATTAACGCGATCCACCGACGGACGCCGAAATTCGCAGCTCCGCGGTGCACACGATGCGTTCGAGGATGGAGCGTGGGAGACGCGCGTCTGAGCCCTTGCTAATCGATTCGGTTTGTGGCGGGAAAAAGCGACGCTTTACTGGAGTGAGACCGGATGCGGATGGGGATTTTGTTTTGTTTTTTTCCCCTGGATATGTAGGTGTGGGATTTAATGTGAATGCATGATCAAAAATAGATTTGAATAGGTTTTTTATTTAAAAGGTTTTTTTTTTTAAATGGTATCTGATTTATACTGGTGCATGCGACAAAAAGTACAAGACAACATTTAATAAATTGGATATGTTTATAAAAATGTGATTAAAAAAATTTAATAGGTCATTTTATTATTGTTATTATTATTATTATTTTTATTATTATTATTATTAATAATAATATTAACAATGATGATGATTATTATGTATCATTTATAATTTATTTATAGTAAGGTAAGCAATGCATTTTGTAGAATGAAACCGATCCAACGTTTATTTAGTTTCGTTTACTCGTGTTTTTTTGTTTGTTTTTTGCTTTATTCTAGAGTAAATGCATTATCATGATCAGGGGGCGCCAAGACTTTTCAGCAAAAGCTAGTGCATCTCAACAAACGCTTTCACACGACAAGACGCGTTAGGTGGAGGTGTGAAAGCCCAGTGGTTAAGGTGTTGGACTCTGGACCGGAAGATCACAGGTTCGAATCCCACCACCACAAAGCTGCAACTAGTGGGCCCTTGAGCAAGGCCCTTAACCTTCAATTGCTCAGTTGTAAGTCGCTCTGGATAAGGGCTGTAAATGGAATCTGCCTTTTCTGTATCGACGAACCCGTTCTCGCGTAACGTTCCGGTTCCTTGTTTGTGTTTCGTTGACAATTTGCCTCGTGCTGAAATAAACATGAGGCGTAACCTGGCATTTGGCGTCCTGGCACGAGTTACATATAAACACTTATGTGGGTGTGAAACGGGCATTTTTCGCACAGAAGGCAATGTTGTTCTGCGACCAAACACTTATTTATGTGCTTCTTAGTTAGCATTATAACCAATGACACATGACGCCACGATGTTGTTTGAACGGTCGTGAAGTGTCTTAGGGCACACATAAGGATCATGGCTTTATATGATGGCTAGATGTCTGTAGTATAATGGTGCTCTGGGGTATATATTGCTTGGATAATTGGGGTCTTGGCATGTTTATGGATGGTACTTTTAGACTTTCTGAAATCCAGACAGAGCATGTGCAAAAATATCAGGGGAGTCAATGTCATTGTCACCGTGCGCCACATCAGCATTATGGCTGCCCTCGAAGAGCTATACGACGGTATATAGTGTTTGATGAGCGACGATATTTTCGGGATGGAAATTTCTCAATTCCGCTTGTTGGAATCCCTGGGTATCCAACTTCCGCTTGCTCGAACCCTGGGTACACACCGATGTTGGACACGCTGCACCCTAGTGGTAGGGCTGTGTTGGGGAGTAACTAGCTACATGTAACGGCGTTACCTGATTTAATTACAAAATAAAAGTAACAGTAACTCATTAAAGTGTGTCATTCAATTACAGTAACCCTGAGATGACACCCCACGACAGAAATTTTGTCCGCGTCCCCCCCCCCACCCCCCCCCCCGTCCCCCCCCCCCCCCCCCCCCCCCCCCCCCCTCCCCCCCCCCCCCCCCCCCGTCAACAATTTGCTCCTGATCTGTCAAATATCTTTAACTTAGGATGTATTCTCATCAAGTGCCACCTAGTGGACAAATGAAGGTAATCAAATGTAACCCGTTTTATAATTGAAAAGTTACATTACTTATTACATTTTGAATAGGGTCATGTGTCATCTGTAATCTATTACATTTACAAAGTGACCTTCCGAACACAATTTAACACTATTTTAAGCTCATGCGGGCCACATAAAATGAGCCACATTCGGCCTCGAGTGTGCTACACGAAGAAGTCTCAACCGCCATTTCGCCACTTACGCCATGACGATAACGTTTTAGCGCCAGCCCATGGAGACGTGGATTTCTTTAAAGGGAGAAACTGTTTAGAGAAGAGAAGTTTATTTGTCACACATATACATTACAGCACAGTGAAATTCTTTCTTCGTATATTGCTTGTTTGGTAGTATGGGGTCCGACCGCAGGGTCAGCCATGATACAGCGCCCCCTAGAGCACAGAGGGTTAAGGGACCTTGCTCAAGGGTGGCAGCTTGGTGATACCGGGGCTCGAACCCGGATCCTTCCGATCAGCAGCCCAGAGCCTTAAACCACTGAGCTCCACCCCCTCCAGGTGGGTGGAACTGATGAATGTACGTTTGATCGCAAATGATCAATAAAAAAAAATGAAGCTTTTATATATTAATATACTAATATTAATTAAAAACGGTAAAACGGGCAGGAAAGGGGGTGCTCCACCATCCCGCAATTCTCGTCAAGTCTGGGACGAACTAAAAGTTGCAAAATAACTATCGCGATTCCAATCATGTTGTTACCTTCGTCAATTACGAACTCACTTTAGCAGCAGCTCCAGACGCTGATTATATCGCCATCTGGGAGAGGATCTGTAATAACGGACACAATCATGATGCTCTGACGTGATCCGGAGATCGTTCTGTTATAGCTTATAAGTCCAGGAGCAAATCTCCTTTTAATATGATGCATGTCGATTACTTTAATCCCCCATAGACATACTACAGGCTTTATACATCTACTTGGTCATTTTCATAGCTTTTGGTACGTCTAGTCTCCAAGTAACGACGCTAGCGTAAATAATAACATTTCTCGTGCATGCGTACGTTAATCACCCGTGACGTGGAAAGCCAGAATCCCGACGCTGCTCGTCCCTCGTTTGCGCTTTCGTAAAAAAACCCACAAAACCTCAAGCGTGCCCGAAATGATTTTTCTCAGGGTTCTCTGGTTTCCTCCTCCCGGTTCAAAAACATGCACGGAAGGTTGATCGGCACCTTGGAAAACTGTCCTGTGTGTGTTGTGTGTGTGTGTGTGCCCTGCGATGGGTTGGTATTCCATACAGGGTCCTGACCTTGATGCCCGAAGACACCTGAGATACAGGGATCTGAGTTGTCATACCCACCCCAACTAGTGGGCCCTTGAGCAAGGCCCTTAACCCTCACTTGTAAGTCGCTCTGGATAAGGCCACGAAAAGCGGTAGGAGATAACGCTAATATTAATAACTAAGAAGTGACACGTTGAAACGTAAAAGTATTTCCGGAGCATTATATATAAGATTTAAAGATGCGTGTGTGTGTGTTTGTGTGTGTGTGTGTGTGTTGTGTGTGTGTGTGTGTGTGTGTGTGTGTGAGACCTGCATGGACACCTGTATTTAGTCCTTAAGCAAAGTGCAGCTGCTGGAAGCGATCACAGAGCGTTCCAGATCTCCTCCTCTCTCTCTCTCTCTCTCTCTCTCTCTTTCTTTCTTTCTCTCTCTCCGTATATTTCCTTTAACACAGTGTGCTGTAGCACTTTAGCGCAATGCCGCATGGCATTTCAGTGATGGAGGATCTGAAAGGTCTGCTTGGGTCCGAACTCTGCAGCGTGGACGACTTCAGTGACACAGAGGCGAGCAATACCGAGTAATTTCAAAGATCTCGCGGCGGGAGTTACTGTACTGTGTGTGTGTGTGTGTGTGTGTGTGTGTGTGTGTGTGTGTGTGTGTGTGTGTGTGTTAATAATAACGCAAGCAGTTGTTGAGTCATAATAAATATATAATATAATAATATAATAAATAAAATATGATTTCATTAAGGAAATCTCTCAAAATATAATAATAATAATAATAATAATAATAATAATAATAATAATAGCCAAATCTACACCATTAAGAAAAAACTAATAAAAAAATAATTTGTAGCCGAAATAGGTCAATAAATTAGAACTATTTATTTAGTAGTAATTTATTGATTATTAACTATTTAAAAAATATATATATATATTATTTTTGTATTTATTATTACATATTTTTTGTTGATGCTCGTTTATTTTGATCCATTCTTTATTCATTATTTAATTTTTGTTTATTTTTTCCCCCAGTAGCCCTATTCCCCAGGCAGGATCACATGACCACACGCCCTAATGAAGTGATATAGCCACACGGCGCTCCGGCACATATGTTAATCAGGAGCGTGGAACGGATTTGACGGCGTGTGACTGACGTGTTGTCGTTATGTGTTTCCACAGAGAAGACATTCGGACGGCCAACGTCATCGCCGCCGAGGCCGTCACCTGCCTGGTCATCGACAGAGAGTGAGTTACATCCTTTTGTCTGGGTTTATTTAGAGTCTCAATGCCACAATTATTAGCCTTTCGGGGGGGTCGCAGAGTTTTACTAACATCTCCCATTTGCGTAGTAGCAAATCCGAGCTACACCTACTAAACCCGTGTGTCCTGGTGTATACTGCTACTGATTTACATGCAAAATAATGGTTCTCCAGTATTACATCTCCAAGGACACAAAATACCCCAGTAGGTGTAACTTTCCTGAGCTCTGAGGTGTGTGTGTGTGTGTGTGTGTGTGTGTGTGTGTGTGTGTGTGTGGTGTGTGTGTGCTGCTTAAAATGCACCACCCACAAGGAGCATGCTCCACAGGAGAATGGTGCTGAATCTTTTCCCACTGGCCGTTTGAATTCCTTTGTCTTTGGACGCCGTGTGTCCTCGTTGGCATTTATCGCCCGAGGCGGTGTACCGAGTGTGAGCGAATTCCAGGTCTGTGTATCAAGAGTCATAGCAGTCCTACAATGTACCTTATATATCGTGGACCGCGCCCCTATACCATTACAATCGGCGCAAAACGTTTTAAATAGTGATGGTGACATTTACTGTGAGGAACTGTATTTATGTATGTGTATATATATATGTATATATATATATATATATATATATATATATATATATATATATATATATAGATATATATATATATATATATATACGGAAGGAGTCTCCAGTGCAAGTGCTTGTCGCAAAGGCGTAACTTTTTTAAAAGGCAAGGCAATTTTATTTCCACAGCACATTTCATATACAATGGTAATCCAAAGTGTTTTACATATAAAGGAAGGGAAGAAAAAAAGTGATAATCAACAATAAAAGCATTTAAAATGAATAAAAACACGGTGGCTTAGTGGTTAGCACGTTCGCCTCGCACCTCCAGGGTCGGGGTTCGATTCCCACCTCCACCATGTGTGTGTGTGTGGAGTTTGCATGTTCTCCCCGTGCCTCAGGGGGTTTCTCTCCGGTTTCCTCGCCCGGTGCAAAAACATGCACGGTAGGTTAGGAAAAATTGTCCCTAGTGTATGAATGTGTGTGTGTGTGTGTGTGATTGCGATGGGTTGGCATTCCATCCAGGGTGTATCCTGCCTTAATGCCCATAGACGCCTGAGATAGGCACGACCCGCGGGAAGATCGGATAAAGCGGTAGGGGTAGTAGCTGTAGAAGATGAATGAATGGATGAATAAAAACACGGATGCTGGATTTAAACGTGGCTAACGTTAACGTTTAGCTTTCTTGCCAACTACTGCCCTGTGAACTTATACGGCAAGCGTTTATTTTTCGGCTGGGGTTAATCAGCTAATGTAGAAGGAACAAACAACAACAAAGACTAGGAAAAGTGCTAGTTTAAGAGCTAGGTCTTCACCTAGTGTCAAGCCTCGTTTTTATTCTTGGATGTCAGTGGATTGAGATCGTTTTATTCAACTACTATTAACTATTTTCCCAAAACGACGTTTTAGCCCAGAAAACCCCGCCCCCCCCCTCACTCTTTCATCATTTCTAAAACGCCGATATCCTCACAGAGCGCTTGTTAAACGGCAGCACATTCCTTAATCCTTTTCCCCTGAAGTCCCTGTGAATGAGCAGTTACTATAGAAACAATAATGCCTTCGAACAAGGGCATAAAAATAAACCGTACAATTATTTCTGTTACTGCTGGTCTAGAAAATGTCTTTAGATTCAAGAAGTCTACAGCACCGTGGTATAAATACACTACGCATAACAAGATGTCAAGGTCCAGCATGTTTATATCGAGGCCAAAGAATTGCACTGCTGCCTGTAAGCTACTTACAGTTTATTATTCCATCTAGTATACCGTATATATACAGTGTGTGTGTGTGTGTGTGTGTGTGGTACTTCTAGACAGCTTAACAGCTTTGACCACACACACACACACACACACCAGACCTAAACACTTACTGGTAAGGGTGTGTGAGGTTCACTATTGCGTATATGTTTATTCTATTACTTTTTTGATCATATATGGTATACAGCATGTCCCACTGGTGTCGAGTGTATTCCCATTCATTCCTCAGGGAAAAGTGTACTGGTTTTAAAACTACTTCAAGTATAAAAGGAGATTATGTAACGGGGGAGAAAATGCTATGAAGGGCAAAAGTTTTAAGACGCACCGAGCGCTAATTTATTCAAACGTCTCTCTACAGAATTATCTACAGTAGCGTCATTGATTAATCACCCCCAACACTGATTACGTCCAAACCAATGGTGTGTCGGAATGGTTTATGTTTATATCTCATCCGGACAGGGTTTTTTATTATTATTATTATTATTATTATTATTATTATTATTTATGAATGATGACCAGCTATGACAAGCTAACGAGTGCTATTTTTAAAAATGTTAGAATTATAAAGTACATATAATTGCGTGAAAACGTTTCGATTTCTTGACCTTTTTTGCGAATAAATTTGACTTGGGGAGATTTCGTAATGGTTTATGCAAATTAATAAATAACATGAATACAAAAAAACTGATAACTAACCACATAAGAAAGGAGATTTATTGATGACTTTTTTTTTTCGAATTATTATGTATTATTATTATTATTATTATTATTATTCTATTTTGAGATTTCCTTATTGAACACGGAATTCAGTCGCGTTTACACAAATCGCGTCACGCTCCAGCGAGGACGTAACGAGTGTTACGGGGGTCGTTACTCCAAAAAGTGATTCTTTCTCCACTACTGGCTCGTTTATCAAATGTCTGTTTTCTCTTCGTCTGTCGCCAATGACGCTACTGTAGATCATTCGGTAGAGAGACGATTGAATAAATTAGCGCTCGTTAATAGTAATAGCATTAATAGCATATTCTCCTTTTATACTCTAAGTCAGGGTTGTCCAATCTTTTCCACAAAGGGCCAGTGTGGGTGCAGGTTTTCATTCCAACCAAACCAAGTCCACCCTAACATTGACCTGCTTCAAATCTAATGATTTTCTTTTTCAATGCCTATCAGGCGTGACCCTTAATTGATTGGATTGAAAGTCTGCACCCCCCACTGGCCCTTGGTGGAAATGATTGCACACTCCTGTATTAGTATTACTTAAGTCTTAATCCAATCAATTAAGGAAAAGAAAAAGAAAACCATTAGATTTGAAGCAGGTCAATTTTAGGGTGGACTTGGTTTGGTTGGAATGAAAACCTGCACCCACACTGGCCCTTTGTGGAAAAGATTGGACAACCCTGACTTAAGTAGTTTTGAAATCAAAAATAGATTCCGCAAATAATCCAGCAAGAAAAAAATCCATGTAAACAGTCGGCTGAAAAATCTATTAGTTTAAGTATAAATCAAAAATATATTAATAAGTACTAATAAGTATAGAAACCCAAAGTTTCTACTCAATTAAGGTAACGACGTTTGGGACTTCACACCTCAGACATGTCCGTATAACTGAAATAATCCCCCCCTTCCCCCCCGCAAAATGCACCATAACCTGAGTAGTTAACGAAGAAATAGACGGCAGGAGCAAAACCTTCTCAAACACTCGTAAACAAGAGGCGTTTTTCAGAGCGTCATGCGCACAGGCACTATTTATTAACGGCTTTTAATCTCTCGCCGCTCCCGAAAGCTTAATGACGGATTATCCGCGAGCGTTTTCAATCATCGTTATGAGGTCGTTTTAACGTATTCAACTTAACCTACTTTTTAGTATGCAGACAGTAGCTTTATCCCACGACGAAATTAAAGTGACTTAGACAAGACCATTTAAAATAAACGATTCCGCCATAAACGGCCCGTTTAAATAATGACCTTTTACGATGTTTACGCGATAGAACTTTAGATACATGTAACGGCGTTACGTACTTTAATTACAAAATAAACGTAACAGTCATTTATTATAGTTACTGAGGAAAAATGCGTCATCATATTAAATTACAAATAGGGTTCCGTCTGAACCATTTCATGATTTTCGATTCGAGTTTTTTTTTTTCTTAGAACGTTAACTTAAAGCGCCACCTAGTGGACAAAAGAAAGTCATCAAAATGCCATCAGTTACTTTACTTTTATAAAGTCATTGAAACACTATTTATTACATGTGGATTAGGGTCATTTGTAATCTATTACATTTCCAAAGTAACCTTCCCAACACTGCTTAGTGCCACCAGAGCCATTAGAGCAGGATATTAACACTATGGAGCACAAGGTTCCGTTTTCCATTGGTTCTGAGGTCTTAATGGACTCGCTCGGCGCAGCTTCAGGCGTCGGTGCGCTTTAATTAAGCGCGTGATGTTCCTTAAAGTGAGTGAAGCCATGCCGTCGTCTTACGCAGTAAAACACAGCAGGACATCCTATTATGGGAAAATGAATAATCGCAGGATGGTGGACCTTGAAATGTTTTTAACGGCCAGCATTTTTGTCCATTTCTTCTGTTTAACGTTGTGTTATTTTAATATTCCTATTTTGGGTCACTTTTATTGACAGCTTCTATAATATAATGTATATTATCCTAAGTTTTTTTTTTTTTTTCTTGAAGCTTTGATCTCTGCTTATAAATCAACACTTTCTGGCCAATTAGCTTTTGAGACCCTCAAAGGCATTGCAGATATGAAGTAATATCGAGCAAAGACTAGGAAGCATGAAAACTTGAAAGATTGTTGTTGTCCCTAATAATCTCTACTTGTTTTGTGTATAATGGCGTGTACGCTGTATAGTATTATATAATTAACTCGTTAATAATGTGTTCAAATTCACTCATTTTATTTTATTTTAACATTAATTTTATTAACGCAGCACACACCAGTTTATATGGAAAGCAACCAAAATCGGAACAGAATTCTTAAAGGGGCCACGTAGCGTATTTAATAATGAAAACAACCACTAAAAAATTTTGAATTGAAATGTATATTTTTTATAACATCTGTCACAATTAGTTATAGTGTTAAAAACCTGGAAAATGATTCATTGATAGTACATTGAGAAAAGAGAAATGTGGAATTAATCACTCATTAAATATTATTATTTATTATTTTAATGATAAAAATGGAAATCTGGACTATAATTACTAATTCCTGTTTTTTTTTTCTTTTGGCATTTTGCAGTTCATTTAAGCATTTGATTGGAGGTCTGGATGACGTCTCGAACAAGGGCTACGAGGACGCCGGAGCCAAAGCCAAGTAAGTTTCCTGTTTGGTTTTTTCTATACTTTTCTATACGTATAATCACGGCTGACCCCAGCTTCAAGCGATCACAGGATCTATAGTGCCTTTGGTTGATCAGTGATCAGTTGAAAGTAGGCACGACTTAAAACCCAGAGCTGAAAATATTTACGGCCGGTACAAATGCGCCACCTTGTGGTTAAGAGCGAGTCAGTTCAGCCTGCATGTCTAGGATGGCGTTAATATCAGGAGCGTAATTATAATGGAGATGATTGGGGGGGGGGGGGACTTAACGCATGAAAGAAGGGAACTTTTCTTTAAACAACAGCCCCGGACAAATCAAGGTCCAAATGCGTTTACAGTGTTTGTCATATATATATATATATATATATAACGTAGCACAGTTTATACAGCAATCTTGAACATATGCAATCATCGCTGCTGGTGATAATCTCATTTCGAGGTCTCTTTCGAGGGCTCGTGTGTGTTTTTTTTACATGTCCATTCAGCTCCTGCAGCCTCATTAACTAGCGCAAGCGTTGTGGAGAGCGTCTCGAGCGGTGCATTCACCCAGAGCAATAAGCTCGTGTTAATGAGCACGCTGCTGCAACAATGCCTGTGCCCACAAGTGCCTAAACAGCCTTCAGGAGCACTGCTGATGAACTTTCGCTAGGTTCATTAGTTACTAGGATACAAGCCTGTTTGCACCATGCGCTCCCCCCCCCCCCCCCCCCCCCCCTTTAAAAAAATAAAAGGGGCGGATTTCGCTTCGCCATTGTTGTCGAATTTCATGTTTACAGGGTGCCAATGACTGCCACTGGATTTCATTACAGTGCATCATTTGGTACAGACACAGCCTCCTGGCAGTGTGTGTGTGTGGGGGGTTGGTTATTAGCCCACTGCACATCTAATACCGTCACTCGCGCTAAAAAACCCCGCCGGGATTCTTGGCTCAGTTCGGCTGCCAGAATACAGAGGCGACCCAGATCAGTTACCTTTGTGCTTAGCCGTGAAGGATGAGGGATGTTCTGTTCTGGATGCATGTAAACACTCGGTCACATGGGAGTCGTTTAGTTCATTTCAGGTCTTTTGATCGGAAATAAAGAGTGATATTTTCAATAAACATATGTCTATATATACACACACATTTTGGCAATAGTTCTAGTAAATATTATGATAAATAAAATAAGCAGCTCCACGGTGGATTGGTGGTTAGAACGTTCGCCTCACACCACCAGGGTCCGGGTTCGATTCCCGTCTCGGCCATGTGTGTGTGTGGAGTTTGCATGTTCTCCCCGTGCCTCAGGGTTTTTTTTCTCCGGTTTCCTCCCACGGTCCAAAAACATGCACGGTAGGTTGATTGGCACCTTGGAAAATTGTCCCTAGTGTGTGTGTGTGTGTGATGGGTTGGCATTCCATCCAGGGTGTATCCTGCCTTAATGCCCATAGACGCCTGAGATAGGCACAGGCTCCCCGTGACCAGAGGGAAGATCGGATATAGCGGTAGATGATGAATGAATGAATGAAAATTAAGCACCTCACCTCTCATATCTCCGAATCATATCTCCTACGTAACGCACTGCTATGGTTAGTCAGGTGACGTCAGAACGAAGGACTCCTCACTTGCCAGGCACTGTCAGTACGGGTGTCTTCCGAAGGCCATAAATGTTCCCTAATATATAATACACCAGTAAATATTAAGAAGCCGTGAACAGCAGAAGTGATACACTTTACATGTCGAAGGAATGCATGTTTATTTGTATTTTTATATATATATATATATATATATATATATATATATATATATGGTGTCGCAAATCAGTCTTTAATTAGTGATGAAGTAAGAAAATTCAGAAGGTAAGATAAGATTTCAGTGTAGATGCATTATTTTCTGTATGGGTTTATGTATTGAAATTGTAACGAGTGTAAATTCATCATCGTCTCACTCTGAAATGCTGCAGTAATAGAATCGCTTGCTTGTAATCCAGCATGCATTTACTTCCATCTAGAGGATGCTAGGCGTTATTACATGCTCTTGTAATTTTCCTGCAATAATGTTATACTGAAACTTTGCGTATTAACCAATATTGCTGCCCGTTCCAAAATGTTTTCATAGTGTGTTATTAAAGAATAATACATAACTAATAATATAAATTGAAATAAATACACAACTAAAATCCTATCGCATTACTCAACAATCACACAAAAATAAAATCAGTCCTTTTCGAAGGCAAACATTTCTAGTATTAAAAGTAATATGGTAATAAGAAGTAATAAGTAATAAGTTTTTTTTTAAGGATTGAATCCAACTCATCTATCTATCTATTTATCTAGATAGATTGATCGATATCTCTCTCTCTCACATACATACATTCATTCACACACTTCTCGGGTAAACACACACACACACATGGATGGAAGGGGGTTTTCAACCCATACAGGACACACACACAACATATATATACACCAGGGCAATCCTACCGTATATATGCCATAACCTACCGTATGTTTTTGGACCTATAACCTATATATATATATATATATATAAGCACACACAGAGAGATATACATGCTAACCACTTGCACATACTATACACACATATATATATATATATATATAGAGAGAGAGAGAGAGAGAGATAGTCGTTTAGTTCATTCAGGTATTTTGATCGGAAATAAAATGTTACATTTTCAATAAACATACGTGTATATATATATATATATATATATATATATATATATATATATATATATATATAATTACACATATATATATATATATACAAATTTTTTGCCTTTAGTTCCAGTCATTAAAAAAATATTACAATGCAGCTATCAACATATTATAGATCGATCTATCTATCTATCTATCTATCTATCTATCTATCTATCTATCTATATATCTATCTATCTATCTATCTATCTATCTATCTATCTATCTCATCATTAGTGAACTCTCACCCTAGAGAAACCTAAGGCATGTGGATGCTGGATAATTAGCACACCATGCTACATTTCATTAGCACACCTTCATTTGATCAAGTTTGCCGCACACGTTTCGCGGATGAGGCAAACCCTGTGTGTGCGATGTGCATCCTACAGAGAATGGCATGTCAGAAACGGATACTATATACAGCGACACAGCGAACCTCCAAAAAGGAAGGGGTATCCGATCCACCATGTGACCGACCGTCGGATTACACGATTGGCTGCTGATTAGCTCATGCTTTCAAGGGCATGAGCTCATGTTCAGTGGGTGCTTTTAAAGACATTTATTGTGCAGACGCAGCAATACATTCTTTCCGTCTTAATATCATGGCTGTAATGATATCCCGCTTGGCCAGACATTACCTTTGTTAAAAATAAATAAATATATATATATATATATGCATATTTGTGTGTGTTCCATACCCACTAGATGGAAGCAAACTTTTCGTGTTGCGTTCTAATCGAGCATAATGCAAAATAAGCTCATTTGAATAATGATCTCATTATATAACCTCATAACATGACCTCTATTCATCTACAAAGGATTTTTGTTAATAGCAAACGGGCGATTAAATCTGGACTACGACGTTTAGAAAGTACGTATGACGGTGCGCAGTTCAGTCAAACGCTATAGTTTATGAATGCATTTAAACACGTACAATACAAATCACCTGCAAATACGATGAAATCAATATACAGTAGATAAATCATCATTTAGGGCATTTGGCATAACAACTTACCAGAGCAGTTAAGGGTCTTGTTCATCCCCCCCCCCCACATTAGTGGCAGCTTGATGGTGTTGGGATTCGAACCTGCAACCTCCTAGTCGAGAGCTCAGTGCCGTAACTACTGATCCCCCAGTATCAATAAATCAGCAAATTGTTCGAAGGACTCAAACTGTCAACAAAACAAATATGTATTGACGTAAAAATGTCTTTAGTATCCAAAATACTAATGCATCTATTATAATTTGGCGTAATCTATTTATAGAACGATATTCATGAGCCAAAACCAATACCAATACTCAACTCTGATTGGTGGCTTGCTGTTAAAACTCTGCTCTGATTGGTGGCTTGCTTTTAAAACTCTGCTCTGATTGGTGGCTTGCTGCAAGTATTAAAACTTCAGAGTAAATATACATGCGAAAAAGCTTCTTAAGTACAGTAACACATGACCTCTACTCCATTCCTGTGCACTATGGCGTTGTTCTTTTTTTTTAAGTTTTAATTGACGAAATGAATAAAACAATGCCAATATTTGTGTTCAATCAGTGTATTTTTTAAAGATAAACAAGTATTTTTTTTACTTACTCCTTAATCCGATTCCATACCGGGATGCGCTGATTGAAGATTAGGCCATTCTTCTCAAGCCAAGAGGGCTTTCTTTGCATTTTCCAGCATTAGGTCGAACCTTGCACCTGGACGAGCGTTAGCTACTCGTTGACCCCCTGATAAAGTAGTGGCCTCCTCCACCGTGCATGGATTTTGGATTTTAGGCCTTATTGTCACAGCTGCCTCCTGCGGCATGGTGACCGCATGGGTACGAAAAAAATGTGGCGCAGTTCTCAGTGCCTGAAAGGCTGGAGGTCATGCAGGAGGTCATGCAGGGATCCGAGCAAACCTGCTTAAACCAGCAAAGTGATCCGGCATGAGTATTACATCACTCCTGTCAATATCGACACGAATTTCATGTTAATAAAGGTATTAAAACGCACTTATTGGCGTCCAACGAAAACATCTGTCGAATGCTTGATATACGGCTGTCCCGATTGATAAACAGATACTACTTGTTTACTCCGAGCTGCTACACATACAGTCTGCCAGCTCAGTGGAAAAAACAGTATTAGGGACTCGGCTCGCAGCCCTCATCTTACATATCAGCTGTCGTCCATTTACAAACTGGAACATATGACGGCGGCTCCTCTTCCCGCTTATGGGCCTCAGAGATTCCCCGTGCAAGCCGAGACTTTTCGCCGTCGGCACGGGCGGTAACCATGGCGACAAAACAGCGACGAGGCAAACAAGGATGACTTGTGTAAGGAATCGCCGGGGTGTCGCCTCCCTATAAACAAGCCGTAAAAAAATATCAATATAACTTGATAATAACGCATAAACAAGCATCATATAATGGTTGCTTATGGAATAACGTGGTATAACGATACCGGAATATTATTACCCGTTCCAAACCCGGGAGCGTTCCGCTGATGCCGTGTTTTTCCGAGGTCAAATAACGCTGGGGTTCCCTGAGGTGTTTTCGCTCCTCGGAAATAACCCCTGGAGATCCTTTACCACACGCCTTCCTGCCAATCTCAACGTCTAATGCAGTGCAGTCCAGATCTGGGGGAAGACTTGGGGGGGGGGGAGGTTACTCTTTATAACCAAGTGTTGCCAAAAAGGAACTGTGAGGAACTTGTGGAAAGGTTGCAATTGTGAAGGCACTGTCGAAACCAGTGGCGAATAAAGAATAGTCACTACTCCGTTATTCCCTTTACTGGCGTAGGGTAAAAAGAGGAAGACACAATAAGCCTGAATTATTCACCCCCAAAATATGTGGGGGGGGGAAATGTGTTATGGTGTAACTAATGTTATGTTTAGCACAAAGGCAATACAAAGGAGACTGTAATGGCAGTGAAGCATGGTGGGGGTAGAATTATGCTTTGGGGCTGCTACTCTTCACATGGCCCTGGGGGAGGTGGGGGGGGGGGGGCAAGTTTCAAGATTAGGAAAATGAATAGCTCCAAATACCAAGATGTTTTTGCGCCCAAAGAACCTGTCTTATGTCAACAAGCTTAAAAAACAAAGACTTTAACGTTTCAGCGTAAACAATGAACTAAAGCATCAATGCATCAAAATCAACAAAGAATCATCAAAAGCCCAGGCCTTAATCCCATCCCAAACCTATGGATTGATCTACGTGTCATGGATAGGAGAATAGGAGGGTCCCCTCACGACTTCTTTTGCAAATAAAAATGGGATAATATTTCTAAATATACATATGCCGTGTTTAGCAATTTTTAAGTGTATTGCCCTTTTTTTTTTTTTTTAACTCTGTTATTAATAATTTATCGCATGTATTATTGCCTAGTTTGGTGGAAAACTGCTGGAATTCCCCCCCTGAGACGAGTCAAGTTTTCTGTTCATAATTTAACATCATTTAATAGATCTTTTCAGTGCATTTATGATTTAAACATACATTTAAGTCATAAATGCCTGGAGTCATAAATCATAAATGGCTGGTGCTGGACTTAATGGCAGGTCTTGTGCGCTACAATATCAAGGAAGCAAAATGTAGGGTTCAATCCGATGGTCCGTTCATGTAAACGTGGATTCGGTAGTAAAGTTACATACACTCCTAATCAGTGGCAAAGCTTTTGACTAGACATAATTATATGACGGAATTCTGCCTCGGCTTGTAAAAGGAATGCCCCAAATGTGGCCAACACAAATGACCTTTGAAGACATTGGGCCTTCTTTCCACTTTAAACTAGTGGTTCCCAAACGGTGGGGGCGCCCTGGGGTAGGGGTGTGTGGTGCGATGCCAGGAGGGGGCACATGTGACCCCGGGGAATATATATATATATATATATATATATATATATATATATATATATATATATATATATATATATATATATATTATTTTTTATTTATTTTTTTTATTTCTTTTTTGCTGTACTAGAATAATTGCAAATCTACTCCAGTAGGTGGCAGTAGCGCTCTCGTTGACGGATATATATATATATATATATATATATATATATATATATATATATATATATATATGACAGATGATATGATTGATGTCATATTGATAAAAGATGACGAAGCGTATGTAGATGTAGATAGATGTCTCATGTTTTCTATAATAAAATTTGTTTATTTGTTTATCGTTTATTAAGTTATAAAACTATATTTCCACATTTGTAATAAAGAGACTGTTAGCATTAGCCTGTTGTCGCAAGTGGAAAATGAACATTAAGTGATGATTGACGCTCGTTGTTTGGAAAGGGCAGAGGTGTAGAAGGCATGCTCAGAGGGATAACCTTGACGGATGTTCGCAGCCTAAAAATACCCGAGGACTCATCAGACAGACAGACAGACTGCTGCTCATGAAGGGGGGGGGGGCGGAACACTTGGAAAGTGTTTGACCTGAATGCTGACTGACCTTAAAGTGGAAGGATTGCTTTGGTCGCACTACTCACTTGAGAGGACTCGTTCCGAGATACAGACTTGACTCCCCAAAACGCGTTTGCCGATTCGATTCGACGCGACTTCAGTAAGCAGAGGCCGAGCTTCATGCAGGGAGACTTCAGGGCTCTGGACAAGGCGTTGTTTCTCCACACGCAGGCGACCCTGCTGTGTGATTCTCAAAATGTAAACTGTAAATGGCGCCTTAACTCGACGTTTGAGCTCGGGCTGTCGCGAGCGCTGTGCCGCACGTTCTCATAAAGCTGAAGGACCGGGCGGATTCGACGAGCCGGGTGCGTACGGTCGCCGTCACTGTGCTGCTTTGTCTTCTGAGAGGGATCCGTCTGACCGTCCTGTACTATTACGTCTTTCGGCTGGACCAAGAGGAAGGCGGAATGCGCGACCTTCTTCCCGTTCCAGTGCGCGAGCGCAGGGCGAGGGGGCGAATCAACAGTTTGCCTGCCTCCGTCCCGGCTCCACTGGCGTTCCCCGTCACGTACACGATTCAAACGTCTAAGAAGTTCCCCTTTTTTCACTTTAAAAAATGCAGATACGAGGCGGAAAACGCATTCTTCGCCAACCTGAAGCTGGTGGACTTCAACATCATCGACACCTTAGGCGTGGGAGGATTTGGACGAGTCGAGCTGGTAGGACGGCACCGAAAGCTGGGCCTTTATTTTGTCCCATGTAAAAAAAAAAAAGTACAGTTTACTGTTAAACTTAAAGCCACTTATTATTCATTAACCATCACGAATAAATACTCCATAAAAAAATAATAAAAGTGGTGAACTACTTTATACGTAAAAGAGTGATGTATTGCTGCATGGTCTTCTGCATGCTGCACTGATCAGCTCTAGGAATATTACAGCTCTATTTAGTAACTTTTCCAGTACTTGTAATAGACCAGGGTTAATGTGTCTCGACTTGGGAGAAAGGACTATCAAAATAAAAACTGTAAAATAAATAAATAAATAAAATAAAATAAAAAATAAGGTCTTTGAAAATAAAACTAATGCAGACATTAAAAGACATTTTAACTACATTTTTACATTATATTAATATAAATTGCCTTTGTTCATGTTGTTTACATTTATGCTGCGTTATATTGTTACATGCATGTTAAATATTCTTAAATCAAATTAAATAATAATAGCGAAAAAATTATTTATTAATGTTATTTAATAATATGCATATATATACATACTATATATATATATATATATATATATATATATATATATATATATGTGTGTGTGTGTGTGTGTACAACAATAATAGCCAAACACAAATAGTGTGTAAATCAAAAATCCAAACTCAATGAATTACAGACGATAGCAACGAAAATATATTCCGAAAATATAACGGAAAATATAAATGCTGCGTACAAAAGCGTGGTTTTATAAATAAACATGAGGCAAAATTGGACGCAAAAGAAAATCATCATCAATGATTAATTATGGAGGAAAAACAGAAGCGCCAGTTACTATATATTCAACAGTATAATATATAGTTTATTTAATATATAGATATTTATTTTGAAAACTAAATTGAACCGTTTCCCTTCACTCATTATACGAATCATTTGGTCGTGCAGGAGTCATTTTGCATGTGTGCATAAAGAGGTTGAGCAAGATATAGCGCATGTTGCAATGCAGATTCCTGTGTAAGGAAAAGCCCAGGCCTAAAGAGGAATCCCCAGATACGAGACCAATTATAGAGCGTGTACCTCTAGGGGTAAAAACAAGTGGCCTTACGCCAGGCATATATCTAGTGCCACGAGCCATACGGTCCCCAAGCCCCCCCAAACGACGTGTCCGATACACTATGTGAAACATTTGCGCAATCTGTCAGTCTATATTCACCATTCCAATACTATGTTTAGTGCAAGGAAGTGGTAAACAAGCTGGAAACAAACACCAAACAGCTCAGCATGAGACGTATACAGTACAGTCCTCAGTTCAGATCAAGCATCGTTAATTAATTCGCCGCAACGAGCTATGCTACGGTACGCTACATATATTCATGTCAGTGATGCAATAATGGGAAGTTTTATTGCTCGCCACAGTAATTAAAATAACTTATTAAAATAAATTAAAAGTCATTCAAATAAATTATCATCATAATTCAATCGGTTTAAATATGACTGGAGATTTCTGGCACTTTAATTATTATTTCTTTTTAATCGTTATTTAATAAATGACTTAAATTAATCCTCAGGCTCACGGGTTTTCCCTGCGCCTCGTCTCCATACAGGTGCAGCTGAAGAGTGATGAGACCAAAACGTTCGCCATGAAGATCCTGAAGAAGCGCCACATCGTGGACACGAGGCAACAGGAGCACATCCGCTCCGAGAAGCACATCATGCAGGAGGCCCATTCAGACTTCATAGTGAGGTAAATTATCAGCTAAGCGTATACGTATATAACTGAATGCTCACATGATCATTAACTAATATATTATATATAATATAAATATATATTTTTGTCAAATCAGATTATACCGGACATTTAAAGACAGCAAATATCTCTATATGCTGATGGAAGCCTGTTTGGGAGGAGAACTATGGACCATTCTTCGAGACAGGTAAAAGGCTTTATAGATTTCCTGTATTAGGGCGGTGCGATTAATCGGGGGATAAAATATCACGATCTCGATACATATATACGATCTCATTTCTAAATAACAACGATTCAGTATTTTTACGTCTGCGTTGAGGTTACGACCGTAGCCTACGCCGTAACCTGACACTGCACCTCTCTAAAAGAAGTAACTGCGCGTCACGGTCTGCGATTGGTCGCCTCGGCAACGTAGTTTCGGTGTAGCATTGTATGTATTGCCATTTTTAAAGTCCATAGTGAAGAAACAAAGAAACCCAAAACGCCGCCAACTAGTGTTTGGGAATAGTCACTGCAGAGCGACGCAGAAGTGTGAACGCTCGCGGCGGCATCGCCTACGTGCGTAGGCTACAGTGTTTAAACCAGCCGACGCAGAAGTATAAACCGGCCTCCCTGCGTTTACATCATGCTACGTTCATGTTATTGGTATTTTTTAAACAGCCCTGACCGCACCACACGTGTCACTTTAAAATGGCCGCATTCTGACACCCTCACATCGCCTACAGGGGATCTTTCGAAGACTCCACGACGCGCTTTTACACGGCGTGCGTGGTGGAAGCCTTCGCTTATTTGCATTCCAAAGGGATCATTTACCGAGACCTCAAGCCAGAAAACCTCATCCTAGATCACCGAGGCTACGCCAAGCTGGTGAGCTCCGCCCCGCTCTGACACCTTTACGGTGAACATAGAATGGCGACGAGCCTGAACGATGATGACGGAAGCCGCTTGGCTTGCTTTTGCTTTGGTTGCAGGTGGACTTTGGCTTTGCCAAAAAGATCGGATTCGGGAAGAAGACATGGACTTTCTGTGGGACGCCGGAATACGTAGCGCCGGAAATCATACTTAACAAAGGCCACGACATCTCGGCAGATTACTGGTCACTCGGTATCCTCATGTATGAACTCCTGACTGGCAGGTAAACCTGGCGCTGACCTCTCGAATCTTATGAACGTAAAAACGAACACGACCCTTTTTTGATCAGATTGTCTTTATGAAATTCTCTCGCAGCCCGCCGTTCTCGGGGCCTGATCCGATGAAGACATACAATATCATTTTAAGAGGTATCGACATGATTGAATTTCCAAAGAAGATCACCAAAAATGCTGGCAATCTCATAAAGAAACTATGCAGGTAAGCTTGTGTTGACGTGTTCATCCATTCATTCATCTTCTATCGCTTTATCCGATCTTCCCTCGGGTCACGGGGAGCCTGTGCCTATCTCAGGCGTCTATGGGTATTAAGGCATGGGCATGGAAGGCCAACCCATTGCATGGCACCCACACATACACACACTAGGGACAATTTTCCAAGGTGCCAATCAACCTACCCGCGCATGTTTTTGGACCGGGAGGAAACCGGAGAAAAAACCCCTGAGGCACGGGAAAAAGAGAAAAACATGCAAACTCCACACACACATGGCCGAGACGGGATTTGAACCCGGACCCTGGTGGTGTGAAGCGAACGTGCTAACCACTAAACCACCGTACCCCTTTGTTGACTGTATATTTTATAGTGTGTTAAAAGGAAGGTTTGCATAGACCAGGGGTGGAAAAGTCAGCGTTCCCATGGGCAACATCAGCATTATGGTGGGCCTCAAAGGGCCAGGTGTAGCTATAAGACAGTATGTAGTATAGCATCATAACACATAATCATAAACATGTATTCGTGTTCTCGTCTTTCTAGTAAGTGCCTTCCATCTGCATCAGTTTTTCGCTTCCTGGACATTTTGGGATATAAATTTCTCAATTCTGTTTGTTGGGGGGATGAAAATCGCCCTGGGTAATGTGGGATACGCTGCACTCTAGTGGCGGCATTACGTCACTTCGCAGGTAACATGATTTATGGGAGATGTAGTAGTTTATTGTCAACGCACACGTTATCGTAGCGTAGCCTTATTTTAGGACACTTTTTAAATACATTCATAATAGCGGGAATATTTGGTGGTGGTGGGGAAAATCTTTTTGATCGGCTTATATTATTTCAATTTCACTTGCCATAAAGTTGAGGGGTCTGTGAACGAATTCCTTTTGTAGAAATTTACGGCTAAATAAATAAATAAAACTACATAATTAAAACAAGGACAGTGTGAAAAAGAACCACACTGGAGGATTAAAAAGATAAAAATGTATTTATTGTCCAGCAATTACATTGGTTTGTTTGTTTATTTATTGTCCAGCAATTACGTTGTTCATTTTATTTGCTGTCCAGCCGTCACATTTATTTATTTATTTATTTATTTATTTATTTATTTATTTATTTATTTATTTATGTGTGTATTGTCCAGCAATTACATTGTTTTATTTATTTATTTCTGGCTGTTCGTTTATTTATTCATTCATTCATTCATTCATTTATCATCCAGCAGTGAAACCTGGAATGCCTATCTGCAACCTGTATATAGTTTGCTGTAAATAAATAAAAATAAATAAATGAATAATTAAACAAAAAACAAACAAACAAACAAAAAAGAAAACTCCAAAATAGCACTGCATTTTTCATCTTATCTCTTTTTTTTCCGCCCTACAGGGACAATCCGTCTGAGAGACTGGGCAACTTGAAAAACGGGGTGAAGGACATCCAGAAGCATAAGTAAGTAGTACGCGAAATGGCCTGGTGTGTACTCATGATAGCTTTTAAGACGGAGCCTAAGTCTGATATTATCCTTGATCTCTTATCCACAGATGGTTCGAAGGCTTTAACTGGGAAGGCTTGCGCAAAGGGACTCTCACCCCTCCTATTATCCCAGAAGTAAGTTTCCTGTGTAATTTCTCCTAATGGATGGATGGATGGATAAATGTCTGATTTGCAGACGTGCTATTACGCTTGGAGACGCTGCCGAGAAATTCTAATGCGGCTTTTCCTCACTAAAGGTGTCGTCGCCCACCGACACCAGTAACTTTGACAGTTTCCCCGAGGACAACGAGGACCCGCCGCCCGACGACAACTCGGGCTGGGACACGGATTTCTGACTCTCGCGACACGGGTGGTGTGGAATGACTGCTGTTCAACTTAAAGATAGAAAGAAGAGTCCAGCTCGGGGTCACCACGATGCCTTTCCCAATGCTGTTGGGATGCCCCAATGACCGTCCAAGCCCGTTGTCGAAGACACACTATGATAGCTTTATCGCATCACATTACTCTCTGAATAGACCCTCACACACACACACACTTCTCTTCTGTTTTGCCTTTGGAGTCTAAAGACAGGATGCCGTTCACGAACGTTCTTAATTAGCATATTGTGTGTATATATATATATATATATATATATATATTTCTTCGGAAAGGCGAACGAGTTATATGATTCGGAAGGGCGGCTTGCGTTACTTAACGAAGGAATCACGCTTTTTCCGGACGAATATCCGTCACAGTTATTTGCTCTTGAATCATCTCTGCATCCTTCATTATAATCTCGCTTTCATACTGAATCGTGTCTTAGGCGAGGGTCAGCGTCTACACGTTTACACCACCAGAGGGCAGTCTACGACACACAAACATACGTCTATGGCGATAGGGGAAACGAGACGATTATCGTCCTGCTCTATGATCCGCTCTACCAAAAAAGCCACACTCGTCCTATCGTTGGTGTCTAGACGACGACTGCCCGAAGGCTGACAACAGCTTGAACACACAAAACTACTGTGCTGGAAAAAAAAAAAAAAAAATTAAGGATTTTTTTTTATTTATTGTAGGACCAGAGATAAATATTTATGTACATATTCAGTGCTGATATTTTGTGATACTTGTAAAAGAAAGAAAAAAAAACAAACAAACTTTTATTGTCAGTAAAGCTCTGGCTCTGTTATTTCATTAGTTTGGAATACGTTTTATCTGTACGGTACTTTGTTGAAATCGC
>JACRUU010000015.1:8987627-8997627 GCA_030449085.1 Kryptopterus vitreolus | reverse complement strand
GCGCAGGTGAGATGCGTGTAGATCAGACCTGTTATATTGATATATATGTGTGTGTGAGTGTGTGTGTGTGTTGATGCGTGTTTTTCCCCCAACCTTCACGCAGCCGCACGTGTGCACAGCGGACTCGGAGTGCGGCCGCGAGGAGTTCTGCTTCCTCGCCCGTGGCGCGTGTCTTCAGTGCAAGAAACGCCGAAAGCGGTGCATCCGGGACGCCATGTGCTGTCCGGGCAACCACTGCAGCAACGGTAGGAAGAGTGTTTCCTCTCATCCAAGCTCATCTTGGGTATTATTTATACTATAATGCATAAATAACATAAATATAACCCGACTCTGATTGTTTGTTTGTCTCCCCCCCCCCCCCCCCCCTCTTTACCTTTATCAGGAGTTTGCCAAGCGAATGACCCAGACCTCGTCCTCCAAGCAGGAGTTGAAGATCTTGTCCTCATTAGCAGCCAGCGCGAGGAGAACGCCACCGTGGTCCAGCAAACCAAAACGGCCAAAGTCGTCACCCATGGTGCACCTCAAGACAAAGGTAAATAATAAATAAATAAATAAGCAAGGAATGACGACAACAACAACAAAAAAACAATGGAAGGAATGACATTTTTTTTGCTTCAAGGTCTGGAAGGAGAGAGCTGCCTGAGATCGTCCGACTGCGGCGAGGGTCTGTGCTGTGCCCGTCACTTCTGGTCCAAGATCTGCAAGCCGGTGCTGAAAGAAGGCCAGGTGTGCACCAAGCACAAGCGGAAAGGCACGCACACGCTGGAGATCTTCCAGCGGTGCGACTGCGGCGAAGGACTGAGCTGCAGGATGCAGAAAGGGGATCACAGCAAGGCCTCGCGAAGCCTTCACACGTGTCAGAGACACTGAGACGTCCGTCTGTCCGTCCTGCACGAGGATTATTTACCATATGATGGTTCTGGGAAGAACATAGGAGAGAAAAAAAAAACATCACCAATGGAAATGGATATGGAATATTCTGTTTTCCTTTGCCTATATATATATATATATATATATATATATATATATATATATATATATATATATATATATATATATATATAATTTCCATCTCCAGATGTGTGTGCTAACATCACAGAATAGATATAAAGTTTCTCTATGGAACTTGGCTTTGGATGGTTTTGCAGTACATTACTGTATTTTAAACGCTATTAGGAAGTTGGCACTTAACTCTGAGTTTTGTCAAACACACAGAGGATGCATCGACCAATCCCCCCCTTAGCTCCCCGCGCTCCTCCCTCCTTTTTTTTCTTTCTTTTATTTTTTTTTTGTATATACGGATTTTCACAATCATACAGAGTCTGATATATGTCTATTTTTATTCGAAAAATAAAGAGTGTAATGATAATTTGTGTTTCAGGTTCGACGTCTTATTATTATTATCAAGACTTTTATAGGGGAGGGAGGGAGGGAGGGAGGTGGGGGGGGGGGGGGGCGCGGGGATGGAGGAGGGTGGGGTAGAACTAGAACATCTGGGAGAACAGATGGAAAACAGTTATGTAAGTTATTAAGGTGGCCGTGAGCTGTTTGATTAACGGGTGACGGAAAGCCTGTTTCCGTTTGCTGCTTTTCGACACTGGTTGCGTTATGAGAACGCAAACTGGGGGGATGTTGCACTTGACAACTCGCTGTGTGACGACAAGTATACAAAAAGATGTGTCACGTGCCTTGTTTGAGAGCAAATATATAATATATATATATATATATATATATATATATATATATATATATATATATATATATATATACTCATATATACTCATTATATCATTTATATATATATACTCATGAAGCTATTAAGGATGCTATACATAGGATAGATCATAGTATAGAAATGCTAGAGATCATGTAATCCATAAAGCATAAAACCTGCATGTTTGTGTGTGTGTGTGTGTGTGTGTGTGTGTGTGTGCTGGAGGGGCGGGGTCTAAATGTAAAGGTGCATGTTTGTAAACGGTACGTTCAAAGAAAGTACAGCGACACCACAAAGGCACGAAATCCTGCCGCTCGTAACATTGAACGTTGTCCTCTTTTCAGCACGGAGTGTCCCTTTTTTTTAAATGCGTTTTCCTTAGTAAGTCTTGGATCTGTCAAAGGAGACAAAAGCAGTATGGTAGACATTTCAAAGCACAGGATATATATCTATATATACACACACACACACACACACACACACACACACACACACACACACACACATGGACATTGTCCCGTACAAGGAGCTTTGGCTGGTGTTTTTTTCGAGGTCCGTCCCTCATCTTTTGTGAACACCGTCAACAGCTCCGACGAGCGAAAACATCTGTGCGTGGAATCCCGATCATAACAATTGTGCAAACACCACTAAACTCCCTTAGACTAAGCATAGGGGGGCTAATTCTTTCTTTCTTTCTTTTTTTGCGGCCCAACAAAGCGAGCGTCTGTAGGATTCCGGGAGTCACTATTCAATTTGCCGAAGAGCACAAGAGGCCATTAAACCATTCTCTCTCTGGCATTTCATTAATACCTAAGCATTTGGGCGAAATCGTGATGGACCTCTTTTTTTTGTGACCGGGTACAATAAAATAGCCACTGAAGCGCTTCAAAGTGAAGGCAAACATTCACACCGACCTCTTCTGAAGTCGAGATCAGTCGACGGCTTCGTGACCCGATGCTGCTTGGCCGACAAATAGTTAAGGAACCCGAAGCTTCCCGAGAGACTTAATTAGAAAGGCATAAACACATTAATATCGTCCGATGACGATTTAGCACGAACGCACACACACACACACACACACACACAGAGCGTAAAATACTACTTACACACTGGGCCTTACTACATCTGCACTATTTTATGTTATATGTATATTATATATATATATATATATATATATATATATATATATATATAGATATATATATATATATATATATATATATATATATATAACACTTCTAACCATACTGTTACATTATCTTCTTATAATACTTTACACATTTTTTCTTAACTGCTCTCGTTACACTCGTCTGTCTATCTATCTGTCTATCTATCAATCTATCTATCCATCTATCAACCATTAGATAGCAATGAAACATTATCTATAGGTAAATACATGACTATCCATCTATCTAATTGTGTCTGTCTGTCCATCCATTAGATAGCAATTAAACATTATCTATAGGTACATACACATCGATCCATCCATCCATCTATCCATCCACCCATCTCTCTCTCCATCAACCATTAGATAGCAATTAAACATTATCTATAGGTACATACACATCGATCCATCCATCCATCTATCCATCCACCCATCTCTCTCTCCATCAACCATTAGATAGCAATTAAACATTATCTATAGGTACATACATATCTATCTATCTATCTATCTATCTATCTGTATTTATTTTCTATCTGTCTGTCTATCTGTCTGTCTGCCTATCTATCTATCCATCCATCCAGCCATCCACCTACCATAAGATAGCAATTATACATTTTCCAAAGGTACATATCTATCTATCTCTCTATCTATCCATAGGTACATACATATCTATCCATCAATCCGTCTGTCTATCTATCTACCATTAGATATCAATTAAACATTATCAATGGGTACATATCTATCTATCCATCCATCCATCTCTTTCTATCCACCATTAGATAGTAATTACACATTATCCATAGGTACATACATATTTATCTATCTATTTATCTGTCTGTCTATCCATCTATCCACCATTAGATAGTAATTAAACATTATCCATTAGTACATACATGTCTATTCATCCATCCATCTACAATTAAACTAACATACTTCACTGTCCGGTATCTTAATATTTCATCATTGCATATGCAGGGTTTTGCTTATACAAAATTTTGCGAGATAAGACGAGACTCTTTTCCTCCGACGTCCCTTGATGTTTGATGTCTGTCAGAAAATCCAGATGTTCAATAAGGCATCACACGACTTAATAAACACAGAGAGAAGAAAGCAGATGAGGCACATTTTCTTCGTATCGGTCTAAAAGCAACAATCCACCCCCCCCTCTTTTTTTTTTTTTTACCCAACAGCTCTTCTTATCGAAGCACTTTTATACTTCCAGATGTTTTTGTTTTCCCCCTACGAGCGTTACACTCCATTTAAGTCGTTTCCGAATTTCCAGACCCCGTTCTCCAATTCCCTAATTCTCATTAATCTTATGCAGGCGAAGCACAGATTAGAGGAAACCTTAAATCGCCATTCGATGCACCATTTTTGTTTTCCACTTTCATAACCGGCCTGGCATAAACAGGGGCGTCGGGATAGGTGTCTTTAATTTAGAGATGTATGTAATTGCCGGTGAGAGGTTCCCCATCACGAGGGCTCCTCTTAGATGTGTGTCATCAAAGGGGTGAAAAAACGTTGACACAAATGATAAAAAAAAAAAAAAAAAAAAAACGGGATTTCTAATTAGAGTCCTCGTATGGGAGCCGCTCACAAACCCGACACTTGGAGTAAAAAAAAAGAAACGTCTTAACAAAGAACGCAAATATCTTCGATATATATATATATATATATATATATATATATATATATATATATATGAATGCGCAAAAACAACAAATCCTTCTTATATAACTGTGTTGAACAGGTTTGCGGTCGTGTGGATCTGCCACAGAGTTCACACTTTTATTGGCCCTCGCTGGCTTTTGCTACTGACTGACAGCCATGCGGGAAAATTACAGACAGGAAGAGCAGACGATAATAATGGCAGGCGTCGCAGAGATGAGCTGTGGAAGACATGGCAGGCTTGGAAGTGCAGACACCAGTCTGAGCAAAGGTAAAAAAAAAAAAAAAAAAAGAAAGGTTAGGAGCAGAGCAAGAGGTTGTGAGACTTCTTTTTTTTTTCAATTTAGTCTTTCAAGTCAAAGCCTGAGGTAAAAAGAATAAAATTGAGAAGAGTTAACATGCCACGAGTAATAATGCCACGAGCGAGTTCGGCTGAATTTCATGCGAGTAAAGCAGTAAACGCGTATCTGTCAGGTTTGTGTGGCTGAATATTACGCGTGCATTTGCACGTTACACTGAATACGGATTGCGTAATTTATAACGTACGTTTTAACATTTTATGACATCGTCCGCGTTTAATAAAATGCATTTGTGACTACTAGTACTAAAAAATAGCAATAATGATAACAATACCTTTATAAAAAAAAAACGTATAGCTAAACAAGTTATAACAAAACCGTTTACGAAATTTCGCTACACTCTACTTTTACTTACGTAATAGCGAACTCAGGTAGACATTCTACAACAGAATCGCTCATGTACCCCCCCCCCCCCCCCCCCCCCCCCCATCAATTTAACAAAGGAAATGTTCATGACTGTATTTAAGGGATTATTAGTATCTGTATTTTAGTGACGTATTTCCACTTTAAACTCACTATATTTCACAAATATTGCACTATTTTTCTCAAACGAGTTTTCGCAAAATCATTTGTAAAAAATAAAAATGCAGCAAGTGACCAATCAAAGACAAGCACAAACATTTTACCGTTCTGCATAAATTCCACATATTTTGAAAGGAATAAATGTTGGAAGAAACACTCGATTTGCCATGGCTAATATCCGTGCTAATATCCGTGCTAATATCCGCGTTAATATCCGCACAAATATCCGTGCTAACATCCGTGCTAATATCCGTGTTAACAATCCGTGCTATCATCGTGCTAACATCCGTGTTAATATCCGTGCTAAGATCTATGCTAAAATCCATGCTAATATCGTCCTAATATCCGTGTTAATATCCGTGCTAATATCCGTGCTAAAATCCGTGCTAATATCCGTGTTAATATCCGCGCTAATATCCGAGCTAACATCCGTGTTAATATCCGTGCTAATATCCGTGCTAAGATATCTAAAATCCATGTGTAATATCGTCCTAATATCCGTGCTAATCCGTGCTAATATCCGTGTTAATATCCGTCCGTGCTAACATCCGTGCTAATATCCGTGTTAATATCCGTGCTAATATCCGCGCTAACATCCGTGCTAATATCCGTGTTAATATCCGCACTAATATCCGTGCTAACATCCGTGCTAATATCCGTGCTAATATCCGTGCTAATATCCGTGCTAAGATCTATGCTAAAATCCATGCTAATATCGTCCTAATATCTGTGCTAAAATCCGTGCTAAAAACGATGCTAACATCCATGAGAGAATCCATGCTAATATCCATGCTAATATCCATCCCAATATCCATGCTAATATCCATGCTAATATCCATCCCAATATCCATGCTAATATCCATGGCCTTATGTTTAGGATTTTCTTTAAGGTTTTGGACTCATGAAAATCTTTATAGATATGAATCAGTCTTTGACTCATTAATATCACTAAGAGAAAAATATGGCATGTAAACGTAGCTGATTCATGTGAACATTACAGTAATATTAAAATACTTGAAAACATCTGAAGGTTAAGAGCTTTTACTGTTGTTCAAAGTGAATGTTTAAAGGGAACACGTTCACTTTTACTGGAGTAATATTTGTGTGTCACTGGGTTCTACATGATCTGCGACCTAAAATATGACTAAAATGTAACGTTATTCATTTTAAAGCTTGTTTTTTTTTTTTTTTAAAGTCTTTCAGGACGAGTAGGCCACACGAGGAGAAGTGTAGGTGGAAACTCGAATAGAATATCGTGTAAAAGTTCATTTATTTCACTAATGCAACTTCAAAGGCGAAACTAATATACGAGTACATATGCGTGCTTATACTTTTCTGATATAATGTTCTTATGTACAATCCTTGTTTTATTGATTGCATGCAATATCCTCATTTTCTGAGGATCGTGGATTTGGGGTTTTCATGTAAGCCATAATCATGTCAGTCATGACAAATCTGTCATGCTTCACATGTAATGAGTGTCGCTCTTAAATCAGATGTAGCTTTTAAGTTGAATTATTGAAATGAATGAACTTTTGAATGATATTCAGGTTTCCCCCCCCCCCCCGAGTTTCACCTATACAGTGGTACCTCGGTCGTTCTCGGTGTACGTCGGATTTTCCGTCTGGAACTTGGCGCCGGTTAACGTCGTTTCTTTCAGTTTCTGCCACGTTCCACTGGAGCGCCATCTAGAGGAACACGCTAATTGCTTTCCCGATCATGACCTGAGACAAAAGGGATAATTCAGTTCGGTTAACGTTGGATTCAGTCAAAGTCACTTTCCGAGAAACGACGTACACTGAGGTACTACTGTGTGTGTGTATGTGTATATACACACATATATATATATATATATATAATATATATATATATATATACACACATATACATATACATACATATACATACACTCATACTCCTTACATTTTCATGCAATAATCTGAACGTTCTACTAAAAATAGTCCTCGTTACTCCTCTCATTTCATCTTGTTTGTCATCGTTAAAACAAAAAATAAAACCCTATTTAGATTCTGTACCATTCAGACACTCTATTGGTTTCTGCGCGATCCCATCGCACATGCACACGACAAATCACAAACAACCGTCACACTCCAGCAAGGACAGAACCAGTGTTGGGGCTCGTTACACAAATAAATAAATAAAATAAATAAAATGACTCTGTTTATCAAAGTGTTTATACGGACTCATTTATTAAACGTGTGTTTTCTCTTCATCCCCTACAAATTGCGCTACTGTAGTGTTGTTCGTTAGAGAGACGTGTGAATAAATTAGCGATTGTGATTTACCCGCCCTAAGCTTTTGTCCTTGAAGGCATTTCTTTACATTACTTTTATACTTTCGAAACATTTGTAGTTACTTGAGTCGATTCTTCCACAGGAGTCTTTTTAAACCCTAATATCTAAACTTCTACCCGAGGAATGAAGTGAATACTTTTGACACCAGTGAGGAGACGATGCTGAGACCCACTATAAGAAGCAGCCAGCAGATTCATTATAATGCTGTGGGAAATGCAATGGTGTGGGAAATTCTTCAGCCCTATGATTAATCTGCATGATGCACCATGTATGACGTCCCATCGCCATTGTAGCATAGATGCAGGCCAAATACACTCCATCATGCCAACTGTACTCCCTAATAAATCAATAATGAACACTGTCACACGGATTAGGAATGGGTTATAGAATGTGACAGAGTTTAATGTGTTGCCTCGGCCTTCGAGCCAATCAAATACAAACACGAACAAACACTTTACGAACCTGTAAAAATTGAAGGTACCATGGGTTCAAACCCCACCACCACCAAGCTGCCACTCGTGGGGCCCTTGAGCAAGGCCCTTAACCCTCAATTGCTCACTAGTAAGTCGCTCTGGATAAGGGCGTCTGCCAAATGGTGGAAATGTAACAAAGAACCTAGTGAACGAGTACATTTCCTGAATGTGGTTTTTTTTCTATTCCTCTGTCTCAGTGTTTGTCCTTCGATAGTGTAGTGAACACGGACAGGCGTCTTTCTTCTGTTTTTTTTTTAACAATACAAATTGTATTAAACCTCGTATATTAAAAACGCTTGAGAAAAAGCAAGTGATGCTAATGATGGTGCTAAAAAGCGCCGCATACAGCGAATGCAGTAAACTGGCGTTTTTATAGCTTATAGCTTACGAACATGCGTAGTCAATAGCGAATGCCATGCTACGAACGAACGTTTGGAATGTAAGGATCGGGGCCCGTCTTCATATGTGATTCCTGGAGGCCCCAAATCACACTTACCAGACTTCCAGGATAAGCTGCTAAACGTTTTACAGTCGGAGGATTCACTTAAAGGGCCTTAAAAGTGTCTTGGTAGAACTTAAACATCAAATGGACTTAAACATCAAATTGAACATCATCCTTTTATCAATAGAAAAAGACTTCCATAGCAGGAGTCGTCAGTATGAAAAGAGACAATGCTAACATTCGAGCGAACATTAATTGAGAACACCCCCAACCACCCCCCTTCCCACGACCCATGTGTCACTTTGTTTAAAGTCGTAGTGAACGGGTAACATTCCTAGCTATGATCTTAGCTTATCTGTTAAAGCTTTCATCACCTCCCCAGGCTTAGTAAATATAATGTAATTATGTCAACAAAGATAGAGAGAAGAGAGAGAGAGAGAGAGAGAGAGAGAGAGACATACGGAGAGAAAGATGCATAGTATAGCAAACCTTTTAACGCAATCCATTCTACTCAGAACCGCTAATGTAAGGCATAAATAAATTTTCTAAAAAAGAAACAAAAAAACAAACAAAAAAAAAAAACACTGTAAAACGTTAGGGAATGTCTTGTTTATTCATCTTGTCCGCTTTGATATCTCTGTATTACCTCAGCATTGATGCTTCTTTCATTATTTCTAATTGCAGGGGAAGGGGGGACAAAATGAGCTTTGGTTTCATTTTTTTTCGCCTGTTTACATTGAAACGAAACTGCTTGGACTGTTCATAATATGAAATCAACCAGCGTGTAAGTAAACAACATGCCGGATTCCACGCAAGTTCACCGCCGAGTCGTATGACGTTCCCGAGCTTAAAAATAAATCAAATCGTGTAATAGGCATATATGCTTATTTTCGTATTATCATTATTAGGTTGTTAAAGTAATCATGATTTCGAAAAGCGGTCGCGCTTGTGTTTAACGTGAAGAAGGAATAATCTCGCCTCAGTCTGTAACGCTGTGGAAGAATCGAGTTAAATGTAAATCGCAGCAGATACCTTATCTCTTATCACGATCATTCATGAATTGAACATGAGAGAGGGAAAGTAAAGCTAAAAGAAAACCCAAACAGGCTCCAAGAGGATAATTAGAAGTAAAAAAAAAAGAAGAAAAACCCACAGAAGATGGTTCAATGGATCGCACAAAGCGCCTTTTTTTAGTCCGACATCATCTTAATGCGCACATTCAGTATACTTTTTATTCCAAAGTACACATTTTCCAACCTTATTTATTTAATGTGTTTAGTATCAGTTGTAGTGGTATGGCTGTGAGTCTGCTGGGTTCGGCCTCCAGCGGGTGTGAGGAGAT
>JACRUU010000015.1:8975127-8980127 GCA_030449085.1 Kryptopterus vitreolus | reverse complement strand
ACACACAGACACACACGCAGATTATTTTAAGAGGAGGAAAAAAGAAACTAAATCAATCCAATTACTGGCAAGTATTTTGGAATATAGAAGGAAACTGGAGAACCCAGGAGGAAAAAAAACACACCCCTCCAAGCCTGGACAAGAATCTGCATGCACACAACCAGAGCTTTTTCGGGATTCAACCTGTATCTGCGAGGCATCAATGCATCTCCACGGTATATTTATATAATGACACTTGCGGAAGAATGTATGATCAAACCGTGATCTTTTCCAGAAGGCCGGTGAAGGCCGGGACCTTTTGGCTGTGATTACTCAGAGCGACAGTAGGCTTTAGCGTACTCGCCCGAGACTGCACGCAGGTGACTCTTACAGAGCTGTTCTTATCGCAACGAAACAGCCCTCTTCAACCACCCGAGTCTAATCTTCTGTCCAAGCACAGGTGTTTCTCATCCAAACAAACCTGTTGACAAACAACAGGCTTCAAACAGAGGATCTTCCCAGTTAAAAGCGAATGATGTGGATTCCAGATGAAGTTCGGGATTCGAAAGAAGCCCGTTTAACAGTCTGGCCAGACTAATCTCGACTGTGAGATAATAGGCTTACCTGGGCGAATTAACAGATGTAGGACATTAGAGGCCGGTTTACTCTAGATCCGGAACGGGGGGGGGGGGGGGGGGGGGGGGGGGGGGGGGGGGGGGGGGGGGGGGGGGGGGGGGGTTTATGGAGCTCGCTCGCCCTCTATTATTAAACTTTTTTGGTAATATTAGAAACGCTGTAAATATGTCCAATTATAGAATCACCTTTGCTCACTTTACACTTATACTTTTATATATATATATATATATATATATATATATATATTAATATATATATATATATATATATATATATATATATATATATATATATATATATCTTATTTTTATTCCATTTTTATTTTTCTTTTCTTTCTTTCTTTTTTTTTTTTCTTTCTGCATTTATTTTTTCACTATTTTCTTCTTCTTTTTCATTTCCGGTATGTTTACATGTTGGACGGTCGAACAAAGAAATGTAACAAATACATTTTGTAGAAAATAGTGTTTTGTATAATCAAATTTCAATCGCCATAGTCAAAGATTTAATCATACGCAGGGCGAGAATAGATCTATCTATCTAAATATCTATCTATTTATCTATCTATCTATATATCTATCTATCTATATCTATCTATCTATATCTATCATCTATATATATTTAATACTATATAATATTGCTATCTATCTATCTATCTATCCACCCATATCTATCTATCTATCTATCTATCTATCTAGTATCATCTAAGAAATAATTAGAGACAATGAGAGAACATACATATATGTATATACCCATCTATCGATTTATCCACCCATCCACCTCCTATCTATCTATCCATCTATCCATCCATCCATCCATCCATCCCATATCCATCTGTCTATCCATATCTATCTATCTATCTATCTATCTATCTATCTATCTATCTATCTATCTATCTATCTATATCTTAAAGAAATAATTATAGACAATGAGAGAACATACATATATGTATATATCCATCTATCGATTTATCCACCCATCCACCTATCTATCTATCTATCCATCTATCCACCCATCTATCCATCCATCTATCCATCCATCCATCCATCCCATCCATCCATCCATCTATCCATCCATCCATCCTCCATCCTCATCCACCCATCCATCCATCCATCTATCTATCTGTCATCCATCCATCCATCTATCATCTATCTATCTATCTATCTATCTATCTATCTATCTCTTATCTGAGAGGAACTAATCTCTTAGAAATAATTTAGACAAAATTGAGAACATACATACAGACGTACCCGCAAAATTGTTGGTACCCTTTGGTCAATGAAAAAAAAGTCACAATGGTCACAGAAATAACTTTAATCTGACAAAAGTAATAATAAATAAAAATTCTATAAATGTTAACCAATGAAAGTCAGACATTGTTTTTCAACCATGCTTCAACAGAATTATGTAAAAAAATAACTCATGAAACAGGCATGGACAAAAAATGATGGTACCCCTAACTTAATATTTTGTTGCGCAACCTTTTGAGGCAATCACTGCAATCAAACGCTTCCTGTAACTGTCAATGAGACATCTGCACCTCTCAGCAGTTATTTTGTATTTTGGCCCACTCCTCATGAGCAAACTGCTCCAGTTGTGTCCGGTTTGAAGGGTGCCTTTGAAGGGTTCCTTTTCCAGACTGCATGTTTCAGCTCCTTCCAAAGATGCTCAATAGGATTGAGGTCAGGGCTCATAGACGGCCACTTTAGAATAGTCCAATTTTTTCCTCTTAGCCATTCTTGGGTGTTTTTAGCTGTGTGTTTTGTGTCATGTGTGTTTTGGGTCATCCTGTTGCAAGACCTATGACCTGCGACTGAGACCAAGCTTTCTGACACTGGCTAGTACATTTCTCTCTAGAATTCCTCTCAAGATAGAATTCTTGATAGATTTCATTGTATTTCATGTACCCTGCACAGATTCAAGACACCCTGCACAGATTGCCAGACGCAGCAAAGCAGCCCCAGGACATAACAGAGCCTCCGCAGCAAAGCAGCCCCAGACCATCCATGTTTTTCACAGTAGGGACAGTGTTCTTTTCTTGATATGCTTCATTTTTTCGTCTGTGAACATACAGATGTGCTGATGTGCCTTGGCAAATGCCTTAACTTCGATTTTTGTCTCATCTGTCCACAGTGTCCACATTCTCCCAGAAGCTTTGTGGCTTGTCAACATCAACATGTAGTTTGGCATATTCCAGTCTTGCTTTTTTATGATTCGTTTTCAACAATGGTGTCCTCCTTGGGCGTCTCCCATGTAGTCCACTTTGGCTCAAACAACGACGGATGGTGCGATCTGACACTGATGTTCCTTGATGTTCCTTGAGCATGAAGTTCACCTTGAATCTCTTTAGAAGTCTTTCTAGGCTCTTTTGTTACCATTCAATCCGTCTCTTAATTTGTCAGCACTCCAGGGAGTTAATAGATGGTGTGGTGCATCTATCGTTTTGCTTTACCTTTAACGTTTTCTATAATTTTCTTTCTGCTTTTCTTTTCCTTTGCTTCCTCTGGTCCAAAAAAAGAGGCGATGATTTGACAAAAACTTCAATTAACATGACATTATTTTCTTGATAAATTCCAGGATCTCAATCATTTATAGATTTTTTATTTATTATTACATTAAAATAATTGTGACTTTTTCTTTCATTGACCAAGGGTACCAACAATTTGTCCAACATCTATCGGTCCATGATCCACTATCTATCCATCCCTTATCTATCGGTCTAACGACAAGCGAGTAAAAGAAAATGATTTGCGACTAAACATTGGCAGCGAGCTTTATAACATCACAGTGCAGCTGTCATTGGTCATTATGAGCTGAATCTATTAAGACCTTCAAGTTCTTCCATCACCAGACATTACTTGTCGTCTACAGAAAACAGTTCGAACCCTTTGTTAGCCGTCCAATATACGAGCCCCAAGTGTCGCACAGCACACCAGCCAATTAAAGACCAATCGAGGAGTATTAAAGGGTAGCAAAACGCAACCACATGTAATGCATATATGCTACAGGGTGGCAAACACAGACTCCAGTGTTTCCAGGAGCGTGTGGTCTTGGGCGTGTGGCAGAACAGAACGCAGGGCGATGAATTTTGGACCGGGTTCGTACGGCGTCGGGTTCGCAATACATTAACACAAAGGCACTTTCTTCTGCCGATCGTTTGCTGTGAAATTTATATGGACGATTGGGTCACTTTTGGATCCTCGGACAAATCTCATTATTCTACTTTCCATCTTTCGGACCGTGCGTATTTTATTTTTATATTTATTTATTTATTTATTATTTATTTATTTATTTATTTATTTATTTCAGTGCGTGTCACCTTGCATGGCGATCCTCATAAAGCGATGCGGAAACACCGACCTTCAAAACGTTTTATAAGTTTATAACGCTAAATTTGACTTCTTTTAGCAGTTGCCGAATCCACACTACATATACTTAGTGGCCAGTCCCCCCCCCGTCCCATGAAATCATGGTTTTCATTTGTATTGATACAGCCAATAGGGAAGGGGGAAATAGAGGAGAGGGAAAAAAAGAGAAAAAAAGAAAAAAAAAAAAAAGAAAAAAAAAAAAAAAACGAAAAAGCAAAAAAAAAAAAAAAAAAAAGTAAAAAAAAAGTGAAAGAATATTTGTGCATCTATCTTATGAAATACATTGTGTTTTTCTGTGTTTTTCTTTCTTCGATGAGTCGAACCTAAAGGACGGACTTGTGCCACGTCCTCAGAATATTGCAACTTGTTTTGTCTCTTGTCTCTACCCTGGCCTTCCCTATCTCGCTGTACCGGCCCGATACAGGAGCCGAAAAGAAGTCTGCAACGTCCTTAGACCTGTTATCCTGGGTTGTAAACCGACGCACACACTTAAGCTCCCCTCCTGTATATGCTCCCCGCACACATTCATTATCAGTACACGAAGATGTGCACATTCCCGAGGCTGTTCATCTTCTCTCAAACACACATCTTCCGTGTAACATTCTGATTGGCTTTTGATTGTAACCACCCTTGATTTGGGCAAGTTCTTTTCTCGCATATAATCTGCTGTTTGACAATGTTATGTTGAGCTGAGCTGAGCAAATAAACCTTACCCGATTCTTGTGTTGGTGCATTTGTGAAAGCTCCCGAGCGCTCGTATTGGATCCTGATCTTCTGATCCTGACTTGAACCTAGGCTGCAGATGACACGAGGCTGTTAAGGAACTGTCCTTACAAAAAGAAAAAAAGATGCCGAGTAAATTATGGAGAATGTGAGCAAGACAATTATCTAGAGAGAAAAAAGAGAAAAAAAAGAAAGAAAAAAAAACAAAAAAAAAAAAAAAAAAAAAAAAAAAAAAAAAAACTAAGAAAAAATAGAAAAAAATAGAAAAAAAAATAAGAAAAAAACTCTGGGTAAATT
>JACRUU010000015.1:8962627-8970127 GCA_030449085.1 Kryptopterus vitreolus | reverse complement strand
AAATAAAGCGATGCGTTTGGAACCGCTGCAGCGTCGCGGACGGACCTTCGCCCTCGTAAAAATCCACTCCGCACATTTAAATAAATGCACTTGTCAGCATTCTGCCCGATTCCCAAGGACGTTACCCCGGGACTACTTGTCTGTGACAAAAACCAGACGAGGGCCACCAGAGCCTCTGTCTCTAGAGGCCTGTTCATCAACTGGATCAACAAGATGACAGGAGGAGGAAGGCAGTGGCCTCTCTTTCCACTCAGATCCTGAGCCTCTGAGTGCTTCCATGCACACAAACCATCCATCACTCAAAACGTTTCGGCCTCTGTAATCCGGACCTGCATGCAGGAGGAGGAGGAGGAGGAGGAGGAGGAGGAGGATACAGACTTCCTTGATTAAACTGCAACTCTTTAGCCAATCCTAAGCATTCCGGAATCCAAATTAAGGGCTTAGAAACAAGCGACACATCGTTTATGTGTTTGTTATTAAAGAACAATTTAAGACAATAACAATTTAATAACTTTAACAATTATGGGTTTATATTATATACTAATGTGTACATTGTAAAATAATAATAACATATAAATATGTCACATATTTATATATATATATATATATATATGTATATGTATATATATATATATATATATATATATATATATATATATATATAAGTATGTGTATGTGTGTGTGTGTGTGTGTGTGTGTGTGTTTTCTTCGTTTCCTTTTTTTTTTTTTATTCTTTTCGAATTATTTTCTCTAAGGTGTCAGACTGAGGTGGACTCATATATTATATATATATATATATATATATATATATATCTATATATATATATATATATATATATATATATATATATATATAAGATATTATACACATACACAGTGTTTGTTGTTGGGGAGTAACTAGTTACCAGCGTTATGTAATTTAATTACAAAATAAAAGTAACAGTGATCCGTTACAATTACAGAGAAAAAAAAAATGTGTAATTAAATTAATTACTTTTGAAAATGTATAAGATTACAGATCCCAAAGCCCCTCCCCTCCGATTTGAACTCTGATGCAACTCAATTTCGATACTATAACCCACTTTTTCCGAGCGCCACCTAGTGGACAAATGAAAGTAGTCAAAAAGTAATCAAATGTAATCAGTTAAGTTTACTTTTATAAAGTAATTGAAAAGTTACACTACTTATTACATTTTATTACATGATTCATTTTGGCTAATGACATTACATTATTGCACTGATGCATTTACATTTATGGCATTTGGCAGACGCTCTTATCCAGAGCGACTTACAACTGCGCAATCGAGGGTTAAGGGCCTTGATCAAGGGCCCCACTAGTGGCTACTACCTCCCTAGTGATAGAGTTTTGGTGGACAATCAACAAATTAATCATTAATAAGAATTTGACTGTAATCATATCCAAGCTCTCCTGAGGTGAGATACCGGCCAGGGTTCGAGTCCATGTTAGTGTGTAGGGTAAGACCATATCTGCACTGTTTAATGAGAAACTGAATTTGCAATAAAATAGCTTCAATATAATACAATAACACATTCTTGAATATAAGCAAATATTTCTTGTTTATAATATTATAGGACCGAAGAAACAAAGTCGTCTTATTTATTTACGATTAAGCAACTAAATACTTTCGTTTGTCTACTGGTAGCTAAGGTTCGAGAAACAAAAAAGCCTTAATATGTCTATTTCAGGCTTGAAATGAGAATAACTCGATTGCTTTTAGAATCTTCCGCCTGCTTATAGTGCGACATATTAAACATATTTAATATGTATATATTTTATATATATAATATATATATAATAAAGTTGAACGTAAAGATATTGCCACCAATTTTATTCTATGAACCAAACGATCCATCTGCCGTTCGAAGAATACAATAAATAAATAATGTACAGTTGTTATGGCCAGTGTAATAACACACTCCAAGCAGTATATATATACACACATACACAATGTTTATATGGCATACTAATGTTTACATTGTAGTGGATTATGTAGTGATGGTTAAAAAAACAACAATAAATAATGTATATATAAATAATAGTGCCATTATTTATTGTTGTTTTTTAACCATCACTACACATATATGCAGGCTTTTTTATGGATTTACGTACAGCAGCTTGGAGTGTGTTATTACACTGGCCATGAACATCTGTACATCATTTATTATCAGAACGACGGCAGATGGATGATTTGGTTCATAGAATAAAATTGGTGGCAATATCTTTACGTTCGACTTTATAATACACGTCCCTGACAAAAGTCTTGTCGCTTATCTATTTTGTAGAAACACCTGCTATTAACCTTGCTATTATTGACTTTTAATTAATCAATTGGTGTTAGAAATAGCTCGTATGAACAGGTAAAACCCTCCCAAATGATGTTTAATGCACTGAAATAAATGAGTTTCACTGAAAAAAGATTTATCATTTAATCAAAACAGAAAGGTCAAATTTTGGCAAGACAAAAGTTTTGTCGCCTATACAGAAATTGAACAAATTTACTGCAAATACAAAAATATGTCAGCAAATTAAGTAGTGGTGCTGTGAGATCCAAATGTAATATCTTGTATGACTTCCATGAGCTTGAAGGACTGCATCCATGCGGTTTGGCAAGGATTCATACAACTTATTGATGAAGTCATCAGGAATAGCAAAGAAAGCAGTCTTGCAAGCCTCCCAGAGTTCATCAATATTTTTTGGTTTAGTCTTCCATGCTTCCTCTTTCATCCTACCCCACATATGCTCAATGATGTTCAAGTCTGGTGACTGGGCTGGCCAATCCTGGAGCATCTTGATCTTCTTCGCCCTGAGGAACTTTGATGTGGAGATGGAAGTATGCGATGGAGCACCATCCTGCTGCAGAATTTGGCCTCTTTTATGGTTGGGAATATAAGAGGTAGCTGAGATTTCTTGGTATTTTAGACTATTGATGTTGCCTTCCACCCTGCAGATCTCTCGTACACCCCCATACTGGATGTAACCCCAGACCATGATTTTTCCTCCACCAAACTTCACTGTTTTCTGGGTGAATCTCGGATCCATGCGGGCTCCAGTAGGTCTCCTGCAATATTTGCGGCGACTGTGGTGTAATTCAACAGAAGATTCATCTGAAAAATCCACCTTCTGCCACTTTTCCAGCGTCCATCCTTTTAGCAGGCTGTGGGCCTTGGCAAATGCCACACGGTTTTTCAATCGTCTTTTGTTTAGTGCTGGCTTCTGGGCACTGATTCGACCATGGAGGCCATTTCGAGATAGAATCCGACAAACTGTTCTGGTTGACACGGGGACTTCAGTTGACCAGGTCATATCTGTGTAGTAAAAGCACAATTTACATGCGTTTTCTGTTCCTCAAACTACAGGGCAAAGAGCCTGCTCCCAAAACTATGTTTAAAATGCCTGGTATTCGGCGTGCATTACAAGGCCGTAAACAAGCAAATAAAAAAAAATGCCCGGCACCCAATCATTGGCGCAAACGACGGCACGGCGCGCCATGTTTATGCAAATCGCCGTTCTGCTTATCTATTACCAAAGTCGTGGTCCTGATGCACATACATGTGGACATGCAACGGATACGGCGGCGGGAGAATACACCAAACACAGCTGTGCTTACGGTAGGAGCAGGCAACGCAAACATCCTATTGCTTCCTCTACCCATCACACAGTGTACATCTGTTAAGAGCTCGTGACGGAAAGAAAGCCTCGCTAAACAAATACGTCTGGGAGGATGACGCAATCGTGATCGTATCTTTCGGCCAGGGACCGAAAAAAAAAAGTGATCTTGCGTTGACAAAATAAATGACATTGCATGTAATTAGGGATCCATTAAAAGACTTTTGAAGCTCAAAGCCGGCACAAATAGCCGAGCGGAACACGGCAATAACAATGAGGTGTTTTGTGCTACCATGAGGATCGCTATTTATATACTCATGCTGCGGGATGTTTTTGCGATGTAGCTAATGACACGAGTCACGGGGAAATGATAAAAACGCAAACGCACCGGACCAAAGAACGCTAACACACACACGCCTTATTTTCGAGCTTCCCAGGATGCTGAAATTCTATTTACACTGCCGTTATTGAATAATGCGCATCGAGGCGAATTACGTTAGGGAGTGAAATACAAATCGTCCCCCAAGTCGATGTTCTGTGACATTCGCATTGCGCAAAAAAAAAAAACAACAAAAACACAAAAAAAACAAAAAAACAAAAAAATAATAATAATACAAAAATAACCATTGTAAATGTATTTATTTTTTACATTGTAGCATTAGTAGCGCCCTCTATATGGCAAAGCTGCCCACCGAAATGTGGGTAAAAGAAACACTCGAGCGATCTCTTCCAGAAACACTTGGCCTAACACTAAAAATAAATAAATAAGTAAATAAATAATACATTTAAAGTTGTTTGTATCGTAAGTTTGTAATCGATCATACCAGAGTTCTTTTATTCTTCGACGGAGACTTTTTGTACTTCTAAATGCTGTAAACAAACCCCCCCCCCCCCCCCCCCCCCCCCCCCCCCCCCCCCCCCCCCCCCCCCCCCCCCCCAATACCACGCCGTTAAGCGAGGATCTGAGCGAGGATCAGATTCCCATCAAACACTAATAAAAGTAAAAAAAAAAAAAAAAAAAGAAAAAAGAGAAATGCTTTGCATGTGGGGGAAAAAAAGAAGGAGGAGGAGGAACGAAGCAAAACAGCATTATTACAGCTAATGCACGTCTTCTTTATAATTAACCTGGGAGAGGTCACAAATCAAAGGGATTCTCGTGCCGGTGGCGCCGCGCTGCACTCGAACCAAAAACGCTCGCCTCTGACACACCATGTGACGTGTGGTGAGTTTTGTTCGCCTCCCTTTTTCATTTATTATTCGTTTTACTGGTCGTTTGCTTGTTATTGAATGGTGACTGATGGATGGAATGTTGCTAATGACAGTTAAAAAATAATAATAAAATAATAATAATAAAAAAAAACACAAAGAACACAAAAAAATTATAATACAAAAATAACAATTGTATATGTATTTATTTATGCTATGACAGTAAAAAAAAAAAAAAAAAAAAAAAAAAAAAAAAACCACATACAAAAAACAAAAAAAAAAATAATAATACAAAAATAACAATTGTAAATGTATTTACGCTAAATGACTGTAAAAAAAAAAATTTAATAATAAAAAAAACATACAAAAAAACTAAACAAAAAAAAACAATAATACAAACATAACTGTAAATGTATTTATTTATGCTAAATGACTGTAAAAAAAAATGTAATAAAAAGAATTGATAATTAAAAAAACATACAAAAAAACTAAACAAAAAATAATAATACAAAAATAACAATTATAAATGTATTTATTTATGCTAATGACAGTAAAAAAAAAAAAAAAATTAAAAAAACCACATACAAAAAACAAAACAAAAAAATAATAATACAAAAATAACAATTGTAAATGTATTTATTTATGCTAAATGACTGTAAAAATCATTTGACTACTGCACGAGCGAGTTTAGCTTTTAGGGTCAGTGTAGAACCTCATGGTGCTGGTTTAATATGTACTAGAGTAGCTACGGAGCTCCAGGACTGGAAGGCGGGCTTTATTAGCATGACAAGGAGATCAAAGTGAGGCGTCTGATGGGCAGGAACAGTGCACGATTGTCTGGGCCGTCAACGCAATGAAGAATGGGACGTCCTCGTGTTGCCTGATGGCACTGCCGAGCAACATCACGGCACGGGAGGAATCGTTTTTTTGGAAGCTGGGGTCAGAGAGCACGATACGGCGTCCCCTGGAGCACACGAAAGTTAAGGGCCTTGCTCAAGGACCCAATGGTGGCAGCTTGGTGATACCGGAGCTTCAGACCCTCCGGGGACACGCCTACACTTCCATGTATACACTCCACACAAAGCAAAATACACAAATCACAAACACTATTATGCATTATGTAAACTAGCACTAAAGTGAGTTATCCAGCGCCTTAAACCACTGCCCTACACCCTGTGTGTGTGTGTGTGTGTGTGGTGTGTGTGTGTGTGTGTGTGTGTGTGTGTGTATGTATGTATGTATCATGTATGTATGTATGTATGTGGTGTGTGTATGTGTGTATGTGTATATGTATATATATATATATATATATATATATATATATATATATATATATATATATATATATATATATATATATATATATATATATATATATATATATATATATTATGGGGAGGAGGTGGTGGCTTAGTGGTAAGGTGTTGGACTCTGGACCAGAAGATCGCAGGTTCAAACCCCACCACCACCATCAAGCTACCACTAGTGGGCCCTTGAGCAAGGCCCTTAACCCTCAATTGCTCAGTTGTAAGTCGCTCTGGATAAGGGCGTCTGCCAAATGCCATAAATGTAAATGTAAATGTGTTGTGTATTTACACACCGAGAGCGCCGAGTACCCAAACCCCAATCTTAGAATCCTTCTAAGCGTGAATGGCTTTACTTAGGATTTTAAAGACCGAACAACATTCCAGGTGTTTAAAAAACGCCGCGACCCGAAAGGTATAATTCGGCGCCGTCGCGGGAGTCCTTATTGCCTCGTCTATTTTGGGTCCTAAACCCCGAAGACTGCGTAGGCCGCGGTAAAGAAAACACGCTTTAAACCTAATTCGAGCCAAAAAAAAAAAGGAGGAGATCTGCTTGGCTGCGGCGATCGAGGCCGCTGCGCTTTTTCTTGCGAAAGCACCCTAATGAGAGCAGACAATCAAATTCACATTTGAAAGGAGGGGGGGGAAAAAAAAACAAGAAAAAAGGCAAAATGCTGTGTGTAGCCTCAGTCCAGCGAGCACGCCATTTCTCATCACGTTTCGCTTTAACAAGAGGCCCCGCTGATGCGCCGCCGCATGTGAGCGCTGTCAGGGACGACAGCCAAAATGTTTTGTTTTTTTTTCGTTTCGCAAGCAGCAGCCGGTTGATTTACTGCAGAGAATGGATTTAAGCTTCGCAGAGGAACATGCGGAAGCCATGACACCGCCGCAAAAACACCGGGAGGCAATATTGCATTTTTTTTTTTTTTCCCTCCACTGAATTTGAAGCCTCAGGGGGTTTTTCTCCGGGTTCTCCGGTTTCCTCCCCCGGTCCAAAAACATGCACGGTAGGTTGATTGGCACCTTGGAAAAATTGTCCCTAGTGTATGAATGTGTGTGTCCTGTGATGGGTTGGCATTCCATCCAGGGTGTATCCTGCCTTAATGCACATAGACGCCTGAGATAGGCACAGACTCCCCGTGACCCGAGGGAAGATCGGATAAAGCGGTAGAAGATGAATGAATTTGAATGTGATAAATAAGCGTGAAAAACAACAACAAAAAGCTCAAAGCAGCTTTGACGGAGAACCCTAGCGGAGACGGAACGCGCGCGCTGCAAAACAAACTGAGTCGCGCGCCAGATATCCCTGTATTATTGTGACACGCTGTATTACTGGTTGCGCTGGCACGATGGCAGGGACCC
>JACRUU010000015.1:8945127-8960127 GCA_030449085.1 Kryptopterus vitreolus | reverse complement strand
GACCCCTGATTTGCTTGTATAATAACGTATTCAGCCACAAAGTATATATATATATACTATATATATATATATATATATATATATATATATATATATATATATATATATATATATATATATATATATATATATATATCTATATATATATCTATATTATATATATCACACTACTGATGTAGAGAGAGGGTGAAGTTAGTGTTGCATTTTATCCCAATGGTATACAATAGGGTTGAAGTTGATGCTTTATAGCACACAAATCACACAAAACACCCTTTAAAATTGTGTAAAAAAAAACAAACAAAAAAAACAAAAAAACATCTCAATAATGCCATTCAGTTTTGACAATTTTGAAAATAAAGCCTTCATAGTGTCTTATAAAGAGTGTAGGCTACATAGGATGCTTATAAGGTCTTCTGAAGAACCATATAATAATCAAGTCGGTTTAAAAAAAAAATGTACCTTTCGAGTAACACCATGTCAGCAATTCATCAATCCGGCGTGTCGGGGAGACTCTAAAATTTCAAACGACATTTTGTTATCGTTTATATTACTATTATATTAATGAATCTACTCTTCCTACCTACCCGTGTCTTTTGGGAGCGCTTCCGTCCACCACACAGCTGCACCGTTCGTTTGCGACGTTGGGTTTTTTTTTTCCCTGTTTTTGAACAAAGCCCAAAAATAAATAAATAAATAAAAAAAAAAACACCGCATTTTTTTATTTTTATTTTTTAAATACCAGAAATGTTTATTCATGTGGCTGCTCTCTGACCTTGGGGGAAAAGAAAATGCTTTGTCACGTACGTCACAACAAACCAAAAAATGCGCCGGGAATATCGGTCGGCCGATTCCGAGTTTATAAACGATCCAATGAGATGCTATTAAAGGAACAGTTTGTACATTTAAGAGCCTTCGGTGGACTTTAAGGTGAATCGTAATAAAAAAATAAATAAACTCCTCCTCCTGCTATTAAATTACATTTGCCTCGGAAGAATGGCACACAAGGCTGGGATGGAGGCCAGAGAAATACAAGCAAAAGCCCGCCCCCCCAAAAAAAAAAACAAATAAAATAAATAACTACTCCTCTGTTTGTTTGTTTGTTTGTTTTTTATATGTAAAAAAAAAAAAAAAAAGCACTTAACAATGACAAACTGTACCTTTACCTCACGTACATCAGTGCATTGAACGAAATTTGACTTAGGGTTGTCTCACAGGACGGGCAAAAAGGCACAATCACCCAGAGACCCACACGAACTACACCTCATCACCTACACCATGTGTAATGGAAGGTGGTGTTTACAGCATTGTAGAAACCAACAAGGATTGCGTTCTGACAAACGAAATACAGGGCATGACGTAATGTGGTAATAATAATACATCAATGGAAACAAAACACAAAAAACGAATGGCAACAGGTCAATACGATTCATTCCCGCGGCGAACCCTGTGCCTATCCCGGGCGTCTTAGAGGCGGGATACACCCTATATGGAATACCAACCCATCACAGGGAACACACACACACTCACACATACGCACACAACGGAGCCAATACTGTGTATTGTTTTGGACCAGGGAGGAAACCAGAGGAAAAAAAGAAACCCCTGAGGCACAGGGAGAACATGCAAACTCAGGGCACAAACACACATATATAGAGCGGAGACGGGACCCCAATCTCAGGGGTGTGAGGTGAACGTAAACCTGAAAACATGTTGCTCGGCAGTTTTAGGTCTTCTTTGTTGTGTTTTTCCATTCCCGAGGGCTCATCAATAAAGGTACAAAACACAACAAAGAAGACCTAAAACTGTCGCTAGAATTCCATGCAACACACACATATGGGACAAAACGCCTCTCCAAAAACAAATGGTCTCTAGATGTATATGGACACAAGACCTGATGTCACACGGTGTTTAAAACGTTACGGCAGCCTCCGAATTCCAAAATGACTATTATTTCCTTAACATGGTGCATATACCATTTTTGTTGTTGTTGTTGTTTTATTGTAAACAGAATTTGACACTTGCGAATGATTGCATTTATTTATTTACTTTTACAATTTAGTGGTTTAGTGGTTAGCACGTTCGCCTCACACCACCAGGGTCGGGGTTCGTTTCCCGTCTCGGCCATGTGTGTGTGGAGTTTGTGCATGTTCTCCCCGTGCCTCAGGGGGTTTTTCTCCGGGTTCTCCGGTTTCCCCCTCCTCCCCGGTCCAAAAACATGCACGGTAGGTTGATTGGCACCTTGGAAAATTGTCCCTAGTGTATGAATGTGTGTGTGTGTGTGTGTGTGTGTGTGTGTGTGTCCCTGCGATGATGTTGGCATTCCATCCAGGGTGTATCCTGCCTTAATGCCCATAGACGCCTGAGATAGACACAGACTCCCCGTGACCCGAGGGAAGATCGGATAAAGCGCTAGAAGATGAATGAATTTAGTGTCCCAATATTTTTGAATTGAGTGAAGTGTACACTGCATGTCACGTACATTTGATTTGTATTCTTAAAGTGAATATAATCATTCCGCCCGCTTTAAATCCACTACTAATTATTGTTATTAAAATACTCGAGAGAATATGCTGTCCGGCGTTTGACTCCTCAAAACTTCACCCCCCCCCCCCCCAACCCCCCCAGTCTTTTCACTTAGAAAAAAAATCGATTTCAATTACTGTTTACAATCTTTCACCCAAACAACACACATTTGCAAATCAATATCAGGTATCCAAATGTTATTTAGCATTTAAGTCTGAATTATAGAGCCACGTCTTCTACATGACCACAATTCATGCCGGTTCCACCAAACGGATCGAAAGGTCCGTCTAAGCATGGGTTTTTTTTGTTGTTGTTGTTGTTTTGTTTTTTTTTAAGTGGGCAGTAGTTATTGTGCTGTACTGGAATGAATGTACACTGGTTAAGTTCATTTGTATGTGCACACAAACACACACACACACAATTCACTCAGGCTGGGTTAAACAGTATTGCCCTGGGTCTCTGGTACACCACTTACGACAACCCTGTGTATATATATATATATATATATATATATATATATATATATATATATATATATATATATATATATACACTTTAAAAAAAAAAAAAAAATCCAAAAGTGAATTCCGTTTGTTTTGGAAAGTCACGAAGCAAGCTCGATGTTTTACAAAGTCAATTAATTATGGGATAAAAGTGCAATTTCATTGGTAACGCGGCCAATCGAGTGTGTGTGTGTGTGTGTGTGTGTGTGTGTGTTTTTTCTTTATTAAGACAAAACAAATGAACATGTATTAATTATATTACAAGGCGTTGTCACAGTTTCGTCATTGGTATGTGCAGGTTATTCCAAGGTCCCATCCACAGTTCTTCCTCGTCGGACTGCGTGCGATCGCTGTGCGACCCTAAAGCCTCCCTCACCTCGGCGTTGTCCACGGCGGACTCCTGCTCGTCCGCGTTTTGTGTCATTTCGGCTCCGGCTGTCGCCACGTTATATTTGCAAGCTATGCTTTCCGGCCCTATAGAGCCGGAGGCCAGGGAGCCGCCGTTAATGTTCTGCTCGCCCGGAGTGGCACCCGAGGCGCCGGGGCTGTTCAGAGGAACTCTTTCCTCTTGAGTCACGGCCAATTTGTCCAGTTTTTTGAAATGCTTCCCGAGTCGGACAGGAGAGCTGAATTTGGCGGCGTGGGCTGCTGGGCGGCGAGTTCGGATGACGGAGCCGTTTTGAGCCAGGTAGACGCTGCCGTTGACGTTACTGTGGCTGTTTGCGTTGGACGGGCGGGTCCGGTGGGTCTCGGGGGCGCTGTCGTCACCCGTCGAACTGGTCTCGTACTCGCGGTCCACCACCAACTTGATTCGCTTCTTTCGTGCAAACTGTTGGAGAACACAATTAGCGTGCGATCAGTTCATATTTACACAAACGAAACGTACACAACAAAGGTCACTCTGAGAAGATTCCTACTGGAAAGGGATTGGCTGGAAAGCCTTGAGAACAGATTTTGTGGATTGGGATTCCCCGTAAGGGAAAAACTACACTAGCAAATGAGACAGAGTGCATTCGTTCCTGCTTCATGAACAAAACCTTTATATGGGGGGGGAGGGGGGGTTTAGACGACTGAGAGGAAAGGAAGGAAAAAGGTACAGTATAGACTCTGAAGGAAGAAACACATCAGTCCACTGCAAGCCATGCGAGCAAAGGGCACGTCTTTGCTTACTGAGAAGGCACCGAGGCAGTTTTAGTCCTCTGCACCGCTACGATCGGCGTCAGTATCGTCCGAATCCTCCACGTCGTCCTTCCGTACTTCCCGGTCTATCTGGAGACCCCGGGAATATGCTGCCGTGGCTACTCCTGAGAGATCTTGACGACGTCATCTCCTCTTCTTCGGCTATAGGTTGGAGATTCCCTTTGCCTTGTACCCCGCTTCCGCCTCCACTGTTCCTACTGTCCTGCTCCTGTTCTTGTCCCACTAAAGGCATTGGGTCCTTGCCCTTACCTACATCCACGGCGCCCTCAGAGATTCCAAACTTGCCGAAGCCCACCGTAGAGCTGATCTCTGCCACGCGGGATGGAAATCGAGGTTTGTAAGGCGGTCTTTCGTTTCTCGTCTGCAAAACAGACCTGACAAACTTCGTGGTGCCGGGGACTTCGCGAAGAGACTCGGACAAATCCGCCGCCTCTTCCTCGCTCTCGTAAACATGCTCGTCCCCTGACTCTTTATCGCTGTCTATCGACTCCGCCTTGCGACCAGTTTCTGTCTCCAAGTCGCGCTCTGTAGGTGCCTCGGATTCACCTTCGGAATCATCTCGTTCTGTATGTGCCTTGGACTCGCCTTCGCAATGGTCTCGCTCTGTAGGTGCCTCGTATTCATCTTTGGAATCGTCTCGCTCTCTAGGTGCCTTGGACTTGCCTTTGGAATGGTCTCGTTCTGTATGTGCCTTGGACTCGCCTTCGCAATGGTCTCGCTCTGTAGGTGCCTCGTATTCATCTTTGGAATCGTCTCGCTCTCTAGGTGCCTTGGACTTGCCTTTGGAATGGTCTCGCTCTGTAGGTGCCTTGGACTTGCCTTTGGAATGGTCTCGCTCTGTAGGTGCCTTGGACTTCGCCTTCGGAATTGCCTCGCTCTGTAGGTGCCTTGGACTCGCCTTCTGAATTGCCTTGCTCTGTAGGTGCCTCAGACTTGCTTTTGGAATCGTCTCGCTCTGTAGGTGCCTTGGACTCGCCTTCGGAATCGTCTTGCTCTGTAGGTGCCTCGGACTCACCTTCGGAATCATCGAGGTCTATAGGTGCCTCGGACTCGCCTTCGGAATCGCCTCGCTCTGTAGGTGCCTCGGACTCGCCTTCAGACTGGATCTCTGAACCGCTCTCGTTGCTCGACTCCCCCGGAACGTCCTGCTCTTTGTCCGAGTCAAAGTTGGTCATGTATGCCACATGATGTGGACTGGAATAAGGATTTTGGTAGGATACAGTGAATCTGTCCACACAGGGATCCAGAAAAGCGTTGCTACCAAAACCATTCCTTCCCACATTACCGCTTCCCTGGGAATCCTGTGCGTCTCCATTAACAGGGCTATCTCTGTTTTGGCTTGTGACTTCTCTGACATTTGTTTGGAGTGTCAGGCTGATTGGGGAATTGCTTTTCCTCTGCGCTTTTAGCTTCTTTCGTTTGGAAGTAGACACCGCTGATGACCAAACCGCTGTCCGAGCTGTCAGAGCCGTGAGTCGGACGAGTGGGCTCTACGCTCTGTTCTTCTTCAACCATCGGGAATATTCGATTCTTCTTCTTCCACGGTGGTCGAAACGCCGGCGGCCCGGGGGCCTTTCCCGCGACGAGCAGCCTGTTAAGCTTCATCGCTGCTTTTAGACTGACCAGTGGATTTGAGATGTGATAGAACGGCGTATCTCCTCCCGGATAAGGCTGGAGTAGCCCTGCATTGGGAATCTGACCTCCTGGAAATGGTTTAGGAGGTCTGCGGAGACCGTGTGGTGGCCTTTTAGCCCGAATGGAAACCTGTTACAGTCCAAACATCTATTAATTTGTATTTATCTACGCATAAATTTGCATAATAACACGCGCACACACAAAAAAAAGGACTTTTTGATACCTCTCCTTCTGACTCATGAGGACTGTAATAATAGCTGCCGTCATCCTCGACGATCACCTCGCCGTATTCGTCATACGTTCCTGCCGGAGATATCAGCTTCCTGCGACTGCCGTAATGAGGCAAGTCATATCTAAAATTAAAAAAAAAGACGCGCAGATTGATCGTCTTCGCCGCAATAGCGGTTAAATGAACAGAAATGACAAAGAGAAAATCCCTCAGTTGTACAATAACGTTTGGTCCACACCGAGATACAAGGACTCGAAGTGACAAAGATTCCTGTGGGCATGCACCGAAAAGAATTACAATGCTGTTGGAATCTGCAGCACCTCGAGACATTCCAGCCTGTAATATTTGCATTGCTAATGTGTTGACATGGCACAATAACAAGAAAACAGCTAAAGGCTTACTGAGAACCAGGTCCACAGACAGTAATTGCTTATGACGGTTAGAATGGGCGACATTTTTAACCCCCTCCGCCTTCCCCCCCCCCTATTGCTGTCGTGGAATTTCAGATTGAAACTACTGTTTAACGATACATATTGGATGCGTCTTTGTTAATAGTGGATAACAAATTAAGCAATTCATTCATTCATCTTCTACCGCTTTATCTGATCTTCCCTCGGGTCACGGGGAGTCTGTGTCTATCTCAGGCGTCTATGGGCATTAAGGCAGGATACACCCTGGATGGAATGCCAACCCATCACACACACTCACACACACACACATTCATACACTAGGGACAATTTTCCAAGGTGCCAATCAACCTACCGTGCATGTTTTTGGACCGGGGGAGGAAACCGGAGAACCCGGAGAAAAACCCCCTGAGGCACGGGGAGAACATGCAAACTCCACACACACATGGCTGAGACGAGATTCGAACCCCGACCCTGGAGGTGTGAGGCGAACGTGCTAACCACTAAGCCACCGTGCCCCCTGTTATGGTCATATTTATGGCAAACTCACAAGAAAGCGGCATGCTAACACAACTTACACTCACTAATCAAGCACACAACAAGCTCCGAGTACACCTAGCTGAATAAAATCTAATTCTACTAAGATTAACAAAGTTCCTTCGACGCTCCTGTGCACCGATGACTGTTAGCCTCTAGGGGCAGTGTGGAGTCACTCTTTAGAAGGCACAGGGTAATGTAAAGGATGCTATAAATATATATTTATTGTTTAGTTCCAGATGGATTCCAGAAGTGTAGAATACATAATGTGGGGGAAAATGGGGAGGGGTAGAAAATTTAATCAAAATTAACAATGAAAAGGGGGAGCATTATTTCAAAAACAAGCAATTTCACCACCTGCCTTTATTCATTTTACCGGGACATTTAAAGGCAAGGTTTACATTTAAAATTCATTTTCAAAAAACAAGGGATTTTTTATTACTTTTATTTTATTACCAATTTATGCCTTATTCCTTTAAAGGGGGATTTTTTTTGGGGGGTGGGGTTTTTATTTATTTATTTATTTAATTCCTAGCATTTGACCTTTGTTTCCTTTTTCATTCCTTCAGGGAGATGCCAAATGAGCGAGTCTTATTGTACACTGCGCGGTGGGAAAAAAATTAACCCGGGCTATTGTAGTAAAATGAGATGCCAGCAGCAGTGTGAGATAAGGATAACAGGATTTATTTATTTATTTATTTATTTATTATCTTTTTCCCCCTGGGTAAACCCAAGCAGGGCTTATCAGACCTACAGCTCATGTATTCCAAGGAACACTTCCAGTTCCAGTGTTGAGATGATGGGTGTGTGGAGCACTGGGATATCGAAGGAGCACACTTGGGTATGAGACAACGATGAACACACACTCACCCGTGATCATAATTATAGTAATCCTGGGTATAATAGTCTTGGCCTGGGTCGATGCCTGACTCCATTGATAGCTCCTGTAGGCCAGAGAGAAAGTCATTACTCAGCATATGCACGGGAGAAGAGAGGCAGAGGAGTTTATACGGCAGCTTCCACATAAAGGAACATGCATAAATCTTAAACCTTAGTCTTCAAGGACAACTAGACTGGTAGAATACAGTGCGCTTTACTAATACTGGTGCCCGTGGTAAATATGAGCAAACAGGTTTTACATAAAAAATAAATAAATAAATAATTAAAATAATTAAAAACTATATATATAAATAAATATATATATATATATATATATATATATATATCTATATATATATATATATATATATATATATACACATGCTCAAAGATTGTAATAGGATTTAGGTCTAGATTTTGACTTCCGAAGACACTGGATTTAATTTTTAGGGGAATCAGAGTAAACTGGGATGTCATTACTCTGCTGTCATCTGATTCACCGCTATAACACACGTTCTATGGATATGGGTGTAAAAACACAGGTGGACAAAAGTGTAAACAAAGTGGTAAAGTAAAGTAAAGTACCTCAGGCCTCAAGAGAGACGGTCTAAGCAACTGTTGTTGCTATAGAGGAGCCGCCAGGAAATCACAGAAGGAAGAAAGAAAGAAGGACGGAAGGAAAGATGGAAGGCAAGAAGAAAAGAAAGACAGAAGGAAGGAAAGAAAGAAGAAAAGAAAAGGAAGGAAATGAAGGACAGAAGGAAAGAAGAAAATAAAGACAGAAGGAAGGAAAGAAGGAAAGAAGGAAGTAAAGGAAGGAAGGAAAGACAGAAGGATAGAAAGGAAGGAAAGAAGGAAGGAAGAAAGAAAGAAGAAGAAGAAAAAGAAGGAAGGAAAGAAGGAAGGAAAGAAGAAAGGAAGAAAGAAAGAAAGAAAGAAGGAAGGAAAAAAAGAAAAGAAAGAAAGGAAAGAAGGAAGGAAGGAGGAAAAGGAAAAAAAGAAGGAAGGAAGGAAGGAAAGAATAGAAAGGAAGAAAGAGAAAAACAACATAGGAAGGAAAGAAAGAAATGAAAGAAAGAAAGAAAGAAGAAAGAAAAGAAAGAAAGAATGAAGGAAAGAAAGATGAAAGAAAAAAGAAGGAAGGATAAAAGAAAGAAAAGAAGAAAAAAAAAAAGGAGAAGACCTAAAGAAAAAGAAGAAAGAAGGAAGGAAAAAGAATGAAAAAGAAAGAATTCCTTCCGTCCTTCCTCCTTCCTCCCTCCTTCTCCCTCCCTCCCTCCCTCCTTCCTTGCCTCCTGAAAGAAAGGCCCTCCCTATCCCTCCAGACTTCCCCCCTCCCCCAATGAAGTCCGGAACCCCCTCCTCTTCCGTCCCTTCCCTCTTCCCTCCCGAAGCCCCCCTCCCGCCCTCCCGCCTCCCCCCGCCCTGAAGGCCTGGAACCCCGCCCCCCAAGCCTCCCTCCCGCCCCTCCCCCGTCCCAAGTCCCTCCCTCTCCGTCCCCCCTTCCCCGCCCCCTCCCCCCTCCCCGCCCGACCCGCCCGCCCGCACGGCACGCCCGCCCGCCCTCCCCTCCGAAGCCGCCCGCCCCCTGCTCCGGCCGGCCCTCCCCCCCCCCCGCCCCTCCCGCCCGCCTTCCGCCCGCCAGCCCGAAGGCCCGCCCGCCGGCCCTGCCGCCCCCGCACCCCCGACCGCCCGCCCCCTCCCCCCTCCCCTGGAAAACCCGCCCCCCGCCTGCCCCTCCGGCCTTCCCCTCCCGCCCGCCCGCCGCCCTCCGCCTCCCGCCAAAGCCTCCCTCCCTCCCTCCCCGGCCCCCCGCCCTCCGCCCTGCCTCCCGCCTTGCCCTCCGGCCCCGCCGCCGTCCGGCCCCCCAGCCCGCCCCAGCCGCCTGGAGAAATCCCCGCCGGCCTCCCCTTCTGCAAAGGGCCGCCCGCAGCCCGCCCGCCCCCCCCGGCCCCCCGCCGCCCACCGCCCCCCGCCCGCCGCCCCGCCGTCCCGCCCTCGCTCCCTTCATTCCGGCCCGCGCCACTCCAATCCTGCCCGCCAATAACAATATATATCCGACTCCCTCCATTAAAGCCACCACCCCGAAGCCTCCCCCCTATAGAATATCCTATATATAGGTTATATATATCAATAATTTTATATATATCTGGTGCCCAATATATATATTGGACTTTTACTTAAGGAGTATATATTATCTCTTATAACTATATCTCATATATCCTATCTCTACTTCATATATTTTATTTTCTCTTCTCTCTTCTATCTCTCTTTTTTTCTCTCTCTCTCTCTCTGTTTTATTCTCTCTATCTCTCTCTCTTCTCCTATCTTTTCTTCCTCTCTATTATAAATTTTACGCTTACCGTTCTTCTCTTCCGCTTCCTGAGGTCGAATTTGTATTGCCTAGAAAATAAAAATATCGGGGGTTTTATTTTTTGGGGAGCAAAATATTGACATCCAAAAGACGGCAATATTAAAAAAATAAATAAACGTACAAAGCCTGGAGGTGGCGTAGTAAATATCAGTCTGCAAAATCTTTTCATCTCGACACATCCAGTGATAAAATAACGTACTTAATGAAAGTGAAGATTGGGACGCGTCGTCAATATGATTTATTTGGAAAGGAAAAGTACACATACCTCTTGATGTCCGTACCCTCTCCTATGGGGAGATAACAGGATAACATCGGTCAGATGATCACAAAGCAGCCCTTCCTTTTGTTCTTCACTTGTGCAGATTTTAACGTGCAAAAGCACACGGAGCAATCTGTCATCTTATAAAGGTATAGATCTGCTTCTCCTCCGACTTAATATTTTCCCCCCATGTTTATTATCTATCGGCGCACATCGGACGGGGAGAAAATGGAAAAATGCGGGATGTTGCCCGAGACGGAGAGAAAACAATTCGATGGGCCGCAGGAAAAATAAATAAATAAATCGTAGCGATCAATCAATACTTCATTTAGTTCTCTAAACACCTATGAATATTTTTTTAACATGATTAAGACACGCTTTCAAGCCCTTTTTGGACAAACCCCGCCCCCATTTTTTTGGGATAACTCAGAGACCTTTTTAAGCTGGGATGGACGGATGTGCTATATGTTCACGTCCTTTCAAGAATTAAAAGAACCTGCTGCTGATATATATATATATATATATATAATATATAGAATATATATATATATATGAAGCAGTGGATCTCGGCAAGGACACGCCGCATCTACGCACGTACGTGTAGACGCGTCGGAGATGAACACAATGGCGGCTTTTAAGTAGACTTCAGATGAGTGATCTCCAAAGAAAGCGATCCGCGGGAGTGTAAAAGCGAAGGCACACTGACACGAATAGGGAGGAGAATAGAAACGCTCTCGAAACCGACTTGCAACTGAAACGACGAGGGGAAGTCCGGTTTGTTAGCGGGGACGACGTCTCACGGGGACGATGGATTACGATTAAGGACTAAACAACAATCGATGACTTGTCGAGGAAGTGGATCATTAAGTCACATGATATGCGGAAGGGTCTCCCGGGTCTGCTTTGCGGAAATCTGATTTTACTGTTCGGAAATTCTCTATTACTGACCTGGGATCAGTTAGGAATCACAGTCCAGGGGCTATTTATTGATGTGTACCTGTCTATGTCTATACCTTCGATTACGCAGATTATATAGAATAGAATAGCCTTTATTTGTCTAATATACTTTACAGCACAGTGAAATCTGGGAATAGACCGGACCTTGAAGCTCCGCCATTCTGATAAGAAACCCAGTGCCTTAAACCACTGATCTACAGCGTCTCACTCATACTAAGCCAACAGTACATTTACGCCCTTATCCAGAGCCACCTGCAACTGAGAGTTAAGGGCCTTGCTCAAGGGCCCACTAGTGGCAGCTTGGTGATGAGATTTGAACCTGCGATCTTCCGGTCTAGAGTCCAATGCCTTAACCACTGAGCTACCATCTCCCCTGGTACTAGTCAATAATTAAAAATAACACCGGAACAAATTTTCATTATGTGAAATGGACGCCTACATTTGCAGCATTTGGGAGACGCCCTTATCCAGAGCGACTGAGAAATTCAGGGTTAAGGGTCCTCGCTCAAGGGCCCACTAGTGGCAGCTTGGTGGTTTGAACCTGTGATCTTCCCGGTTCCAGAGTCCATCACCTTTACCACTGGGCTACACCACCTCCCCTAGCACAGTGCTCAGTCCCACGTCATCATTGGCTTCGATCGTCTTTATTCTGTATTCACATGTTGTTCAAGCCCCCGCAACAGGATATACCGCCTAGGCGGCGAGGATTTGTGCATGCTTTGGAGCCATCGTCACGGCAATCCGTTTCTTTTCCAGCCTTCTCGAAGAAGAGTTGATGGATGAGGGTCCAACAAAACCTGGCGATAATCGCCTCCGACGAGCGATCAATCTATTATAGAGCGCTAATTAAAGCTAGGATTAAGGAAGACTCCAGGTTGGATCGAACGCGCCGCGTTCCTCTTTGATAGTTGAGACAGGAGACCACCAGGCCAGACGTGGACGCACGTGACGGGTCGCATCTGTAATTAAAGCTGTTCGGAATCGGCAAAGCCCCCGTCACTTGTAACGTCCAGGCGTGGAGACGAAGAGAAGAGTGCGACCTCTGTGCAATCGGTTTTCAAATCCGTGAGTGGATTTTTTTGGATCATATTCATTCATTCATTCATCTTCTACCGCTATATCCGATCTTCCCTCGGGTCACGGGGAGTCTGTGTCCTATCTCCGGCATTTATGGGCCATTAAGGCAGGATACACCCTGGATGGAATGCCAACCCATCACAGTGCACACACACATTCATACACTAGGGACAATTTTCCAAGGTGCCAATCAACCTACCGTGCATGTTTTTGGACCGGGGGAGGAAACCGGAGAACCCGGAGAAAAACCCCTGAGGCACGGGGGAAAACATGCACACTCCACACACACATGGCCGAGACGGAACTCGAACCCGGACCCTGGCGGTGTGAGGCGAACGTGCTGACCACTAAACCCACCGTGCCCCCTGGATCATATTCTACGCTCTAAATAAATTAGCGTGGCATTAAAAGACTGCGGCACGACACGGGTTTAAACGTCTCTGCGCGACACACGAGGCTGTGAAAGAACGCAAGCTGTGCTAATGTAGAAAGAGGCACGGTTAGAGAGAACGCTCTTTGACAGGCGGAAATTTTCCTCGCCGTATGCCTGCCTAATAAAATGAATAAATGCAAACACGGGCGAATGGGAAGGGGTTGAGACAACAGCATTGTACTCAGCGCAGAGTATTTATTCGGTGCAGCTGAAGTGTTTTTTCTTTTTCCCTTTTTCAGAATTATGAGACAAAAGTGTGAGGGGGAAAAAAACGCAACAGTCGCTCAAAAAGTCTCTCAGCCGACGCTGCCTTATTTGCATTTAAATAATCCGAGTGTGTAGATGATTGAATCTAAATCAAGAAAGGAAGAATTTTCTTGACAAAAAAGGAAAGAAAAGAAAAAGAGAAGGACAGTGTAAAGAGAGAAACGAGGAATTATAGGTAAAGAGTCACAGTATGGTGGATTGAGACGGGAAGGATTTATCCAGTTCTTCCTCCGCGGAATTAACAGTCTTGTCTGCCTCCGGGGGACACTCCGCCTCTGGCTCGCCCGCCTCAGACACCTCGGGAAGTTGCGACTTCGGTGCCTTCTTCTGAGGTTGCTGCTTCTTGTCTATTTGACTGTACATGTTGGCAACGGATTTCTCTAGCTCCGCTATGTTCCTGATGTTCTTCAGGATCCCTTTGAGCTCTTTTTTGGACGGCTCGGGCTCTGCCGTAGGGGGAGGCGGAGGCGGGCGCGAGGACACGGGGCGAAGGGATGACACCGGGGGTAAAGGCGGAAGGACAAAAGGGATGGTGGGCTTTGAACGCGGGCCAACTGGGGAAGTAGGGGATGGCAAAGGAGGCGGAGGTGGGGGCGGAGGTGGAGGAGGAGGCGGAGGGGGCGGCGGCGGTGGTGGTGGTGGATGCGGATGAGTGTGAGCCGGTGGAGGAAATGAGGACGGAGACAAAGGGGGAGGAGAATCAAGAAGGGGAAGGCTTGAAGTGGGAGGAGGAGGTGGTGAAGAGGGGCGGTTTGGTGGAGCTATTGGCGGGGGAGGTGCCGGAACATCTGGAGGGTCTGGAATGATCTCTACATTAACCTCGTAGGTTTCTTCGCCAACAAAGGCAGACAAGCTGACGTATTTCTGGAGGCCCGGTGGAGCGGGCTTGTGGCTAGGCGGTGGTGTGGTTTCAGTCTGGGTGACTATGATGGTTGGAGGAGCGCTGTCCTTTTCTTTGTCCAGTGCTTGGGACCTCGGCGGCTCAGAAGAGGACAGCAGGCATTCGGATGACAGTGACGCCTGAGAGCCTACCCGCTGCCTTTGCTTTGCCTCTTGCTGGGCTTGTTCCTCGAACTGCCGGGCCTGCTCCTTCACTGTCAGTTTAAGCTCGGGACCCTTGTCCAATTCTTTTGCCTCTTGAACTTTGCTGTCCCTAAGCTCGGACTTGTATAGCGGTATCGTCCACTGACTAGGGTCCATCATCACTTGTCGTTTACAAGCGCCCTCACCGACCTCAGACTTGCGCAGCCTGGAGGGCAGTGTCTGCGAATGGAAGGGAAGTGCGGAACTCTCCTGACAGGAGAAGCCAGGCGATTGAAGCCCCAGTAGGGACCTAAGGCGCTTGTTCTTCTCCACATCATCCGGACTGTTGGCGTGACCGTCATCGTGGTAAAGTGGATTGGTGGTGGTCAGGGGGTTCTCATCCGACAGGAAGGTAACGTTGCTCTCGGAGCGGGGGAGCTTGGCGAGCAGGGACCCGTTGGCGGTGGATTGCCTGTGGGCCGCAACGGCACGCGACGCAAACGAACCGATGAGCCGTCTGGCGTTCTTTCTCCTCCGAGGCACCCCTTTTAGCCCTGTGGTCATTACAGGAGACATATGTTTGAGCAGAGGAACGGGTGGACAAGAACGATAAGGTCGAAAGAGCCAACTACGCAACTAAGGCCGTGCACCAATCGTCCAAAAAGCGTAGACTGATACAGGGGGATCAATAGACAGG
>JACRUU010000015.1:8920127-8940127 GCA_030449085.1 Kryptopterus vitreolus | reverse complement strand
AATTTTCTTTAGTGGTGGTTTTAAGAGTAAAATATGGGACGTGGCCCCTTTAAGAATTGTGTTCCGGTTGCTTTTCCATATAAACCGGTGATACGGTGTTTAGGTTATACGGAAGCGCATCTCATTTGGAAAAATGTGCTTTATTGCGTAATATGGGATTTGGGAATGCGATGCGCTTGCGTAAGGTTCCATACGGTAAAATACGCTAATATAGTGAGGCGCTGTTGTGAATGCGCAGCTAGGGGGCGTAATTCGGGGGAAAGCGTGAGTGGATGCGCCAAAGTTTCTTTATTCGTTTTTCCGGGTTCGGTTCATTCGTCGACACGACGCAGAGTGAAGGAGAGGATCGCTCACGTAGTAATACACGCTGCGTTAATCACATTAGCGCCGTTAAAGCGAATTTGCGTTAAGGCGTTAATAACGTCGACAGCACGAATAAAATTTGGCCCCTCGTGTGATTTCAGAGACTGTCAAAGTGGGCGAGTCAGCACTAACTATCATTCTGAATTATTTAAGCGTGCTTACTGTCGATATGTGATGATGACAACGACAATAGCGGGGACGCAGAAGACAATGATGATCACAGCGAGGGCCAGCAGCGCTCCTTCCGTGTAGCCCAACGACTGCACCGCTTTCTTCACCGTCTGCACCAAGTCGGGCGTGCGGATCTCCAGGACGCGTCCTCCGCGGCCCAAGTAGGGCTGGAACTCCTTATTAATGTCCAGCAACTTTCCATCCAGAAACCTGGAAGGGCATAAATAACAGCGCATCGGTTAGAAACGCAGGTGGAAGACGCTGCTTCTTCTTCTTCGCGTCCGTCACGAGAAATAAATCAGTCTGGATGCTTTTATCGTCTTGTGATGCTTTATCATACAGAGAATTCGGGTCTGTCAGAGAAGACGGCATAAAGAAAGCTGTCGGCTTTTGAGTCCGCACTATATCTTACTCGGAGAGATTTCCACGGATCCAAAGTATGTCATACCGAGATCCCAAATGCATGCTTTCGGAATGACTGTAATGCCGCACTGTATTATCAAAGGGCGAATTGTTGGCGTTACGGTGGACATGCAAATTCTTAGGAGGAGTGAAAAGATGATGGGACCTTGTGCCCGGCTTGGAAAGCTTATATTTGGGGGGGTCGGGGGGGAGAGAAAGTGCCACCGATTGTCAAAAGGTTGAATGACATAACTGGCGTCATGCGAGGGTGCAAGTAGGAAAGGTCTTTGCCGATCGATGCCGGGGTCGAGTAAGAGGCCGGGTCGATGCAGGAATTAGGGAAGCCTTGGGGAAAAGGCGTAAGGACGGAGACAGACTTACTTGAATAACTCCTGCCTGGAGAGAGCCCTGTTGGTCAGGGGGTCGATGGCGTACACCATGAGGTCTGAGCTGGAGTAATCTTCCTGATCGTAGGTTTCTCCGAATCGCCGCGGCCCGATCGATTCCACCACTACCTTGGCACCCGGGACCTGGTCCTGGACGTAATGCTCCAGGATACTGCAAAGAAATGTATGATGATGAAGGGGGAAAAAAAAGAAGACACTTGGAGTGAAAGTATAGCAATTAAAGTAGTAAAGTAAAGTATGAGTAGTAAAGTAGTAATAATAATAAACTAGTGGTTTAGTAGTGGTTTTGGTATCCTGCCTTAATGCCCATAGACGCCTGAGATAGACACAGACTCCCCGTGACCCGAGGGAAGATCGGATAAAGCGGTAGAAGATGAATGAATGAATGAATAATAATAAACTGGGATAGTGCATTCACAATGGGATTTTCAGTAACACAACTTATGTTTATACTTTTAAAGCACTATGTGGGGAGGGGGGGTTAGATAGATAGATAGAGAGATAGATAGAGAGATAGATAGATAGATAGATAGATAGATAGATAGATTTGGATAGATAGATAGATAGATAGATAGATAGATAGATAGATAGATAGATAGATAGATAGATAGATAGATAGATAGATAGATAGATAGATAGATAGATAGTTATGGATAGATAGATAGATAGATAGATAGATAGATAGATTGGATAGATAGATAGATAGATAGATAGATAGTTTTGGATAGATAGATAGATAGATAGATAGATAGATAGATAGATAGATAGATAGATAGATAGATAGATAGACAGACAGATAGATAGATAGATAGATAGATAGATAGATAGATAGATAGATAGATAGATAGATAGATAGATAGATTTTGGATAGATAGATAGATAGATAGATAGTTTTGGATAGATAGATAGATAGATAGACATAGATAGATAGATAGATAGATAGAACAGATAGATAGATAGATAATAGATTAGATAGATAGATAGATAGATAGATAGATAGATAGATAGATAGATAGATAGATAGATAGATAGACAGATAGATAGATAGATAGATAGATAGATAGATAGATAGATAGGGAGATAGATAGACGATAGATAGATAGATAGATAGAATAGAGATAGATAGATAGATAGATAGATAGATAGATAGATAGATAGATAGATAGATAGATAGATAAACTAGATAAACACAGTTCTACAATTTGACAGACAGGGGTCAGCGCCATACATATCAAACAACCATGTAAAAGCCATTAATGTTAATAATCAATGTATCAAACAGCTCAATGCGCCACCTGGTGGAATAACAGGGTAATTACAGAAAAACATCAAATGAATGCAGTCATAATTATGATACGGTTTGGGTTTTGGACAATTCTGTACTAATATTGGACGGTGCCGGATTGTAAAAGGACCACCGGGCCGTGGGCTGTAGTTTACCCCACCCGTGCACTATACAGATTTATCAAAGTGAAAGGTTTGGTTGGCACCGTTTCCTTTCATACTGTAGTTCAAATTTCATATAGTAATCCAAACAAATTCGTTTTGTACTGAACAGAATACCACCCAGCTCAGCATGATTACCCTTTTTGGTTCCTTTCAAGCCCCCTCCCCCAACCAACCCCCATTCCATTTGGCGTCAGCTCACTCGTTAGGGACAAACTTGCAATTATAAGGGGGTGGGAAAAAAAAAACGCCTTTGTAACGGCTTTATAGCTATAAATCTGCTCCTTGCCGTAGTTGCCCAGGCTTGCTCATTAGGGATAAATAAACCATTTACATTTTCTTGCTGCTTTGAGACCAGCGGGAAACGCGCTCTGGAAATAAACTTACACTGAGACGGCGTCTGTTGTGGAAAAGTGTCATATGAATAAAATGGCATTGACCTGAATAGAGGTCAGGCACCATGGGTTAGTGATTAGCATGTTCACCTCACACCTCCTGGGTTGGGTGTTCCATGTATAGAGTTCGAATGTTCTCCCCGTGCCTCAGGGTTTTTTTTTCTCAGGGTTCTCCAGTTTCCTCCCCCCCACCCCTGGACCAAAAACAACATGCACGGTAGGTTGATTGGCACCTTGGAAAATTGTCCCTAGTGTGTGAATGTGAGTGTGAATGTGTGTGTGTGTGTGTGCTCTGTGCTGGGTTGGCCTTCCATACAGGGTGTATCCTGCCTTAATGCCCGAAGACTGAGATCTACTGAGCAGTAGATTGAATGAATGAATGAATGTGTGTGTGTGTGTGTGTGTGTGTATATATATATATTTGTGCATCACATGTGGGCGTAGATTGTATTTTCTCACTGCCACCTTCCTTAGAGACACGTCTTTTTCTCATGTCTTGCTGTCCTCCGGACACACAATGCCTGGCAAGTAAAAGTGGGAAGGCTCCATCCTGTGCGATAAGCTATCAAAACACGTCTGGAGGGCCAAAAAAGCATAGCGGCCGTGTGTAAACAAACGAAAATAAGAATCAAAAAGGGGGGGGGGGGGGGGGGGGGGGGAGAAGGAAAAGAAGAAAAAAAAAAAAAAAAAAAAAAGGATGAGTGACTGGTGAATGCTTTGGCTGCATCCATTAGGAGAACAGTGCGTGTCGTCCGCTTTGGTGTTGTGCCACGGCAGGAGGTCTGCTTCATAGACGTGTGCGGCTGAAAGCATCAAACGGCCCACTGATTCGTTCTGTGCATGAAAACAACCTATGCCACGCCCGTCCCTGAGGAGAGGGGGGGGGTCTTGTCTTGGCAACATGCTGCCCCGCTTTCATTTCCATATTACATGTATAATCTGCGTTCGGGTGATGCCTGGGACAACTCCAGTCGAGGAAGAAGCCACTGATCTTTGTCTGGGTGATTGGGGGGAGGGTTTGTATTTACCCAATCAGCTGCTTCTTGTTCTGCTCCACTACCGTCGGGGGCACGTTGGACACCACCACCTGCATATCCAGCTGATTGACCACGGACACCTGGGGGATGGAGTGACGGAAGAGTTATGATGTCAATAAAAAGCTCTCGAGGCAAAATACACCCAATAATATGAATAAAACCTCTGGAACGCTCTCATTGGGTGAAATCCTACAAACGTATATACACACACACGTCTTATTTCCTACTTCACAACCTAAACCCTGTTTGTTTAATGGACACGAAGGCGTACAGAAACGTAGGTCTGTCCTGACTTCCCTTTGCCCCATTAAGCAGCAGTTAATGGACCCAGTTTGCGGATTTAATCGCCCAGTCACACGACCTTCCAACTGGCAATCGCCGGATTCCTCCTGGTGGGCCGTTACCAAGTCGTTTACTCCGAAGAACTTGCAAGTGCAAGTGTGTGTGTGTGTGTGTGTGAGGTGGGTTTAAATGACGTCTGACAAGCACACGAATCGCTATTGTTATTGGTCCGCCTTGGTCTTGTGTTGCATTACCTGCGCTCAAGAATAAACCCCCCCCATCTCGATACCATTTAATCCAAGATGCGGTCTTTGTGAAGGGGAGAGTGACGAATGTACAGTCCGAAAACAAGAACATAAAGCTTCACGAGAAACGCCACGCTCGGCCGCTCGCTCATGTCAATAACACAACTGGAGCAATCAATAACGAGGACGAAAACGACAACCCTGACCCGGCGTTAACAATGGCGTCGCTGGGACTCGGAGAACGCGGGACTCGGAGACGGCTCTTAGAAAAAGGGGACTTTTGTACACAAGGTTATTCACGGAGTCACCCAGTGAACACGATGTGTACAACGGTTATCAGTTGTTCCGCTATTCAGCGTTATGGAGCACTATAAGACACTACATAGCCTTTGATGAGCGACGCCGCCTCATAACACAAAAGCGCTTTTTCTCCTTGAAAATCCGTCTGCATTCGTTTCACCCGTCCCCCGGGATCAAAATGTGGGGAAAAACACCCACGTGGGATACACTGCACTCTAGTGGCGGAATGCCGTCACTTCACGAGTAACAGTCGCGTGCGATGCGGGAGTTTAACGTCAGTGCACGCTTTAAATCCACATAGCCTTATTTTAAGACCATAATACGCATTTTGACGACGTCGTGGTGGGCTTAGCACTTATCCAGCGCGCTTTAGAGCTGAACAGGTGAAGGGTCTTGCACTTGTGGCAGCTTGACGGTGCAGGGATTCGAACCTGCGACCACAGCCCAATGCCTTACCCACTGACTCCCACACGTGTGCTAGTGTTTAACATAATAGCTTGAAAGTAAAAAATAAATAAATAATTTTGCCTCTCTCATTATATAGATATATATATATATATATATATATATATATATATATATATATATATATATATATAATAGAACTGTTCCAGCATTAATCACACATTAGTAAAATTAATGCTGCTATAATGAACGCGTTGTCACATGATCAGTCGAACCATGTGGAAACGTAGCAAAAGGTTGCGTTTGGTGTCCAGATGGATAAACATCTAAGGGGCATTTAGAACGCACTCTACGTTGTGAGCGTTAATCGCGATTAAATAAGCGTAATAATAACGGTAATAAAGAGACAGCAGTAATAATATATACACACGCCTTTGCCTCTCGCAAGCGAATGAGTTATACGCCAGATCTACGAGTGTCTTTTTCATCTTCAGAACAAACCCTGACGTTTCATGTGATCTTCCTGCCAAGCGGTGCGTGAAGACAGTTCTCTCCGGTCATGACTTGGCTGCGATATCACTCACACACACACACACACACACACACACACACACACACACACCTGACGGAAAAAGAGCAACCGTGATTTCTTTTGGCAGATGCGGCACTTGGACATAAGTTATGAGCGGTAAACTTTTTTTTCTAATTTTATATGTCCTAGAATTATAAAAGAGTCTTTATTTATCACATATATATATATATATATATATATATATATATATATATATATATATATATATCAATCACATGTTTTGGAAGCCGGGGGGTCAGAGTGCAGGGTTTCTAAGCCCGGAGCACAGAGGGCCTTTTTTTTTTTTTGCCCAAGAAGGACCCAAGAATGGCAGCTTGGCGATATCGAACCATTAATTAGAGTTATTTATTTATTTATTTATTTGTATTTTCCCCTATGCAAGAATTGGTTTCTTTTGCTTCCTCATATTTATGCGTGGTTGTTAAGGGATGCAAAGTTGAAAAGTCTGTGTGTAGATTATGGATCTGCATTTCTCTGCTGCATTTCCAATGCGGACTAATTCAGTATACATAATATATAATATATATATATATATATATATATATGTATATATAGGAGGAGAAGGTTCAGGCAAAAGTAAATGGCAGGAAGTTTGGGGATCATTTAAAACATAGCGAGGAGGGGGGGGGGGGGGGGGGTATAGATCAGCAGGATAAGGTGCTGGGTTACTGCTCAGAAGGTTAGGGGTTCGAGACCCGGTATTGCCCAAGCTGCCACCCTGGGACCCTTGAGCACAACCCTTAATCCTCTGTGCTGCAGGGGGCGCTGTATCATGGCTCTGACCCTGTGCACTTAAAAAAAAAACGAGCTGGGATATGCGAAGAAAAGAGTTTCTCTCACGGGATCAATAAAGTATGCCGAAAGAAAACATATAGCGTGGAGGAGGAGGAGGCTCAGTGGTTAAAGCCTTGGCCTCTGGGTCAGAAGATCTCAGGTTCAAATCTCATCACCACCACCACTACACTGCCACATGTGGGCCCTTGAGCAAGGCCCTTAAGTCGGGTCTGGATAAGGGCGTGTGCCAAACGGCGTAAACGTTTAATGCATTACAAAATCCGCTCAGCAGGGGGCGTGCACAGAATGTCGTTCCCGAAGATATGAGTGCTTTGAACATTCCGAGCGGCTTTTCCCGGGGCCTGGAACACCACGCGGCGTTCTTATTACACACTAATACACTCCTGGTAAGTCTGTATAGTGACAAATGCATTGTCACACTTCCTGCCTTTCCCCCGGTCTCCCACGAGTACTTCTTTCTCTCCGCGCTCCTCTCCTATCTATCACGCCGGCTGTCTTTGTATCTCTCGGTCTTCCCTCTCTCTCTCTCTCTCTCTCTCTATCCCTCTTATTAAAGAGCCTCGCTGGCATACTCACCACCACTTGCGCGCTGCTGCTCAGGCCCTCTCCGTAGTTGTCAGTGGCGACGACGTCGAACCTGAAGTAGGAGCGGCGCATGTTTCGGTACATGATGGCGGTCTTGATGACTCCCGTGTACGGCTCGATCACAAAGCTATCCTTCCCCTCCGCAGTGGGAGGGATGACAAGTCGGTACTTCATGGCACTGTAATTCCCCGTGTCTTTATCCAGAGCCTGTTCATAAACAAACAAACAAACAAACAAAACAGACCAATGACATGTGAGATAAAGAAAAGAAAGAGGACTACAGTTTCCACTGGAAGATTTGTAGGATGTTCGCTTCAGGATGACAGCGCTGTCACGATCACGCTGGCCTTCTGCGCGCTGAGCTTTCTCTGGCTTTTTCTCTGCGCCGACATTGATTTAGGACAATTTTTATTTTATGTGTGTGGACTTGCGCGAGAGTGTTTTTTTTTTTTTTTTTTTTTTTCCCTCCCAGACGGATTGCTCTGGCTGTTTCCCCCCATCCCAATATCGTCAACCCACATATCTCTGAAGTTAAGGTCAGCCTTATGAGGTTCAGCACTAAGTACTTGGGAGGGGGGGCAATTATTTTGGCTCAGGGGCCACATTGCCTTTTAAAATGTGACCTATGGGCCGGGACAGAACCGGATGCATGCATATCAAACCTAAACATGTAGAAGGCACTAATGTTAATACTTAATGTATCACCGTGCCTAATGCGCCACCTGGTGGAACGTCAGGCAATTACATGGCAAGGGCAAATGAATGCAGGCATAATTAGGGGTGTGTATATATATATATATATATCTTCTACTATAAATAATTATGATATATATATATATATATACTATATATATATATATATATATATATATATATATATATATATATGATATATATATATCACACACATACACACACACACACACACACACACATATATAAATATATATATATATTCTATATATAAATAATATATATAATGTATTATCACAACGAGAATACAACATACATTAACCCCCTGCATCCCCTTTAAATCTGTGCCTTCTTCCCCAGGTGACAGCCAACCCCCCCCCCCCCCCCCCATCTTAAAACTACTTAAAGGGGATGAGAATTGAACTGAGGTGCTGCATTACGAACCTCTTCTTATGGCTTTCCTGTCGTCAATTCAGGTCGAGGTGATGATTAGATGATTTTAGATTACTTTCATTTGTCCACTAGGTAGACTTTAAGTCATTCAACACCAATTAACCACTGGGGGGGGGGGGGGGTAAGAAAGCTTTTCCTGCGGGCTATTGAGTAGCACTGACTCTTATACTTTACTTTTAAGACTTTTACTTGAGTCAGTCCTTTTAAACCCTAGTATCCATACCTGAGGAACGAGTGTGGTTTGGTTGAAACCGTCATATAACCCTGTGTAAACACGGTTGGCGCTGATGTCCTTATAACCCCCTATGCACGGATACACAACATCAAACCCCTGATCTCTCTTCTCATACCAACACGTATACATATATATATATATATATATATTCACAGGAGCTTTTTATACAACTATATTTCAATTATTAATAAAAAAACAAAAACAATGTTCATTTGGCGTCAAGTTTAGTGCAACTGAGAGAGATAAAGAGCTTACAATTGGCGCCGAGTGGTTTAAGAGAATTGCAAAAGGAAAAATAAAGGGATAAGATTTACTACGCGGGAAGTTGCGTCGAAACCAAACGCTTAATGTAAAGGGCCGGCATAAACACCATTATAAATACATTTGCTCGGACAAACGGCCTATCAGGATGACGCGCACGTTTCTGATTACTTTTTATGCATATGTTTTTGTCCACTAGGTGGCGCTTTAAGTTACCATTCTAAGGAAAAAAAAGAAAGAAAAAAAGAAAATACCATCATTCAAATCAAAGTCACGTTAACTGAATTTTTCCTTTAACATTTAAGTAACACGTCATTTAATTACACGTTTTCTCAGTAACTGTAACAAATCACTGGTTACGCTTATTTTTTTTAAGTAAATTACATAACGCCATTACATGGAATATATATATATATATATATATATATGATATATATATATATATATACTATATTTTATACCAATGTATATATATATATATATATATTCATATATGGTAAATTGTCTCCGAGCAGCCTGAGAGAGATAAAGAGCATTGGCGCCGATGGTTTAAGAGAATTGCTGCAGAAAGGAAAAATAAAGGGATTCGGGAAGATTTACTACGCGGGATGCTGCGTCGAAACCAAACGCTCATTTCCGATTCATCGGGCCGGCATTAAACTACCGCAAACGGCCTTTATCCGATCATTCTATTGTTACCTCGGGTCATGTGCGAATCTCAGGCGTCTATGGGCATTAAGGCAGGATACACCCTGGATGGAAATGCCAACCCATCGCAGGACACACACACACACACACACACACACACACACACACACATTCATACACTAGGAACAATTTTCCTACCTACGGTGCATGTTTTTGGACCGGGGAGGAAACCGGAGAACCCGGAGAGAAAAAACCCCCTGAGGCACGGGGAGAACATGCAAACTCCACACACACACACACACACCGAGACAGGAATCGAACCCGGACCCTGGAAGTGTGTGAGGCGAACATGTTAATCCACTAAACCACCGTGTCCCCTTATATATATATATATATGTGTGTGTGTGGTGTGTGTGTGTGTGTGTGTGTGTGTGTGTGTGTGTGTGTGTGTGTGTGTGTGTGTGTGTGTGTGTGTATTTATTTATTCCCCCACTCCTTTCAGAGGCCTCCTCATGCCAGTGTGCCGGTATTTAAAATGACACGTACTTCAACTCTGAAAATGGTCATGCATCGTGAACGAGGCAGTAAAGCCTTGGCTTTGGGGAAAAAAAAAAAACCACAGTCGAGCGGATAAGTGGCATCTCTCGGCCATTATACACATTAAAAATGATGACCTTGGGTTGTGCGCGTTGGTTTTTATTCCCTCTCTCTCTCTCTCTCTCTCTCTCTCTCTCTCTCTCTCTCTCCAGAAGAATGCCGGAGTGACTGTAATTACAGCTCACCCATGGTAAAAGACACTGGCTGCGGAGAGAGAGAGCAAGGTACAGAGTATAACAGAGCTGGAAAAAGCAGTAAGGGGGGGGGGGGGGGGGGCTTTGAGAAAAGGGCAGAAAGGCTATTCATGAAGAGAGGAGAAAGCCTGGCTGATTTACGAGGATCTTTTTGTCGGCCGCCCCGTGTTGACAATTACGTCGGGCTCGGCTAAATAAATAAACAAACAAACAAACAAACAAATAAATAAATAAAAATCCCACAACCAAACAGTCTCACCCGAACCCGGGAATCCACAGCTGCTTTCCATCGTGGCCTTAACTAAACAGTGCATCCATTACCATTCTACCAAACACACACACACACACACACACACACACACACACACACACACACACACATTCTGTCAAACACCTGCACCGGCGACACACGAGAGGAGTTATATCCATTCAGAGTCGGAGGCAATTTTCTGTCTAGACGGCTACATCCGAGGCGATGGATTGTCATTCTGCCGAGGCGGCTGAGGCGGCTGAGGCGGCCGAGGCATTCTTTCCGAGCAGACATTAAACGGGAATGAATAAGTACTTACCGTAAGACTTTATCATGATGCACGATTTCATTACAATGGGATATTTAAAAAAAAAAAAAAAAAAAAAAAAAGCGCGTTTACTGGGCGCGTGATTTATTCCCGCCTCGACTGCCTCGTGGATTATCGACACCATCGAGCAGACGGCGTCTACTGCTTGCAGCTGCGCAGGCGTACCCTGGCGTTTAATTGGATCGGGAGTCGTATTCGGTGGCTTTGTGCCACTCGAGTAAAATAATACGGATAAATTTGCGAGATTATCTGCGTCGTTGCTTGGCTCGGTTGGAACCTTGCAGGCCGGTTTTGGCAGCGGCCCATGGATGGAAAAAAAAAACAAAAAACAAAACAAAAGACGGAACATAAACCAAAGAACGCACAGGCGAGATCTCATGACACGGTGATTTGTACAAGTTTCCAATACAAACCTCAACCTGCAGGACAGATGTGAAGGTCTTGGCGTCCTCTGTGATGCCTGCCAGGTAGAGCTGCTCAGTGAAAACAGGTGGATGGTCATTTTCATCTTGGACGTCGACCAGCACCTTGGCTGTGTTACCTGCGGACAAACAAACAAACAAACAAATAAATAAAATAAATTAAACAAAACTAATAATAAACGCACAATATATAGAATTCCGTCTAGTTCTTCGCTCTTCATCGTGCTTACTTAAGGAACATTCTCCACCTTCTCCACCAGCTTCTTCCAAGATAAAAGAGGAGTATAATAATAATAATAATAATAATAATAATAATAATAACATAATCTTTTATTGGTCATATATACATTACAGCATTACATTACAGAATTACGCCCCCTCACACAACAGCTCCTGACTATATTAGCGTATATTACCGTATGGAAACCTTACGCAAGCGCATCGCATTCCCAAATCCTGTACTTACGCAATAAAGCGCATTTTTCTTTCCTTCCGTATAACCTACAACGTATCACCAGTTTATATGGAAAAGCAAAACCGGAACACAATTCTTAAAGGGGCCACGTCCCATATTTTACACTTCAAAACCAACCACTAAACAAAGTAACATTGAAATGAAGTGATTAAAAGTATAATTTGCAGAGTAAAATAAATATTAAATAATCAATATTTTTATTAAAGGGAGATATTTTGAGAGAAATGTATGTGTGTGTGTCTGTGTGTATGTTGTATGTATGTATGTATGTATGTATATATGTATATATATATATATATATATATATATATATATATATATATATATATATATATATATATATATATATATATATATATATATAGGGGGACACGGGGGTTTAGTGGTTAGCATGTTCGCCTCACACCGCCAGGGTCGGGGGTTCGATTCTCGGCCATGTGTGTGTGGAGTTTGCATGTTCTCCCTGCTGCCTTCCCCCCGTGCCTCAGGGTTGGTTTTTCCTACGGGTTCTCCGGTTTCCTCCCCCGGTCCAAAAACATGCACGGTAGGTTGATTGGCACCTTGGAAAATTGTCCCAAGTGTGTGAATGTGTGTGTGTGTGTGTGTGTGCCCTGCGATGGGTTGGCATTCCATCCAGGGTGTATCCTGCCTTAATGCCCATAGACGCCTGAGATAGACACAGACTCCCCGTGACCCGAGGGAAGATCGGATAAAGCGGTAGATGATGAATGAATGAATGTATATAATTATAAAATCTGTTACAGTTAGTTACATGCGATTAATCGTGCGATTACACATTTTAGTCGATATTTCTAACGATAAGTAAACGGTGAATACCTTTTTTCTGCATTGCATTGCGAAATAATTTAGTGCTCAAAATAGTTCATTGGTTTTGCGCTGACACATAACATTAAGTTAAACTTCCTAGCTACCAAATGTGTTAAAGAATTTACAGTGTGGAGGTGGGCGGGGCTTCGGGGAGTAATTCTGCACAGCACTTTCGCATTATTGCATCACTTCATCTCAATTGCAGGGACGAAATAAGCCTGATCGAATCACGTCGCGAACGGCGGCTGGCGCCACGCCGACTCGGCGTTGATAAAGTGAGCTCCTATACGCAGCAAAATATCACTCGCCAGATTATGCCTTCTTTTCGCTGCTGTCATTCCTCATCGCAGAAAGCCAAGTCGTGTCGCTTCCCAGTGAGGGACAGTGATGGCTTCATCCATCATCCGGCAGATCGCCGGTCCCCGCGCCGGCGGGGCTTCCAGGACAATTCGCTTTCGCCGCTAGCGACTCGCGGCACGTCACTCGGTCACTACTAATGCATCACTGGCCGTGCTTTCCCCTTAATTGTTTTCACTAATTGAGCAAAAGGAGTTTTTGTCCACATAGTCGTATTAATCAGCCTGCTTCACACGCTACCTTCCCCTACATTTGCATTTCATCCATTCGCCAAAGCTTTTAAGAGAAGTGACGGAGCTGTCAGGACGCCTCACCAGGAAACGACACAAACACTCGCCGTTCGCTGTTGACATTAGCGACCGCAACGTGCAAATCGTCGAATCGGTCGGGAAATGTAAAGCGGATCAGACGAGGGGGGGGGGGGGGGGGGGGATGGGGGGGGGGGGGAGCATGTAAATGATAATAAAGAGAACGCCTCCACAATTTCAGCCAAAGCAAAATCGCACCACCTTACAATCGTGTCATCAATGTCAAATTAATCAGGGCACGGTGGTTTAGCGGTTAGCACGTTCGCCTCACACTGACAGGGTCCAGGTTCGATTCCCGTCTCGGCCATGTGTATGTGTGTGGAGTTTGCATGTTCTCCCCGTGCCTCAGGGGGTTTTTCTCCGGGTTCTCCGGTTTCCTCCCGTGGTCCAAAAACATGCACGGTAGGTTGATTGGCACCTTGGAAAATTGTCCCTAGTGTGTGTGTGTGTGTGTGTGTGTGTCCTGCGATGGGTTGGCATTCCATCCAGGGTGTATCCTGCCTTAATGCCCATAGACGCCTGAGATAGGCACAGACTCCCCGTGACCCGAGGGAAGATCAGATATAGCGGTTGAAGATGAATGAATGAATGAATGAATGTCAAATTAATCCCTGATATGTGCTCAGGCTTCATCAGCATCGTGTGGTGGTGGCCCGTGTGGTGGTGTTGGTGGTGTGTCACGGTTGGTGTTCGACTCACTTTTGGCCGGAGCCCGCAGGTTGTTTGAGATCACTCTCATGGAGTCTGCCTCCACGCGGAGCACGTAGCTGCTGTTCCTCTCGAAGTCCAGGGCCTTGGCGGTGCTGATCACGCCAGTCTGGTTGTTCAGGCTGAATTCGCCTAGTGCATGGGGAGGAATGTCACATGGAACACCACAAGTCTAATCAACCGACACTAGAACGTCTTCGCTGTTGTCATTAGAGGCGAAAATTGCTAATTCGTCAAGGATTTCGGAGAGACGTCTGGAAAGAAGGCGAAGTAGGGAAACGAATCCAAGGCAGGCCTTGTGTGTTGGCAAAGGTTGTGATTTCGCAACCATGTCTGGGGCCCCAAAGCGGAAGCCCTTTATATAAGACCCCATGAGCATCCTATGAACTAGCTCTGTTGGTGGCATTAAGGTGTTATAAACAGGTCGGGGAGGTGGTTAAAGCATCGGCCTCCGGACCGTTAGCTCACAGGTTCAAATCCCACCACTGTCACTAGGGGGCGCTTAAGCTCCGAATACATCGCTTTGCATTTACACGCACGCCATGTGGCATGTGACGCCCTTATCCAGAGCGACTTACAATTGAGGGTTAAGGGCACTTGCTCAAGGGGCGAACCTGTGATCTTCCGGTCCAATACCTTAACCAATGAGGGGGGGCACAAATATTAACAGGGACAAAGTTACCCGTGGACTCTTCCGTCCCTAATTAGGGCTGTGAAGCTTTTTATGCGCGATCCATTAGTCTCGGTCTAAAAGGCCATCAATTGGTAATGCAGCGGGTAAAATTAGGATTTCAGATGCAAACGCCAGCTGCCGCTGAACCCTCGTCGTCATTTATTAAAGATTATTTCCTCTCGCGCACGACATCGCCTCTTAGCGGCTCTTGAAAACGAAAGGATGGACTTTTTCCTCTCTTTTTCTTTCCCTCCGTTCTCCTCCCTCCTTTACAGCAACATCTGATTAGGCCGCATGCTCCGATACGGACGAGCGCAAAGCGAAACCAATTCTCCCCCCTCCCTCATTTTCGGACCCGAACCCATCCCCCCCCCCCCCCACCACAACACCAAATCCCGCCACCCGCCACCCCTAACCCCCACCCCTCTCCCTCCGTGATGTGTTTTAATGCCATTCCCAATATAGCAGGCAATTTCAACCTGCGAGCACGAGGCTTAATATCACCCATAATACACTTCTCTCTGCCTCGCTTCTCTCTACCTCTCGCTCTTCTCCCTAAAGACGACTGGAGCAATAAGAAAATGCACCTCAAAGCCTCCCGGAGCTCTCTCTCTCCCTCTATCTCTCTCTCTTTTTTCCTGCTCTCCTGAATCTGCACTCGTCTTATTCGGGGGTGGGGGGGGTATGATGTAACATACCGTTTTCCTCACTCACATCCTGCAGGGTCTCTTATTATGGTCAGTGTCCCCTTATTGAAGGCATTCACAAAGGGCTTGCTTCATTAATAAAAACGCCCCCCCCCCTTTTTTTTTTGGCCCTCCACTGGCAGCGTCTAACCCTTATTAGCAGAACGCAGCGCATTTTGCCGGTCGTGGGTCAATCATGCCAGTAAGAAGTGAGCACTCACCCCCTTCGTTCCCCTCGATGATGGAGTAGACGATGCTCTGATTTATGGCGGAAGCCAGGATGACCCCGACCACTCGCCCGACGCGGGCGTTTTCACTGACTGGCGGGAACCTGCTCACACACACACACACACACACACACACACACACACACACACACACACACACGGAGAGACGTTGACTACAACAAATGTCGTACTTACTTTCCAACAGGAAAATAAAAACACACAATCCTCTCCAGCACATTTGAGGGCTTTGAGCCCATCAACATAAGTGTCTGTGAAGTGTCACATAAGAGGAACGTTCCTATCGCAAAAATGAAGGGCCCTCATCAGCACCGCCGGAAATACCAAAAGCCCATCATTTCGCCAGACGTGTATTCCACCGATCGGCCGGGAAAAATCCAAACCAAAGCATCAGATGCCGGCGGCGGCCGTGTGCCCCATCTAAAGGGTTTTTTCCGCATCCCTCTCGAGCGGACGCAAATCAATGGCCGAGTTGTTGTTTGGTGAAACAACCTCGATTCATTACGGCTGTAAACCCCCCCCCCCCCCCCCCTGCCTGTCCCCCGCCCCCCACCCCAACCCCGATTAATGCTTTCGAAAGGAGAGCGGAAAAAAAAAACCCACCACGAGTAATTAATCAGTTACTGTAGTTAATAGAAACTGGGGAGTACTCGCTGTACCGAAGGTATTAAAAACGCCAGCGAGTTGTGCGTGTGATGCATGAACGTCCTATTATTGAGGGGAGGGACGCATCTGTTTCTGAGTCAGACAGTTGGAGGTACGGAGGGAAAAAACGAAAGGAAAGAAAAAAAATCGGCAGTGGAATATACATATATATATATATATATATATATCTCTGGTTGGGGGGGCTGGGAGTGTGGCCGTCATCTGAATGAATGGTAATAAAAAACACACGGTGTCTCGTTTTCTTCGGAATATCGTTTAAATTAGACGATGAAAGTTCTGTATGTACAATCCATATAAGAAAGGGGTAGTTTTGTTTTGGGGGGGGGGGGTTGTGTGTAAGGTAATGGAAGATCTGTGAATATGTTTTATCTATCCCTCGTTTAAAAACTCCCTTCCTTTGGACTCTGATGGGAACCAAAAGTGCCCCATAGGACGCTGTAACAAGTGACCTAGCAACCATCTGGGGCTCCATAACGGCTACCTTCCTTTAGCGCCGACCCTTAGCAACCAGCATAGTAACCTTAGCATAGTAACCACAACGATTAGTGTGGTTACGACCACCTGATGACACCAAAGAACCCTAGGAACCACCTGACAACACCATAGCAACCAAAGGAACCACCTGAACAACACCATAGCAACCAAAGAACCCTAGGAACCACCTAACAACACCATAGCAACCAAAGAACCCAAGGAACCACCTGACAACACCATAGCAACCAAAGAATCCTAGGAACCACCTGACAACACCATAGCAACCAAAGAACCCTAGGAACCACCTGACAACACCATAGCAACCAAAGAACCCTAGGAACCAAAGAACCTGACAACACCATAGCAACCAAGGAACCCTAGAACCCTAGGAACCACCTGACAACACCATAGCAACCAAGCAACCAAGAACCCTAGGAACCGCCTGACCTGACAACACCATACAACACCATAGCAACCAAGGAACCCTAGGAACCACCTGCCTGACAACACCATAGCAACCAAAGAACCCTAAGGAACCACCTGACAACACCATAGCAACCAAAGAACCCAAGGAACCACCTGACAACACCATAGCAACCAAAGAACCCTAGGAACCACCTGACAACACCATAGCAACCAAAGAACCCTAGGAACCGCCTGACAACACCATAGCAACCAAAGAACCCTAGGAACCACCTACACCCATAGCAACCAAGAACCCTAGGAACCACCTGACAACACCATAGCAACCAAAGAACCCTAGGAACCACCTGACAACACCATAGCAACCAAAGAACCCTAGGGACCACCTGACAACACCATAGCAACCAAAGGAACCACCTGACAACACCATAGCAACAAAGAACAAGGAACCCTAGGAACCGCCTGACAACACCATAGCAACAAAGAACCCACCATAGCAACCAAAGAACCCTAGGAACCACCTGCCTGACAACACCATAGCAACCAAAGAACCCTAGAACCCTAGCAACCAAAGAACCACCTGACAACACCATAGCAACCAAAGAACCCTAGGAACCACCTGACAACACCATACAACACCATAGCAACCAAAGAACCCAAGGAACCACCTGACAACACCATAGCAACCAAGGAACCCTACAACACCATAGCAACCAAGAACCGCCTGACAACACCATAGCAACCAAAGAACCCTAGGAACCACCTGACAACACCATAGCAACCAAAGAACCCTAGGAACCTGACAACACCATAGCAACCAAAGAACCGCCTGAGGAACAACACCATAGCAACCAAAGAACCACCTGACACCTGACACACATAGCAACCAAAGAACCCAAACCACCTGAAACACCATAGAACCAAAGAACTAGAACCAAAGAACCTGGCAACACCATAGCAACCAAAGAACCCTAGGAACCCATAGCCTGACACCTGACAACACCATAGCAACCAAAGAACCCTAGCAAACCAAAGAACCCTATAAGAACCCTAGGAACCACCTTGGAAAATTGACAACACCATCCCTAGTGTATGAATGTGTGTGTGTGAATGTGAGGGTGTGTGTGTCCTGTGATGACACACCATAGCAACCAACGTTGACAACACCATGCAACCAACGAATGCATTCCATCCAGGGTGTATCCTGCCTTAATGCCCATAGACGCCTGAGATAGACACAGACTCCCCGTGACCCGAGGGAAGATCGGATATAAGCGGTAGAAGATGAATGAATGAATGAATGAATATTTATTATTTATTTATTTATTTATATAAGTTACAGCCAGAAGTTTCGTAATCATTTTGCTATGTGTTAATCGTAGTCTAATTGTTAATAAAAAACAAAAAATAGTGACCAAAAAAAAAAAAAAAAAAAAACTTTGCTTAACGTATATTAGAGAAATCAATATTAAAACGACGAGAGAAAAATGCAGTTAATCTTCTAAAGTACGATTTCTTTTGGTTTTTTGTAATGAAAATGCATTTTAATATTAAGAATAAAACTATGTTAATTGTTTGAGGTATGTCGTAATACGTTTCCGTGAAGCGTTGGTGTTGGGTTGTAATTTTCCTTTTTCCATGCGAACCTTAAAAAAAACAAAAAATAGTGACCAAAAAAAAAAAAAAAAAAAAAAACTTTGCTTAACGTATATTAGAGAAATCAATATTAAAACGACGAGAGAAAAATGCAGTTAATCTTCTAAAGTTTTCTTCATTTTAATACCGGGTTTCCGTGAAGCGTTTTTGCGATCTGCTGCGTCGTGGAAAAGACGCGATATTGAGCCAATCAAAGAAGAGCTCGCGTGTTAACGTTGGTCCTGAACAATCTTCCAGGGCCTTTGCTTCTGTTCTCCGTGCGACACTTCGGGCTGTTGTAATTCCAGGCTAGCACATGACAGAGGCTCTCGGTAGCGTCTTCACCTCTTGTAATCCCCTTTTTAAGGACTCGGGGACCACACACACACACACACACACACACACACACACACACACACACACACACACACTCTATCTATCTGTTCACCAAGCCCCTCTTGCCTGTGGTGTGCTGTGTTGGCCCAGATAAGAGACTGCATTCCTTGCTTGCTCTTGGTGTGCTGACAGAGCTCTAATGACCACTCTACTCCACACATACAAACACACACACACACACACTTATTAAAGCGTCTAATGAGTTCCCCCGAGGCCATGGTCCCCACGAGTTACGTCTCTTGCACTCTCGCTCATTCCCTTCTTAACCCTATATAGAGATAAAAACGCCATTTTTCGCCCGATGCTTTGATTTCTACGTGAAACTATGTGAAATGTTCCGGATGCTCAAAAAATAAAAAATAAAAAAAATATTGTCCGGATAAAACGCTTAGTAAGCATTACAAAAACATTCCCGGGAAAATCTGTGTGAGACAGTCAATGTGTTGTCTGGGAAAAATAAGCCACTGTGGCTCTGTAAACGTCATATATATATATATATATATATATATATATATATATATATATATATATATATATATATATATATATATATATATGTGTGTGTTATAATCTGTTTAACGTATTGCAAAAGTAAACGTATTTAATGTATACGTTTGTAT
>JACRUU010000015.1:8910127-8915127 GCA_030449085.1 Kryptopterus vitreolus | reverse complement strand
AAAAAATACCCAAATTCGAAACCCAAGGTTCGTAACCACGAAAGCGGCGTAACCCAAGGTTCGAAACCGGTGTAACCCGAGATTCGTAACCACGAAAGCGGGGTAACCCGAGGTTAGTAACCACGAAAAGGGTGTAACCCAAGGTTCGAAACCACGAAACCGGCGTAACCCGAGGTTTGAAACCACGAAACCGGCATAACCCGAGGTTCGAAACTACGAAACCGGCGTAACCCAATGTTCGAAACCGGCGTAACCCGAGGTTCGAAACTACCCGAACCCGGCGTAACCCAAGGTTCGAAAACTACGAAACCCGGCGTAACCCAAGGTTCGAAACCGGCGTAACCCGAGATTCGTAACCACGAAAGCGGGGTAACCCGAGGTTAGTAACCACGAAAAGGGCGTAACCCGAGGTTCGAAACCACGAAACCGGCGTAACCCGAGGTTTGAAACCACGAAACCGGCATAACCCGAGGTTCGAAACTACAAACCCGGCGTAACCCAAGGTACCCGGGTCGAAACTACAAACCCGAAGCGTAACCCAAGGTAACCCGAAACTACAAACCCGGCGTAACCCAAGGTTCGAAACTACGAACCCGGCGTAACCCAAGGTTCGAAACTACGAACCCGGCGTAACCCAAGGTTCGAAACTACGAACCCGGCGTAACCCAAGGTTCGAAACCGGCGTAACCCGAGGTTAGTAACCACGAAAAGGGCGTAACCCGAGGTTCGAAACCACGAAACCGGTGTAACCCGAGGTTCGAAACTACGAAACCGGCGTAACCCGAGGTTCGAAACCACGAAACCGGCGTAACCCGAGGTTCGTAACCACGAAAGCGGCGTAACCCGAGGTTCGTAACCACGAAACCACGAAACCACGGAAAAGGGCGTAACCCGAGGTTCGAAACCACGAAACCGGTAACCCGTAACCCGAGGTTCGAAACTACGAAACCCGGCGTAACCCAAGGTTCGACTACAAACCCGGTTCGAAACCGGCGTAACCAATAACCCGAGGTTCCCGAGGTTCGAAACTACGAAACCCGGCGTAACCCGAAGGTTCGAAACTACAAACCCGGCGTAACCCAAGGTTCGAAACTACGAACCCGGCGTAACCCAAGGTTCGAAGGTTCGAAACCGGCGTAACCCGAGGTTCGTAACCACGAAAGCGGCGTAACCCGAGGTTAGTAACCACGAAAAGGGCGTAACCCGAGGTTAGTAACCACGAAAAGGGCGTAACCCGAGGTTCGAAACCACGAAACCGGCGTAACCCGAGGTTCGAAACCACGAAACCGGCGTAACCCGAGGTTCGAAACCACGAAACCGGCGTAACCCGAGGTTCAAAACTGGCGTAACCCGAGATTCGTAACCACAAAAGCGGCGTGTAACCCGAGGACTCCCTGTACGCCTATTTTACATTTACATTTACATTTGCAGCATATTTGGCAGGCGCAGACGCCCTTATCCAGAGCGACTTACAATTGAGCAATTCAGGGTTAAGGGCCTTGCTAAGGACCCACTAGTGACAGGGCTTAGTGGTGGTGGGGTTTGAACCCATGATCTTTCGGTCCAGGACCATTTGAACCCATAGATCCTGGTCCAGAGTGGTCCAACACCTTAACCACTGGTCCAGCTTTCATGCGGCTATCCCTTTTAAAGGTTGAGCGGTCAAAATCTTGTGCCTGGTGTTTCATATACATTAGAAGTTTACTAATCAAGCTATGGAGCACCTTATAAAGCCTTATGAATATTTAATAAGCACGTCGCGTCCCGCCAAAGAAAAAAAAGAAAAGATCGCGCGGGTTAAATCTTATAAATATAAATGTTTAGTTAAATCTATAGTTAATAGTTATAGTTATAGTTAAATCTATAGTTAAATCATCTGTAATTTAACTATGCGTGGATTAACGTAAGAGATGATGATTGCTATGTTTACTCTCTTGTCAGACGCGTCACCTTATCAAAGTCCTTGAAGAGTAACAGTGCTCATTCTGACCAGCATAAGGACATACGACATGGGGCGCGATGGTAAACATAAACATAAACAATTAGCGACGTCAATAAAAGTATTATGTCTAGGTTGTTATAAATCCGTTATCTAAGACCTCATTTATGGCTAAACAGTATTGCGTTAAATTGGGTGCATAATTGCTATTTACAAATACATGGCGAGGGTGGAAAAAGGAAAATAGCCATAAAAAAAAGTTTACTCTGGTAATAAGGGCAGATTTTTATTTATTTATTTGAACTTTGCCCAGAAAACAATATAAGCAATTAATCAAGTATTTAAAAAAAAAAAAAAAAAAACTTTTACTGTCATTCAACTGCTTTATTCAGATGAGGATGTTTGACCACATGACCTGTCTATAACCCTAATGTGTGTGTGTTTTTTTTATATTTTATTTATTTACTGTACGTCCACCAAACAGCAAATCACTGGACTGATTATATGCCAGACATAAAAAATGCTTCCAATTTGGAGCGTGCCCGAGGCAGGCAGGCATTCAGTTATGTCTGATTGTTTCTTTGTTTTGTTTGTTTGCACACAACACTGACTGCTGAGATGTATTTTTGTACCCAAAAAAAAAAAAAAAAAAAAAAACATTGCGAGTTTTTTTTTTTATCTCAGTGGTGCGTGACGCAAACTCGTAATTCTGACTTTATCTCGTAATTCTGCCTGTTTTTTATCTCGCAATTCTGACTTTTTTTAATCTCGCAATTCTGACTTTTTTAATCTCGCAATTCTGACTTTTTTAATCTCGCAATTCTGACTTTTTTTAATCTCGCAATTCTGACTTTTTTAATCTCGCAATTCTGACTTTTTTTAATCTCACAATTCTGACTTTTTTAATCTCGCAATTCTGACTTTTTTATCGCAATTCTGACTTTTTTAATCTCGCAATTCTGACTTTTTTTAATCTCGCAATTCTGACTTTTTTTAATCTCGCAATTCTGACTTTTTTTTAATCTCGCTTTTTTAATTCTGACTTTTTTTTATCTCGCAATTCTGACTTTTTTAATCTCGCAATTCTGACTTTTTAATCTCACAATTCTGACTTTTTTAATCTCGCAATTCTGACTTTTTTTTATCTCGCAATTCTGACTTTTTTAATCTCGCAATTCTGACTTTTTTAATCTCGCAATTCTGACTTTTTTAATCTCGCAATTCTGACTTTTTTAATCTCACAATTCTGACTTTTTTTCTTGCAATTCTGACTTTTTTATCTCGCAATTCTGACTTTTTTTAATCTCAATTCAATTCTGACTTTTTTTTAATCTCGCAATTCTGACTTTTTTTCTCGCAATCTGACTTTTTTACTCGCAATTCTGACTTTTTTTCGCAATCTCTTTACTTTGCAATTCTGACTTTTTTTCTCACAATTCTCTTTTTTTCTTGCAATTCTGACTTTTTTTCTCGCATTCTGACTTTTTTTTTTATCTCGCAATCTCTTTTTTATCGCAATTCTGACTTTTTTTTCGCATTCTGACTTTTTTATTCTCGCAATTCTGACTTTTTTTATCTCGCAATTCTGACTTTTTTTTATCTGACTTTTTTTATCTCGCAATTCTGACTTTTTTATCTCGCAATTCTGACTTTTTTTAATCTCGCAATTCTGACTTTTTTTATCCTCGCAATTCTGAATTTTTTTAATCTCGCAATTCTGACTTTTTTTTATCTCGCAATTCTGACTTTTTTTTATCTCGCAATTCTGACTTTTTTTTATCTCGCAATTCTGACTTTTTTAATCTCGCAATTCTGACTTTTTTATCGCAATCTGACTTTTTTAATCTCGCAATTCTGACTTTTTTAATCTCGCAATTCTGACTTTTTTAATCTCACAATTCTGACTTTTTTTCTTGCAATTCTGACTTTTTTATCTCGCAATTCTGACTTTTTATTATTTTTAATCTCGCAATTCTGACTTTTTAATCTCACAATTCTGACTTTTTTAATCTCGCAATTCTGACTTTTTAATCTCACAATTCTGACTTTTTTAATCTCGCAATTCTGACTTTTTAATCTCACAATTCTGACTTTTTTAATCTCGCAATTCTGACTTTTTTAATCTCATCTCGCAATTCTGACTTTTTTATCTCGCAATTCTGACTTTTTTTATCTCGCAATTCTGACTTTTTTTAATCTCGCAATTCTGAATTTTTTTAATCTCGCAATTCTGACTTTTTTAATCTCGCAATTCTGACTTTTTTTATCTCGCAATTCTGACTTTTTTTAATCTCGCAATTCTGACTTTTTAATCTCACAATTCTGACTTTTTTAATTCTGACTTGCAATTCTGACTTTTTTTATCTCGCAATTCTGACTTTTTTAATCTCACAATTCTGACTTTTTTAATCTCGCAATTCTGACTTTTTAATCTCACAATTCTGACTTTTTTAATCTCGCAATTCTGACTTTTTAATCTCACAATTCTGACTTTTTTAATCTCGCAATTCTGACTTTTTTTAATCTCGCAATTCTGACTTTTTTTATCTCGCAATCTCGCAATTCTGACTTTTTTTCTCGCAATTCTGACTTTTTTAATCTCGCAATTCTGACTTTTTTTCTTGCAATTCTGACTTTTTTTTTCTTGTAATTCTGCCTTTTTTTCTCGCAACTCTGCCTTTTTTTCTTGCAACTCTGACTTATTTATTTTGGACAAAATAAAAAATGTTTTACCACATAAACCTGTATTTACGAAAATTAGCCATAGCCTGAAGACCCTGTCCCTGCTTAGTCAGCTTTATTTATCCTAAAAAGAAAAAAAAAAAACAAGTGTCTGAATGCATCCGCAATCCATCTTTCATTTATTACGTGTATTTACTGCGTTATAGATCATCTTTGCTTCCTGTGAAGCGCCGCTCAAGCTCAAGTTCACATGCAGGTGCGTTATTACTATCGATGCACTTCCTGTACTGACTCGGGGCACCATGTATTCCAGAGACGGCGGCTTATATATATATATATATAGATATATATATATATATATATATATATATATATATAT
>JACRUU010000015.1:8900127-8902627 GCA_030449085.1 Kryptopterus vitreolus | reverse complement strand
CTCTGGAATTAACATAAAGTTCATGCAAATTAATTAATTATTCATTTTATATCTGTATACTATTTTATAAAAATGTTAATATATAAATTCTATAACAATTAATATTATTAATTAAATAATCCTTGAGGGGCAAGGGGGTTTAGTGGTTAGCACGTTCGCCTCACATCCTCCAGGATCCGGGTTCGATTCCCGTCTCGGTCCATGTGTGTGTGGAGTTTGTGCATGTTCTCCCCGTGCCTCAGGGGGTTTTTTCTCCGGGTTCTCCGGTTTCCCCCCCGGTCCAAAAACATGCACGGTAGGTTGATTGGCACCTTGGAAAATTGTCCCTAGTGTATGAATGTGTGTGTGAGTGTGTGTGTGTCCTGCGATGGGTTGGCATTCCATCCAGGGTGTATCCTGCCTTAATGCCCATAGACGCCTGAGATAGACACAGACTCCCCGTGACCCGAGGGAAGATCGGATAAAAGCGCTAGAAAATTAACAAATGAAGGAAAATAATCCTTGTTCATTTCAATGTTACTTTGTTTAATGGTTGTTTGAAGTGTAAAATATGGGACGTGGCCCCCTTAAGAATTGTGTTCCGGTTGCTTTTCCATATAAACTGGTGATGCGTTTAGGTTATATGGAAGCGCATTGCGTTCACAAAAGTAAAAATATGCTTTATTACGCAATACAGGGTACGGTAATATACGCTAATATGGTGAGGAGCTGGTGTGAATGAGAAGCTAGTAGGCGTAATTCGGGGAAAATATATGTATATATATAGTATATATATATATATATATATATATATATATATATATATATATATATATATATTATATATTTTTATTTTTTTTTTTTATTAATCCAACACAAGCGTAACTGCCCAGAATTCTTAGAGTACATTTTTGTTTATGAATGAAAAATGTGTGTAAATTATGTAACTGCTCCAATGAAAGATTCATCAATAAATGATTCCATGTAGAGTTTGATATACGTCGAGAGTGAAGTTACTAAAGACTAAAACACTGTTTTTTCGGGATGAACCTTATGAACGCATTTATATGAGGGGACTGGTTAGTTCGGACATTTATATTATATAAAAGTATATTAAATAAAAATAAACAAATATAAATTGTATAAATTGGTAATTGGTATAAATTGTCAGCTCTGGGATCAGTGGTAGGGTGTGTAGTATACCTAGTATATATATATATATATATATATATATATATACATATATATATATATATACATATACATATATATATATATATATATATATATATATATATATATATATATATATATATATATATATATATATACAACAACACACACTGACTCTCCACCATGACGGTCTATTAAATGTCAATTTAAGACTACATGTGATGTCATCATCTCTACCAGTCTATATATATATATATATATATATATATATATATATATATATATATATATATATACACACATATATATACACACACCATGGCATTTATTTTGTTCGCCATATAATTTAATCCCAGTATAAATATAGGATAATGAGTTTTCAGGCCTTCCGGGGGTGAATTAAAGAGGAACTCTTCCTGTTTCGCTCTTCAAATCACTCAATCACGTTACGTCATCGTAAAAAATATCCGTCATAGAATCGGCACTTATACAGCTGCTGATACGGCCTGCGTGTTTTACAATATAAATACGCCAGACTGTTAAAATGGCAAGAAGGAAGCTTTCCTGTGCCTTTATTTAAATCAATAAAAGCCATTTAGCCGGCTACTGCCAACATCTGCTGTTGGCTTTATTCGGCAAAAAGAATAGAATTGATTACTACGCCTGGTGTCAAATATATTAAACATTTAATCCAATAAAGTACCCGTAATGCATTCAGGGGAAAGTGCACCCTGCCCTTTGCGCAAAACAATATTGCGAATATCATATGCGCACAACACTTTACCTTCGAGCCATCATCCATATTCATACACTTATATTATAAATAAAAGCCACACTGGAGGAGTTTTTTTTTTATCATTAAAGTGGTTCCTCGTTTAATCTTTGCAAACGACTCGAACTGCCTCTTAAACCTCAAAGTTTCCCCATTTGGTGCCTTGGGGGGGCGCTAGGATTGATAGGGGGTGGGGGTTATAGGGGCGACACGTCTATATATTAAATATTAATACCGTACTGTGTTTAATGTTCCTTTTGCCTGTATTGTGATGCTTGCACATGGTAATTACTTACTGCCTAAAAGCTATTGATTATTTTAATTGTTGACACATGCAAATACAGAGCAGCTAATGTGTGTGTTGAACATGAATATGAATTTAAAGGGGGGGGGGGGGGGGGGGTTGAGAGATTTGCCGCGAGAGTGACGAGGAGGGACAGGATTAGAAACGAGTTCATTAGAGAGAGACGGAGCATGTAGGAATCAATGTAAGAGGTGGTGGTGGGGGTTGGGGGGGTGGTTGGAGGGTTGGAGGGTGAAAGGAGATGGAGAGGGCATGTATAGAGGGGGGTATAG
>JACRUU010000015.1:8817627-8895127 GCA_030449085.1 Kryptopterus vitreolus | reverse complement strand
AACAATCAGTGTCAGATCGCACCATCCGTCGTTGTTTGAGCCAAAGTGGACTACATGGGAGACGACCAAGGAGGACACCATTGTTGAAAACGAATCATAAAAAAGCAAGACTGGAATATGCCAAACTACATGTTGACAAGCCACAAAGCTTCTGGGAGAATGTCCTGTGGACAGATGAGACAAAAATCGAAGTTTTTGCCAAGGCACATCAGCTGTATGTTCACAGACGAAAAAAATGAAGCATATCAAGAAAAGAACACTGTCCCTACTGTGAAACATGGAGGAGGCTCTGTTATGTTCTGGGGCTGCTTTGCTGCGTCTGGCACAGGGTGTCTTGAATCTGTGCAGGGTACAATGAAATCTCAAGACTATCAAGGAATTCTAGAGAGAAATGTACTAGCCAGTGTCAGAAAGCTTGGTCTCAGTCGCAGGTCATGGGTCTTGCAACAGGACAATGACCCAAAACACACAGCTAAAAACACCCAAGAATGGCTAAGAGGAAAAAATTGGACTATTCTAAAGTGGCCGTCTATGAGCCCTGACCTCAATCCTATTGAGCATCTTTGGAAGGAGCTGAAACATGCAGTCTGGAAAAGGCACCCTTCAAACCGGACACAACTGGAGCAGTTTGCTCATGAGGAGTGGGCCAAAATACCTGCTGAGAGGTGCAGATGTCTCATTGACAGTTACAGGAAGCGTTTGATTGCAGTGATTGCCTCAAAAGGTTGCGCAACAAAATATTAAGTTAGGGGTACCATCATTTTTGTCCATGCCTGTTTCATGAGTTTATTTTTTTACATAATTCTGTTGAAGCATGGTTGAAAAACAATGTCTGACTTTCATTGGTTAACATTTATAGAATTTTTATTTATTATTACTTTTGTCAGATTAAAGTTATTTCTGTGACCATTGTGACTTTTTCTTTCATTGACCAAAGGGTACCAACAATTTTGTCCACGTCTGTAAATACTACACACACACACTATATATACATACATATATAGACTATATGCATATATATAACACCCACACACGATATATATATATATATATATATATTATATATATATATATATATATATATATATATGGGGGTTGATTTGGGGTAGGGGTACGTTCTGCGCTCTCCGTGTCTCGAGTCGTTGCCGGGGTAGCGCAGGTACTTCACACACTCGAGAGTATTTGCGTTTTCACTATACAGATATTCTGTGGTTATTTACTGTATACATACATTACTGTATTATTTTATACTCTTAAACGATTTTTCCTGTTTTTGTTCGCTTGAGTGCGGCGTTCAGGAAATGCATAGTAAGACATAGTACATACACATAGTAAGAGACACGCGTAGCGTATAGCGAGCGTAACACCTTCGTAGGAGCGTCTGTGTCGAGTCCATAACAGTCGAGCTGGAGTAAAAGTTGCTGATGTAGCGATTTGCTGTTAATGACACTCCGAGTATGTAATAAAGCAGATAGATTCGGTCGGAGATGCCACTTTTATTCTAATTTTCCTCCTGTAATAGGACGCAGTGTATAACATTCTATTAATATCGCGTTTTGTTGTTTTATTTATTTATTTATTTTATTATAATGAGCGTTTTGGGTAGAAGGCGAGTCGGCGCGGAGTGTAATAATATCCCCGGCACTGTAATTAGTGCCCTATTTCTGGTAAATCTCTGCGTCTCCCTTCGGAGTTGCCCTGTAATGATATTACCCAACATTTCCTATATCAGATAGCGCTATAATGCAAAAAAACCAAAACCAAAATAAATAAATAAACAAACAAATCAACAAATCCGTCCCCAAGTCAGTGACCTTACACGGATACAAATACGCCCTGTTCAAAAAGGGCAAAGTGTTTCTTTCTGAGCACTATTATGTCATACCACTTCACTGAACGATTAGCGCTCGAGTTGTTTATAGGGTCTGGTTAATTGCCTATGGGAAGACAAAAAAAAAAGAAAAGAAAAGAAAGAAAGAAAGAAAGAAATCTCGTGGAAAAAAGAAATCGTAGCCAAGATGGAAAATTAGAGAAGTAATGGGACTCGTACTGCTGAGAGCCCCGGCAGACTGTGATTACTTTTGCCTTCATTAACAAATGTAATTTACAACAGGGGAAATAAATAAATAAATAAATAAGGACTTATGGAAGAGAAGACTCAGGAGGACATATTGGAGGGGGGGGGGCAACCTCATACTTAGAATGCAATGAGGAAGAGTGTAATTGAAAAAGGAATAACTCTGTCTAATTGTAAAATCCGGGGCACGGTGGTTTAGTGATTAGCACGTTCGCCTCACACCGCCAGGGTCCGGGTTCGATTCTCGTCTTGGCCATGTGTGTGTGGAGTTTGCATGTTCTCCCCGTGACTCAGGGGGTTTTTCTCCGGGTTCTCCGGTTTCCTCTCCGGTCCAAAAACATGCACGGTAGGTTGATTGGCACCTTGGAAAATTGTCCTTGTGTATGAATGTGTGTGAATGTAAGTGTGTTTGTGAGGTATAGACCTGCCTTACATAGACTGAGATAGGCACAGACTCCCCGTGACCCGAGGGAAGATCGGATAAAGCTGTAGAAGATGAATGAATGAATGAATGAATGAATAAATGTAAAATCCTTTCCCTTTTGCAGAAAACTACTCGAACAGCCGAGATGCCACTTCGTGTGGGTGTAAACAACTGGAATGGTATTGGAAGGCTAGCGCTTTATGCGCACAAACATCGCATCCCTCGAGCAAACTAATTAGTCCCGAATTGCTGCTCGGCTGCCGAGGCGAGACTCTCGCCGGCTGTCTTCCTAAGTGATCTCCTCTTGTGAAAGACTCGCGGTAAAAATAAAAATAGAAAATAAAATAAAGTTACGCCGTCCGCGTTAGCGATAGCTTGTTTCGATAAAAAGGAAGAAGAAAAAGAAAGCATGGCAGGGAAAAGAAAGGATGATTTTTAGAGGGGCGTTGTTGGGCGTTTTGGCCTATATTTCCTCAACACTGAGTCACACTGGTAACACTAAAGATTGCTCATTTACATCTCATTTGCATAATATGCTAAAGCTACTTTTTGAAAACCGGTTCTACGCTGCTCAAAAACTCGACGTATATAATTGTGTATACACAGCAGGTCAAATCGCCGTATAAACTAGTCTATTACTATACGAGTGATTCGCTCTGCGCTGTGTCGGCGAAGGAACAAAAACAAACAACAACAAAAACAAACAAAACCCCGAATTCACTATATGAGCGTATATTACGCAAGCGCATCGCATTCCCAAATCCGTATTACGGAATAAAGCGCATATATTCTTTTGTGAACGCAATGCGCTTCCGTATAACCTAAATGTATCACCAGTTTATATGGAAAAGCAACCGGAACACAATTCTTAAAGGAGCCACGTCCCATATTTTACCCTTAAAACCACCACTAAACAAATAACATTGTAATGAACAAGAAATTAGTGTATTAACAAGAAATGAATATGAAAAGAATCATTTCCATAGTAAAATAAATATGAAATAATCAATAATTTTATTAAAAGGGGAGATTTTGAGTGAAATGTATATAATTATAACATCTGTTAGTTAGTTACAGTATCAGAAACATTTATGCTACATTGAAAATGTACGATTAATCACGATTAAATATTCGAATCGACCGACAGCCCTAATATAAACAGTTTGGTCATCGGTGTATTCACACCATCACGGGATGCAGCCATTACTGCGTTCTCATTCCTGTATATTGATGACGATATGAGATGATGGTACGAACCAGCCAGGGCGATTTCCAATGGGACTAGTATCAAATGAATAAATGTATGGCTTGGTTTTGACACTTCATCATTTCCTTCCTCATCCCAGTGCCTTCTACATTTACATTTACAGCCTTATACAGGGCGACGTACACAAAGTGCTTTAAGTCTCCATCTAGGGATAAAAATGAACTCTGGTATGATTGATTATAAGCAAGTTTAAAACCTAGTCGCGGGTTGTTTGTTTGTTTTTTTTTGCTTTTTTTTGTTGGATTGTTGTGATGGCAAGTGATAAAGCGATAAAGGAAGAAGTGAGAAGTGCTAGGTTCAGTAGGGACTGACTGCTGCTGTTCGGACGTGTGTGTGTGCGTATATATACATATATACACATACACATACATACACACACACACACACGCACACATATATATATATATATATATATATATATATATATATATATACACACGTGTGTGTGTGTGTGTGTGTGTGTGGTGTGTGTGTGTGTGTGTGTGTTTAAAAATGTGTATATAAAAAGGTGGCACAGTGGTTTAGTGGTTAGCACGTTCGCCTCACACAATATCCAGGGTTCGATTAACGCCTCTCCTCTATGTGTGTGTGTGTGTGTGTGTGTGTGTGTGTGTGTGTGTGTGTGTGTGTTGTGTGTTTTGCATGTTCTCCCCGTGCCTCATGAGGCTTTTCTCTGGGTTCTCCGCGTTTCCTATCCCGGTCCAACAAAGTTTGCACAGTAGGATAAAAAATTGACCCTGGTGTTGTTCGGACATCCAGGGGAACAGAGAGATAAACTTACCCGGAGAGAGAGTAGGTGGAACCAGTCGAGCAGTACTAGATGCTCTCAGGCAGCATGGTGCAGAACGGGGTGGGGAAGGGAGGGGGGGGGGTTGTGGGGGGTGATGAGGGTCTCTGAGGTAAGATCCATTTTCGGGAGAGTCCAAGAAAGGAGGGGGAGGGGGGGGGGGGGGTGTGGCCAAGCAGGGGGTGGATAAAAGGGAAGTGATGGAGATCACACAAGGCTTTACGCCAGAGAAAGGCGACTGTGTGTGTGTGTGTGTGTGTGTGTGTGTGTGTGTGTGTGTGTGTGTGTGTGTGTGTGTGTGTAAAACTGAAAGGGAAAAAAAAACCCAGTCTCACGTTGATCTCGTGGCTTTGTGCACGACCTGACTCACCTAGGTGCCATTACTTTCTAACATGTCAACTTGCGGAAAAAATACCTACATGCATACGTTCATCTTATGAATGAGAGAAAACAAACAAACAAACAAACAAACAAACAATCGAAATGGATGTGAATTTTCCAACCCATGAAACTTGAAACTTCGCTGCCGGTATTCCGAGGCGACTTATTTATTTATTTATTTATTTATTTAATTGCCTTGTTGACGTCCTTCCCCCCCCCAAAGTCTATCCGTTCCTCATCTTTTGTTTCCCCTTCTACAATTCACGATCGTTTCTCAAAAGCCCTCGCGTCCAGGTAACGCGTCGTTGTTATTTTCTGTTTTTAACGGAATTAATTAGCAAAATAGAACACGGCGAGGAGGGGGGGGAAACAAAAACAAAAACAAGCTCGCACTGTGAAGGTGTTGCCATTTGGATGGGAATCGGCAGTATTCCCCAGCTGTGCTTCTCTGCCAGGAGTGACTCATTGAAATGTCACTCACGCCAGTAAGATGTGGGGCTCATCAAACGGCGATATGGCACTCGGCCTCATATAAAAGGTATAAATGGCAGTCATTTACCGCTATCCGCAACTAAACGCTCTGGTACGGAAGATAAAAAGAGAAAAAGGGGGGTGGGGGGGGGGGATCTGGTCGAGAAGCAGAGCGTCCGTTGCATCTGTGGGACGCGTGACATCCACTTAGCCTTATTGAGCAGGGTAAACAAGAGCTGAATTCCGATCAGTTTGTGTACGCTGTAAAGTGCTGACACGCCAAGGCGTGTGACCGGCTCAATTCAATCGCCGCCCTCAGCCGGCTTTTTGGCCGGTCTCCGGTCAGCGCTGGCGTGCCGTGAGTTATGAGGCCGGGAAGAAATCAGTCCCCCTGCAGCCTTTCGGCGGACGGGGCGAGACCCTGGTGATATTGCATCATCACTGGGACGCCTTTTAACACACATTTCAGGAAACTCCAAAAATTACAGTGCGTGTAAATAGAGAAATTAAAAAAAGGTCTGTCGGTGTCTTTAAGTATATTTGTGTGTGTGTGTGTGTGTGTGTGTGTGTGTGTGTGTGTGTGTGGTGTGTGTGTGTGTGTGTGTGTGTGTGTGTGTGTGTGTGTGTGTGTGTGTGTGTGAGTAAGACCGCGAGAGAGATCAACAGGGATGCAGGTTGCCTGCTGCAGGCACCAGACAGAGGTCTATGGAGATGCCTCTGCTGTTGTAAACACACACACACACACACACACACACACACACACACACACACACACACACACACAGCCAGATTATTAATAAAAGCAGATAGGACATACTTAAACAACCCGAAGACACATGACGCATGCTGCCAGAACCAATTACTTTCAGAGCAAATTTTGAGCGTATATTAAAAGTAAGTAAGTAAATAAATAAATAAAATAAAAATTCATACAAATTTAAGCCGTACATCATCCAAACCTTCAAACTTATTCTGTGCAGACAAAAGTATTGGCACACCGGCCTTTTCCGAACTCTTTATATATGTATATATGTAATATATATATATATATTACACACACACAAACACACACACACATATCTATTATATATATATATATATATATGTATATATATGTATGTGTGTATATATATATATATATAGATATGTGTGTGTGTGTGTGGCGTGTATGTATATATATATATATATATATATATATATATATATATATAGATATATATATATATATATATATATATATATATATATATATATACACACACACACACACACACAGTGTATATATATATATATATATATATATATATAATATATAATATATATATATATTTATATTTATATATATTTATTAGCTAATAGCTAATAGGATGTAGGTCAAACCGGCAAATGCAATCCGTCCCTATTTAGCGTCCAACGCAGCCCGACTCGGACAAACCCACACTAAAAGTACAACTCTTAAAGCGGAGCCTTGCCTCTCCCATGTTTTTCTACATTTCCATGCTTCCCTTTCATGTTTCCACAGTCTTAACCTGACCCCGATATGCCTCGTCTTGTCTTTTCATGCATCTCAGCGGCTCGGTATCTGCGTATTAGCGATAACCTTGGCTAATTCTCTTCATGCCAAGGTCTGCTATAACGCATGGGGGGAAAAAAAATATCTCATCGCCTGCTTAACTCTTCTTTGCTTGCCCTAGATTTTTCCTTATTCTGGATTCATTCGTTTGCTTTGGTATTCCGGTATTTCCGCGATTCTTGTATCGCCGCGAATGTTTGTTCATTTTCGATGTTGGCTTTGGACAAATCGGGTGCTTTATTAAACGACCTCCAGCGGCGGTCCGGTGTAGTTTAAAGTTGAAGAACGCCCCGGCTGAAGGATCCGATCCGTCATTACGACGTTGTAGATCCACTATGGAAAGCTATTAGTATCAGTGGACTTCCGCATCAGTGGTCTGATCTAATTTGGCACGGCAAATCCAAGGCGGAAGGAAGCGGTGCGCGTTTAAGCAGTGCTGTTCGCTGCCTAGTGCTTGTGATTTATGAATGAAAGAGACATTTTTACCCAGCACACCTCTGGGTGGGTCGCGCCATTGCACATTTAGCGACGGAGTATGAGCGAATGTCATTAGTCGGCACAGGGATCGTTCGGAGAGGTGATCCCGTCGGCCCCGCCCCCCCCCCCCCCCTTAGACTGGATGATGCACAGGTACAGCAGGAATGCGTTTTTCTCAGTCTAGACAATAACGATACATTTCTCAGATGTGCGATGGTTTCAACTCGGGCCGTCGTTAACGCAAATTCACTTTAACGGCACGAATGTTATTAACGAACAATAAAAAAAAACAACAACAAATGAATAAAGAAACTTCGGCGCATCCACTCGCGCTTCCTAAATTTCCCCCGAATTACGCCTACTAGATGCGCATTCACACCAGATCCTCATTATATTAGCGTATATTAGCGTATGGAACCTTACGCCAAGCGCATCGCATTCCCAAATCCCGTATTACGCAATAAAGCGCATTTTTCCTTTTGGGAATGCGACGCGCTTCCGTATAACCTAAACACTGTATCACCAGTTTATATGGAAAAGCAACCGGAACACAATTCTTAAAGGAGCCACGTCCCATATTTTCCCACTTATAACCACCACTAAACAAAGTAACATTCAAAATGAATTAAACGAAGTAAAATAAATAGGAAATAATCAATCACTGTATTAAAGGGAGAGATTTTGACAGAAATGTATATAAATTATGTTACAATTATTACAAACATGAAGAGTATTCATTTATGCTACACTGTAAACGTGCATTTAATGTGCGATTAATGGCGAGTTAATCGCTATCGAATGTTTTAACCGACCCTGGGTTCAACGGATTAAAACGCTCCACGCTGTAAAGTCGTATGAACTTAATAATAAACGATTGCGCAATCCGCTCGAATCCTTTCAGCTGGAAACGGCTCGATGCTGAACACTCCGCCGAGCATCGACATCGCCGTTTCATCTAATTACATCGACCCGCACAAAAAGGTGACGTCAGCACTGAAGCGTGGATGCGTTGTGCGCTATTAGCGGCAGTCTACGCTACGCTTATTTGGCTGATTTGACACTCCATAATGAGGATTAAAAAAAGAATAATAAATAAATAAATAAATAAATAATGAAAAAAAATAATAAATTGGTCCAAGCATCGACCCCTGTGGATTAACAAGATGGCACTGGCGCTTAACATTGTGCTTAGTAGAAACGATATTTTTTACGTTTATTTACTTGCATGGTTATACCGACACATCGACATCATACTTGACGGCGCTCAGGATATGACTGGTATGGACGAGTGATGGGGAATTCTGAATAAGGGATTGCGTACCATTCCCCACCATCACCAAGCTGCCATTAGGGGGCCCTTGAGCAAGGCCCTTAACCCTCAATTGTAAGTGGCTCTGGATAAGGGCGTCTGCCAAATGCTGTACATGTGGTGTACAGGCACGTTAAACATGTCGTCTGGTTCAAATCCATAATACAGCCATGATACAGCGTCCCTGGAGTCCAGAGCGTTAAGGGCCTCGCTCAAGGACCCAAGAGGGCAGGCTTGGTGATACCATCTTCCGATCCATAGCCCAGTGCCTTAGACCACTGAGCTTGTGATGGGAGGGTCGGGGGTTCGAGCCTGACGTGAAACAGCACCTCTGGAATACAGCCTTGCTCCAAAGCCCCAAGACGCAAAGTCTAAAGACACTGGACTTGAACCCTCAACCTTCTGGTCGACAACCCAGACGCCATCAATGTTCCATATTTACACCATAAAGATAATAAAAGACGTATTCACAAATCTGGCCTAGTGGTATTTGACTACAAAGAGGGAGGTGGTAGTTCAAGACCTTGGCTTCAAATCCCACCACCACCAAACTGCCACTAGGGGGCCCTTGAGCAAGGCCCTTAACCCTCAACTAAGTCGCTCTGGATAGGAGCGTCTGAAAAATGCACACCAACACGACGCAGGGTGTCATTTCGTTCATTTTGTATAATTTTGTATTTATCATTCATGGCAATTTTATCCAAGCTAGCTTATTTATTTATTTATTTATTGTCTGGAAAATTCCAGACAAATCCTCGGAAAACAAAGCAAAACAAACAAACAAACAAACAAAACACAAAAAACACCCCCTATCTTGAAGCAACGCCAATGCGACAATGACCAAGATCACCCCCGCTCTGAAGTCCTATACGCAAGTTAGCACGATCGCTAGCCCTGTATGATTATCTCCATCCTACTGCTATATTTCACAGGTGTTCCTATTAAAGCGGCTGACGAGTGTAACATTATGATCGATTGCTTTAATACCTTCCCTGGCATCCAGGCCTCGCCTGACCCACGGTGTACTAGCGATCAATATTCATAAAAGAAGCGCACGCGTGCTCGTTAATATTCATTACCATGACGACGCCTTGCTAATAGTGCTTTCGTAATGAAATGCAGAGAAACCAAGAATGTACTTACAGGCATACTGTACACTGACCTGAGGGGCATGTGCACTACAGTGTGTATTAAGAAGTGGGTGATATGGTTACACGGATTGATTTGCCACCGTTGAATGGATTCAGGGCTTGTTGTTGTTGTTGTTGTTTACACAAAGAGCTCTATGCATCATCATATGCTCGTTTTATACACCGGGGTATTAATATGCACAAGTGGGCAGATAAAGCAGTGATTGGTTGCCGGGAAACATACGTTTCATGTCATGTAGAGAAACGTTCGAATGTCATGTAAAAGTAGGGGATTTATTTATTTATTTATTATTATTGTGGTCCCGCCCACAAATCCAAACGAACGGATTTAGCAGCGTAATGCTGTTTCTAACAAGTGTGTCAAAATAGTGTTAGAAAATGTCTTTTAATGAAGAAAAAAAAAAATATATATATATATATATATATATATATATATATATATGATTTTTTTCCCACCAGCAGATGGCAGCACGGGGCTGCACGCAGAGTCACAGGGCATTAACAAGCACCTTCTTAAGCCAGCATGTTAAAAAGACACCGTCTCGGTGGAAGGGATGTACACGACATGTTTAAGTTGGGGGGGGGGGGGGCGATGGGCATCCGTGCCTACCCTACGCCGTAGCCTATGCTGTAACCTAACTACGGCGCGAGGTCTGTGATTGGTCGGCTCGACAGCGTATTTCCGATGTAGCTGTAACGTATTCCTCCTGTAGCACCATTAGTGAAGAAACAAAGCATGGGCGTGCACCAAGCAGCCGAACGACAAAATATAAACATCTCCATACATTCTTCACCGCCATTGCAGCCAAAACACAGACGAAGGAAACCCAAACGACGCGTCGCCGCCAACTAGTGTTTGGGAATGGTCGCTGCAGGGCGACGCGGAAGTATAAATCAGCCTCCCTGCGTTCACGTCATTCGCGCTATTGCCATTTTTTTTAATAGATATCGGCCGACTATTTTTGTTACTTCAGCGCAATACGTTTTGCGATACACTCAAAAAAAAAAATGCATTTTAGCAAGGATCGTGCCGCCCTTTAATGCACACACAGGCACACACTTACCGGAGGGTCTTGGTCGTGGGCGTGGACAGTGGTCACGGTGGTCCTTTTGGCTGCGTTGGGCGCCACCATGCCGCGATACAGGCTCTGGCTGAAGACGGGCGAAAAATCGTTCATGTCCTGCACGAGAAGAGACGGGAAAAACCCTGATTAATGGCACTGTTGCGCCACCTTCCCTCCTGCTCTCCCCCTCTCTCTCTTTCTCTCATCTCGTCGCGCCAGCGGGACCCCATTACCTCGCGCCTCCGCCGCACTAAACAAAAATGGCATTTGTTCGATAGCAGATCATGAACGGCATTAAGAACGTGACATGGTTTTATGTATGTATGTATTTATTTATTTATCTTTCCCTTTAAATCAGGACGGGAGATAATTATAGCCCGTGAGAATGCAGACGACATAAAAGTCCACGGCACTAGAAAGGAGAAGATGAAGCGGAAGGACCGGGGAAGGATCGGTTGTGAAGGGGAAGAGTGGAGGACGTGACTCGTTTTTTTTTTAACGGAGAGAAGTTTATTTGTGGAGGACTCGGTGAAGGATCTGGAGAAGCGCGGCATTGTGCGAGGAATGCTGATGAGGCGGACGGCTCGGCCCCTCTCGCCTTTAATACAACACGCTTCTCTCGGACCAACGAGAGGCCAGCACAGTTCAGCTACCTAAATTACACACACACACACACACACACACACACACACACACACCATCCCCAACCCCATAAACCCCTCCTACAGGAGTTAGCCTTTCCAAGATGTCCTTGGGATGATGATCGGACCTCTTGAATAATAAAACTGAGCTATTTACTGGTGTGTCGAAAGTAATGGGGCGCACTTTGAAAATGTTTTTCTTTTTTTTATCTTTTTTTTTTTTTTTCCATATCCTCATATCTGCAGGTGTGATTTCCTGTCGGAGATGAGAAAACATATAGGCCCTTTCATTCTGTCAGGGTGGAGAAAAAAAAGAAAAAAAAAGTTATATATATATATATATATATATAAAATACAATGCTTTATATTATATATATATATATATATATATATATATATATATATATATATATATATATATATATATATATATATATATACAAGATATATATATATACACACACACACACACACACACACACACCACACACACACACATCACACACACACACACATATATATAAAGCACGGGCTGCTTCCTCTCTGGTGTTAGTCTTCCGGTTCTAGCTTTGCTCATCAGGACCCACACCCCAGGGGCACTATCACATCTTAATCACTCTTATATTACTCAGCCTCCATGCATCAGGTAACACATTCATCGACCGCCCCAGACTCTGGGCTTTCTCATTTTCCGGCAGCAAACTAATTATCAATTAAACGGCAGGCGCGAAGGGCGGAGAAAATTAATAAACAGTCCCAGAACTCATCTGCGAGAGACAATTAGCTGTTTCTTTTGAGACTAAAAGGGAACATAATATGCTCGCTGCTGCCTCGTCGAGCAGCTCGGCTTAGTCAGTGAGATGAAATGAAGTTAAAAAAAAAAAAGGGGGTGGGGGGGGCGCTCCGGTGACACGAACAGAACAGATGGAAAGCTGAAAGAAAACCCAAAAAAGATATAATTTCGTTGGAGGTAAAATGATTGACAATTTAAGTATATATATATATATATATATATATATATATATATATATATATATATATATATATATATACATACACACACACACACACACCATATATATATATACACACATATATGCATACACACAAACACAACTAATCTCATATATGGCTGATGAAACGAGCCTTGTCGAGATTCGCAAAATAAATAAATAAATGGATGGATGGATGGATGGATGGGATAGATAAATAAATAAATGGTCCCGAGGAGTAAGAAAAATGCGCAGGGATGACCTTAGGAATATCAATCCACTTGTGGAGAAATATCACAACAGTGTGCTCTTTCAGTCGCCGGGACTCAACCCAGCAGCTGCTCCTTCACCGAAGGCTAATTGGCATTCATCGCGGCTCTTCGTGAATCCTTTCGCTAGCAGGAAACCGCGGCGAAGGAAAGATTCTGGAGAGCGAACGGCCGCTTGTGCGCGAAAGCAATGGAATCTTCCGAATCACTATCGTACGCTTGATGTTATTAGCGGGAGATATACAAAAATACAATGGCTATTTCCCTCAAGTGTATAATACTATATCAAACGGTGGAAAGTAACAAATGACGTTTCTGATGTAGGTTTACTTTAAGGTTTACTTAAAAAAAAAAACATACTAATAATGCTACTAATACTACTTTTACGTTTTACGTATGTACATTTTTTTTTAATATTGCACTTCGCTATATTTTAAAAAAATCATATTCATTACTGAGTAAAAAATAAACAAATAAATAAATAACGATTTGCAGTGTCACAAGTGGCCAACCGCGGCTCCGGGCCTTCTTTGTTGACGTTTTTGTTTGTTTGTTTTTTATTGTGCGAGTTCAATATGGTAAAAATGCACGTGTGTGTGTGTGTGTGTGTGTGTGTGTGTGTGTGTGTGTGTATATATCTATATATATAATAGATATATATATATATATATATATATATAATAATCATATATAATCATATATCTATATATAATCTATCTATATATATATATATATATATATATATATAATATATATATATATATACACACACACACACACACACACACACATCATTATCTATATATATATATATATATATATATAGATAGATAGATAGATAGATTCTATATATTAATTATTTTTATTACAGCACTATATTTTAATTAACAATGACCACAATAACCCCCCCACACCCACACACACACACACACACACACACACACACACACACAAACACACACACCACACAACCTGCTGCCCCCTACAAGTGACCATTTAGCACTTTTTAGCACAGTACAATTCCATTGTAGCCATTCTATGAAGAATCCGATTGAGCACTTCCTGTTCTGCTCTAAAGCCAAAGTTCATTTTGTTATCTTACCGTAATCGTCACCGTAACGGTGGCTAATCCGGGCGGCATGCTCCCGCCGTCGTCCACCGCCTCCACCATAAACGTCTGTGTGGTCTCCTCAGGAGTCAGAGTCTCAAAGTCCAGTGTGTACAACACCTTCAGCTCTCCTGTAATCGGGTTGAGCTTAAACAGCCTCTTGGCTTCTGTCGATCTGATGTAGTAGGTGACGTTCGAGTTCACGTCTGGGTCTCGAGCCTAAACGAAAGAGAGACAGAAAAGCAGTCAGGATACATACAGGGGATACATAGGGTTAAGGGCCTTGTTCAGGGGCCCCATCGTATCGATATCGGCGATACCAAAATACCAGTCGGTAACCCACCGAGGCCCCTGAATATATATATAAAAAAAGCATGAATGACGCAAAAAAGCAGGAGATTTAGACGTGCTGTGCTGGTAAATGTTTGGAGAACTGGGAAATCTGCCAAATGTTAAAGTGGCTTTCGAAAAAAAATCGGCTGAAATAAAGCTCGCAAACAAAGGCTTTTTGATGTTTCATTTAAATATTAACAATTAAACAAAGTTTCTAAAATGAGTGATTAAAAAGCCATCATTTGTCATATTTAACATAAAGATGGATAGTAAGGTATAATTTATATATATATAGATATATAATATATATATAATATATATATATATATAATATATATCTATATATATATATATTAATATATACACACACATGGGGGTTCAATTCCAACTTCTGCTGAGTGTGTGTGGCGTTTGCCCCCCATATATATATATATATACATAATTATATATTATATATCTCATAATTGTCATCTGTTGATGACAATGCGACTTTAGCTGAAACGGATGTTAGCTGAGGCACCCTATTAGGCACTAAATAGTAGTTAAATAGTTATATAAAAAACTAATATAATAGTTATATACACACCTATATATATATATATATAGAGTATATCCTATATATATATATATATATCTATATATATATCTACACACACACACACACACACCACACACACAATATACACACACACACACACAAACACACACCCACACACATATACACATACACACATATATACACACACACACACACACATATATACACACACACACACACACACATACACAACACACACCACACACATATGCTTTAAATCAACTATAAAAATACTACAAGATACAGATTATTGTTGAGGAAATTGATAACGATACTCTATATAATATAAAACGTCGCCCATTTCCTTGTTCTTGCAGGCTGCACTGTGCACAAATCGTACCAATGAATCCGTCACCTAATGTGTTGCACTAATGAACTCCTATTTCCTGGATGTGTTTCTTTGTCGTGTGCTGCGTAATGCTGATGGCGTTTGTGTATGCGTGTGTCGTTGCCTTACGGTCACAACTCATGTTTATTATTGGACTTAGCGTGGCGCCCGGCGTAATGAGTATGTGTGGCCACTCTCCATTTTCTCATTCTCACACATTAAGTCATGACCACTCATTAGGATTCTCATTCGCATGTTCATAGTTGCTTCACGTAGCAAACACCGGCCGCGGACGTAATGTCATTACCGTGAGTTCACTTTTTCAATGTAGCATAAATAAAACACTCGAACTGACTCTAACAGATGTTATAATTATATATATTTCACTCAAAATGTCACCCTTTAATAAATTGATTGATTATTTAATATTTATTTTACTCATTAAATGATTCTTTTAATATTCATTTCTTATTCATTTCAATGTTTCTTGTGAATTTCAATGTTAACTTTGTCTAGTGGTGTTTTTTTTTTCGTGTAAAATATGGGACGCGTGGCCCCCTTTAAGAGTTGTGTTCCGGTTGCTTTTCCATATAAGCTGGTGATACGTTTAGGTTATACGCAAGCGCATTGCGCTCACGAAAGAAAAAAAAAAAGCGCTTTATTGCGTAATGCGGATTTGGGAATGCGATGCGCACATTCCGTAAGGTTCCATAGTTCCATAGTCCATAGTGAGGAGCTGGTGTGAATGCGCAGCTAGTAGGCGTAATTCGGGGAAATTAAATAATTAAATAAGCGTGAGAGGGTGCACTTTTTTTTTTTATTCCTTTCTTCTTTTTTTATTCGTCAACACGACGCAGAGTCAAGGTGTACATCACTCACATGGTAATGCGCTCTGAGTTAATAACATTAGTGGCATTAAAGGGAATCTGCATTAATGAGTTAATAATGCGTTACATTAGACGACCCTATTAAAAAGCAAGGAACGAATGACGCCTGCAATAAGTGGGGTGTGTTTGTGTGTGTGTGTGTGTGTGACCCTGACCAAATAACAACAGAAGACGCTGGGAGGAAAAATCCCATTGTGAATTTCTTTCCCCAGATCTCAAGGAGTCTGATTGGAAGTGCTGCAGCCCGGAGAAGAGCTCAGGAAGTCAGGGACCTTTCATTTATGTGTGTTTGTGTGTGTGTGGGGGGGGGGGGGTGTGTTTGCGTGTGTGTGTGTAAAGAGAGCATGACCAGACAGATGGCCACTAATCTCGGCGAGAGATCAGGCTGTCAGCAAGGCCTCCCAGCTCATGTCATTGGAGGTCTGTCACTGATGGAATGATAAGTTTTGTTATGGCAGTATAAGAAGCTGCACCTCACACACACACACACACACACACACACACACACACACACACACACACACACACACCACACACACACACACACACACACACACCCACACACACACTTAGGGCCTCCATGCACCCAGGGATCTTAGCAGTTTACAAAGTGATAAGACCTGATACCTGCTATTTGAAAACAATGGCTTTGTGGTAATTATATAATATATATATATATATAATATATATATATACATATTATACTATATATATAATATATATAATATATATAATTATATATATATATATATATATCACACTCTTAAAACAAAGACATATATATAATAATCACACATTTTGCCCACACACAGGAACTCTAACACACTCATATCTGCCACACATAAAGATCCATTATCCTTCCTATTTTTCATTTTTAATTCTTACCCTTATTGTTGCGTCATTCCGAATCCACTCCCTTTAATAAAATAATTGATTTTAATAACATTTTCTTGTTAATGAATTCATTTCCATGTTTCTTTTTGTTTAGTGGTGGTTTTAAGTGTAAAATATGGGACGTGGCCCCTTTAAGAATTGTGTTCCCGTTGCTTTTCCATATAACCCGGTGATACGTGTAGCTTATACAGAAGGAAAGAAAAATGCGCTTTATTGCGCAATACGGGATTTGGGAATGCGATGCGCTTGTGTAAGTTTCCATACGGTAATATACGCTAATATAGTGAGGAGCTGGTGTGAATGCGCCGCTAGTAGGCGTAATTCGGGGAAATTTAGGAAGCGCGAGTGGACGCTCTGAAGTTTATTCATTTGTTCGATGTTTATTTTTAAATAAAATCTTTAGATTTATTTATTTATTAGGAATGTCTTTTATTCTTTACGTTTACATGTCGGACGGTGGAAAGAAGCAATTTCACTGCACGATGTATGTATAGCCGAAATTCTCCATACTGCACTGGTTACTAAATGCCCGATGCCTGAATACACTCAAACAGGTCATTATTGTATGATGTTTAATGAATTAATAATTCAGGGGCATGCGGTGAGGGCCAGCAAGGCCTCCTGTGCTGGTATTAACCGTGTCGCTGATTTAAGTGTTAATATATTTCCCATGAATATCTATTAAATATAATCCATGAATATGTATTCAATTATCCACAATTGCATAGCATTTCTGTACATTGAAACAATGCACCAATTTAATTGGTCAATAATTCATGTTAAAAATTCGATGCTTCAAGTATTTAATTTGCAAAACCTGGGGAAAAAAAAAAAAGTAAATTCCATTTTTCATCTATTCGGCTTTTCTACCTCTTTTATCCGACCCTCCCTGGGGTCGTGGGGAACTTGTGCCCATCCCGGATGTCTTTGGGCGTTAAGGCAGGACGTGCCCTATTCACACACTAGGTGAATTTTCCAAGGTGCCAATCAACCTACCGGGCATGTTTTTGGACAGGGGAGGAAACCGGAGAAAAACCCCCTGAGGCACGGGGAGAACATGCAAACTCCACACACACACACACATGGTGGAGGTGGGAATCGAACCCCCGACCCTGGAGGTGTGAGGCGAACGTGCTAACCAATAAACCACGCCCCTTTAAATGACATTTATTTATTTATTTATTTATTATATTTAAGTAGTATAAAAGGGGGTCGCTTAGTGCGGTGTAGCTTAGTGTTTAAGGTAAATAAATAAATAAATAAATTACACAATAAATATATAAATAAATAATCATAATAGGAACCTAATAGCCGTAATTAGTAAATCCTCGACAAAAACTTTTGCACATTTTTAGGAGCATTTTTACTTTTTTTTTTCCTGGAGTAATATTTATCTCTACTTGAAGTGAACTACTGATGTTTTGTGTGTGTGTGTGTGTGTGTGTGTGTGTGTGTGTGTGTACTTTGTTCACCTTTGAAAACTGCCCTGAGAAATGTACAAGATGTAAGAAATGCATAAGAGGGAAATATATATATATATATATATATATATATATATATATATATATATCTATATAATATATACACACATAACACACACACTCACACATACACAAAAACACAACATATGATATATATATATATATATATCCCCATCTACACTATTATCTATAGACACATATATATCTCCACACACACACCTACATCATCTATGTATTTCACACATATCATCTACTCTCCTGTATATACATATACCTACACACATACATATACACACACATACATATATTACCACTATACATATATATATCACACACCCACACACACTCAATATCCCCCTATGTATATACACACCACACCACAACACACACACACACACACCACACACACACAACCACACACACACACACACATATATATATATATAGTAAAAAATTGTCGCTTTGGAAAAAGATCTTAAACCTCCAAAGACGCTAAATGGAGCAGGGAGGGAAAAAAAAACAACAAAACAACAAACAAACAAACAAAGCTGTAATAGACAGAAGAAGAATAAAATTGATCTGGAAGGTTTAAAGTATAATCGACAGCTTCTGCTTGCGAATATCGACTCGGTGACATTTGATCCTGGAAAGGCTTTTTTTTTTTTTTTTTTTTGATTTTATTACCTTATCTCGAGCCTTCAGGTCGCACAGACCTGTCTGCCCGGGGACGTCTGTGATCGCGCGGCTTTACAACTTCCGCGGATCTGACATTTCCTATCTGTTATCCGAGAACAGACATCGTTTAATGGGTGGCTTTCAAACGGGGCCGCGTGTAATCGTTAGCGCCGGTCAAGTGATCCAGCTCGGCGGCGCATGCTAAAGAGGGAAGGGCTTTTACGCCCCCGTCGATACGTCCGGCGTCCTTTCTTAACTACAACGGGAATCTACAGCAATCAGTTCTTTAACGTCGTGGGTTCGAGCCCTTGAGCAACCCTCTGTGCTTTAGGGGGCGCTGTGTCGTGGCAGACCCTGCGCTCTGACCCAAACAAGCTGGGATATGCAAAGAAAAGAATGTCACTGTGATAAATAAAGGCTCTTCTATTCTATACGTTGTGTAGATGAGTGGTTTAAGGCGATGAGCTGCTGATCGGAGGGTTCGGGCCCCTCTATCGTCAAGCTGCTGCCCTCGGGCCCTTGAGCAAGGACCGGAACACTTTGTGCTCTAGGGGGCGCTGTATCAAGTCTTCACATTGTCTGTTTTGGTAGTAACAAGGAAATGGTTTTCCATTTTTACAGCATTACATGTTATTTAATAATAAACAAACTATAAACAACAATGAGTAGCTCCTTCCAAACAAGCTCGGATATGCGAAGAGAAGAATCTGTAATGTATACGTGACAAAGATACCCTATTCTATACTGGTGGGAGGGGTGTGAGGTCTATTTGGTCTACTGGGCTACTGATATGAAGGTATCACCAAGCTTGTTGGGCAAGGCCCTTAACCCTTTATGCTCCAGGGGGCGCTGTATCATAGCGTCCCTGCGCTTTGACCCTAGCTTCCAAAACAAGCTGGGATATGCGATGTGCTGTAATGTATATGTAACAAATAAAGGCTATTCGACAGTGTGTGCGTGTGTGTGTGTGTGTGTGTGTGTGTGTGTGTGTGTGTGTGTGTGGTGTGTGTGTGAGCTCACAGTAAGGTTCAGGATGGTCATATCCGGCGGGCCGTTCTCAGGCAATACAACGCTGTAGGACTGCTGGGAGAACGCCGGGCTGTTATCGTTCACGTCCAGGACCGTGACGGAGAGCGTGACGGAGGCTCGGCGAGGGTCCGGCGCCGCGTCCCAGGCCTCCACCACCAGCCCGTAATGCTCCCGCTCCTCTCGGTCCAGAGCCGAAGTGGTCCAGATGCTTCCGTCGGAGTTGATCTGGAAGAGGTCGGAATGGCTCAGCAGCCTGTAATGCACCTGCCCGTTCGTTCCCAGGTCCGGATCCACGGCCTAGAAACCACACACACACACACACACACACACACACACACACGCAACACAAACCGGAATTACTTGCGTCTGCTCCCTTTAGGGGGCGCCACAGCGGATTATCCCCCCCCCCCACACACACACAGGTGGCATGACACCTGTGGGCGACGGTGGCCAACTCCGATCAATGTAGTGTTTGTTAAAATAAATAAATAAATAATATAAAGGTGGCTTAGTGGTTAGCACGTTCGCCTCACACCACCAGGGTCCGGGTTCGATTCCCGTCTCGGCCATGTGTGTGTGGAGTTTGTGCATGTTCTCCCATGTTCTTTCCTCCCGGTGCCCTTTCGGGGTTTTTCTCCGGTTTCCTCCCGGGTCCAAAAACATGCACGGTAGGTTGATTGGCACCTTGGAAAATTGTCTCTAGTGTATGAATGTGTGTGTGGTTGTGTGTGTGTGTGTGTGTGTGTGTGTGTGTGTGTGTGTGTGATGATTTGGCATTCCATCCAGGGTGTATCCTGCCTTAATGCCCATAGACGCCTGAGATAGACCCAGACTCCCCGTGACCCGAGGGAAGATCGGATAAAGCCGTATAAGATGAATGAATGAATGAATAAATAAATAAATAAACAATGCTGACTGGAAATCTTCCAATCAGATAAGAGATAAAGGGAATGATCTAAAAGCAGGAGCTCCTTTGAACGACTCCATTCGTTAGACGTTCGCAGGACGTCCCAAGAGCGAGTGCTTCATCAGCAGCCCAGTGCATCTGGAGAGGTAATGAATGCTTTACGTAGCTTCCTCTATGGAATGATCAATAACAGCAGCAGCAGCAGCAGCAGCAGCAGCTCTGACTGACTGCAGCGAGCGACTGCCGTGGTTTAAAGCGCCGACGTACAAAGGACGAGTATTCTATTCATTCTCTCTCTCTCTCTCTCGTCTCTCTCTCTCTTTCTCTTTCTCTTTCTCTCATCCAAACGAATCGTGAGAGAAATTGTTTCTCTCCGTTTACTATACATAACGCCTTTTCTCACACAAACAACAAAGGAAAATACGCAGCGTATCTGGGATTTACAGTAACATCCTCATTCTTTTCGGATTTTAGCGATAACGGGATAGCGACGCTGAGCATTTAGCGCAGCTTTTAGTGCGCGCACTGGAAAGAAGCTCGTTGGCAGGCTGGCAAAAGAGCCGCTGTGTTTCCCTGATAAGCTCCGCACACGACTGCGAGAGTGCCTACTGCCATGAATTATACAGCAAGCCGGGGAGTTCGACTACACACACACACACACACACACCGCGCACGCTTAGTCATTTATTTAGCTTCCTGAGGACGTTTGTTGACATCACGATTACTAATTCAGTGTTGTGTCCACTCCTAAACACAACCCCGACCTTACCCTGAGTAAACAAATGGAAACTATGAAAGGGCACTTGGTGTTAGACGATAACACACATTGCTTGTTTTAATAGCATTGCGAGGACCGTCCGGTGACATGCTGCAATGCATATACAATTTCAAGGTCAGGTACTCGATGATAAAAGTAATAAATAAATAAATAAATAAATAATAGGAGAAAAATCACATTTTTTTTATGCCACCTAGAATGTAACAGCATTCCAAATTGGAATTGGAATCGGGAAATGACATTTTTAACAGAAGCCGTCAGATTTTTAAATATAAAACCCTGTTACAGGAGTCTCGGATAAAGAATAGCTGCCTCACAGCATGACGCTGCCACCACCGGGTGTTGCTTTTTGCATTGGTTTTTGTACGTTTTCGAATTGGAATAGAAAAAATGTTTCGTCTTGGTATCTCAAAATTGAGGTCGGTTTGAAAGTTCATGAGTAAAAACATTTACATTTAAATATTATATATATATATATAATATATATATATATATATACATATAATTATATATATATATATATACATACAATGCAACATTTTACAGCCATGTGACAAAGAAATGAGGTGTGTGTAAATGTATATATGTGTGTGTGTGGTGTGTGTATATATATCTATATATATATATCTATCTATATAAATATCTAATGTAGTGTATTATCTATTTATTATACATGTCAATTTATTTTATCGCCCTGGCCCCATAAGCGGTGTGTGTATGTATATATGTATATATGTGGTTGGGTGTGTGTGTGTGATCTTCTCTCTCTCTTTATTTATATATTTATAGTGTCTCTGTATATCAATATATTATCTCTATATATATATATATATATAATGATATAAGAAGGAGGTGTGTGTGTGTGTTTATGTTATATGTATCTTGTGTGTGTGTGTGTGGTGTGTTGCCCCGTCTCTCGCCGCTATCTATCATATATAAGCTATATATATATTATATATCTATCTATTATATATAATATATGCCACATACACAGACACACACACACACACACACACACACACCAGTCTTTTTCACATGGCCCGCTATAAAATGTTTCTTCTTCATGTCCACGGAAATTGACGGGTTCTATCGGGGGAGAAAAAAAACCCCCGATGATTTACCGCACTTTTATTGTAGAATGTAACCCTGGCGAAGTGAAACTGGAGCTTGTAAAGGCATTTCTTCATATTCATATATGTTCAGACCCAATCTAAGCGTAACCTTATAAAAACCGAGAAACCTTTTGGTCCTTTCGGGCTTGTAAATAAAAGCTGCAATTTGTAATGAAGTAGTTTTACTTATGAGGACCTGCAAAGGTCAAAGCGCTCAGACCTTATAAAAAATATAAAAATAATAATAAAAAAAAACCCTGTCCGCCTACACAAATCCTTTCTCCAAATTTATAGTTTTATTTGGTCGGTCTGTCTTTCCATGACGACGTATATTATATATATATTATATATATATATATATATATATATTCTATATATATATATATATATATTATATATAATACATACATATACTACATACATACAATTTAATGTCCTTTATGCTTGAGAAAACCAGATAGAATGTTCATATGTTCAAAAGTTGCTATAAACGTACAAATGTTTGGGATTCCGATGTAAATTAAGGTAGAAAAAAAAAACTGTTGACGATATGGACCAGTTTACAACTTGCTATGAAAGCCCAGGGTTTCCAGGAGCCTACTGTAGCTTCCCTTTGGCTGATCACTGGTCAGGGCTGATATTGATATATATATTTATAATCTATAATATATTATATATATATATATATATATATATATATATTCTATTATATATATACCAAATTTGACCAGGTTATTACATCACTATGCTTAAATAAAGACATGATATAGCAGCCCTGGAGCACAGAGACTTAAGGGCCTTGCTCAAGGACCCCAGAGCGGCAGCTTGGCGAAACCGGGCCTCGAACCCCCAACCTGCTGATCAGTAGCCCAAATGGTTTGGGTCATAAGCGTATTTCTAGCTCCATTTACACCATTTTCAACAACAAAAACAACAACACACAAACATTTAAAGTAGGTCAAATTTCCCAAGAGGCGATTAAGGTCAAAATCTGGTTATAATACATCAAATCTCAAAAATTCAAGCGTTAACATTTAATCATTAAAACGAAAAAAATAAACAAATGAAATATTTAGGAGGAAATTTATCTTTCGGCTTTATCTGAATTCAAGTTATTAACACTAACAAAAATATGATTTATTAAGGTTAAAGTCGAATGGTTTAGTGGTTAGCACGTTCGCCTCATACCGCCAGGGTCCGGGTTCGATTCCCGTCTCGGCCATGTGTGTGTGGAGTTTGCATGTTCTCCCCGTGCCTCAGGGGGTTTTTCTCCGGTTCTCCGGTTTCCTCCCCCGGTCCAAAAACATGCATGGTAGGTTGATTGGCACCTTGGAAAATTGTCCCTAGTGTATGAATGTGTGTGTGTGTGTGTGTGTGTGTGTGTGTGTGTCCTGCATGGGTTGGCAGTTTCCATCCAGGGTGTATCCTGCCTTAATGCCCATAGACGCCTGAGATAGACACAGACTCCCCGTGACCCGAGGGAAGATTGAATAAAGCGGTAGAAGATGAATGAATGAATGAAAGTCGAATATGTGGCGAAAATGATCCTAAAATGATCATAGATACAAAAAACGTATGGATGTTTATTTTTTGTTTATTTATTTTTTAAATGGAGGAGAAGCGATTTATTTGGTTGGCGTTATAGGAAAGGTCAAGCAAAACATTTTTTCTTTTATTTTCTATAGAATTTGCACAAAAACACAACCTTTGTAGGCACTGAAAGGAGTATCCGAGAGAGAGATAGGAGAGAGAGACAGAGCGATATAGAGAGAGATAGACAGACAGACCGATAGATACAACACTCATATATAGCGAGTTTCTCTACAATATTAATGCTTTCTATGGCCGTTGCATGGTAACGATGGGATTAACAAGCGGAGAGATAGAGAGCGATATATAGAGAGAGATAGACAGACAGATAGGAGAGATAAATAGAGAGCGATATATAGAGAGAGATAGATAGAGATAGAGAGAGAGATAGGAGAGAGATAGACAGAGATATATAGAGAGAAGAGACAGACAGATAGAGAGATAGTACAAGAGTCGATATATAGAGAGATAGATAAAGATATATAGAGAGAGGATAGAGAGAGAGACAGAGAGATTATTAGAGAGAGAGACAGACAGACAGACGACGGCATAGATAGATAGATAGTTAGTGATATATAATAGAGAGAGAGAGAGATAGGAGAGAGATATATAGAGATAGATAGACAGACAGACAGACAGATAGATAGATAGATAGATACAACACTCATATATAGCGAGTTTCTCTATAATATTAATGGTTTCTATGGCCGTGGCATGGTAACGATGGGATTAACAGCTGTATAATTTTATATATACTATATATATATCTATATATATATATATATATATATATATATATATATATATATATATATATATATATAATATATATATATAGAGAGCATAGAGAGAGATAGAGAGAGAGAGAGAGAGAGAGAGGAGAAGAGAGAGACAGACGAGACAGACGCGAGATAGGAGACAATAGGAGAGATATATATAGCGATAGATAGAGAGAGATCGATAGAGATAGGAGAGAGAGACAGAGAGACAGTATATAGAGAGAGATAGACAGAACAGACCGATAGATACAACACTCATATATAGCGAGTTTCTCTATAATATTAATGGTTTCTATGGCCGTGGCATGGTAACGATGGGATTAACAAGCGGAGAGATAGAGAGCGATATATAGAGAGAGATAGATAGAGAGTGATATATATATATATATATATATATATATATATATATATATATATATATATATATAGATAGAGAGAGAGAGAGAGAGAGAGAGAGAGAGAGAGAGAGAGAGAGAGAGAGAGACAGACGAACAGACCGGCAGACAGATAGGAGATAGAGATAGAGCGCTATAGAGAGAGAGAGAGAGACAGAGATAGAGAGATAGATAGAGAGAGCGAGAGAGAGATAGGAGAGAGAGACAGAGATATATAGAGAGACAGACAGACAGACAGACCGATAGATACAACACTCATAGATAGCGAGTTCTCTATAATATTAATTTTTCTATGGCCGTTGGCATGGTAACGATGGGATTAACAAGGCGGAGAGATAGAGAGCGATATATAGAGAGATAGATAGAGAGTGATATATATATATATATATATATATATAGAGAGAGAGAGATGAAGAGAGAAGAGATCGAGATTAGAGAAGGAGATAGAGAGGACAGAGATATATAGAGGAGACAGACAGACAGACAGAGAGACAGGCATATAGATAGATAGATAGATAGTTAGGAGATAGATAGATAGATAGAGAATATATATAGATAGATAGACAGACAGACAGACGATAGATAGATAGATAGATAGATAGATAGATAGATAGATAGATATATAGATAGATAGATAGATAGATATATACACTCATATATAGCGAGTTCCTCTATAACATTAATGGTTTCTATGGCCATGGCATGGTAACGATGGGATTAACAAGCGGCATGACACCACTGAAGGACTCGGTATGAAACGCACGGCCTGACATCGAGGTCCTCAACAGCATGACAATGTATTGTCGAAGGTGCAGCGATGGGGGGAAAAATATTGCATTATCCGCCTTGTTTGCGTAATAGCAATTTAAATAGAATCGCTGATGAAACAATTTCACAAATGAAATTAACATTTGGGAATTTGGCACGAGGGGGAAAAATGATCTGGGTTAGAAAAATGCCATCCGATGGTATGACTGGAATATTAGATTCCGTACTGGATCGAGAACGTATTGAATTCTGTCTAACTCGATCACAGTGCGCTACGGCGATTTCACGCTTTGTGAACAAAAAGCCCTGCAAAAGGGTTGTTAAAAAAAACAGCCAATGCATCGCTGGAACCCGATGTGGCCACAGTAGATATGACTGTGTAGAGCAAACATCACCAAACATCACCAAACATCACCAAACATCACCGTCACAGACTCCTCACATCACAGTCAGAAACTACTTCCTTCTATATAGAAACCAGCAGATTCATATAGTCATATAGTACATAGATATACATACAGACAGACAGACAGACAGACACATAGATAGATAGATAGATATGATTGCTTTTTAAACATAATGAAGTGATAGATAGATAGATAGATAGATAGATAGATAGATAGATAGATAGATAGATAGATAGAGATAGATAGATAGAGATAGATAGATAGATAGATAGAGAGATAGAAGAGATGGAATAGATTAGATAGACAGATAGATAGCGATAGATAGATAATAGAGAGATAGATAATAGATAGATCGATAGATAGATAAAGAGCAAGAGACGATAATATATTACGATTAGATAGATAGATAGAGATAGATAGATAGATATATAGATAGAAGCTGAATAGATATGAGAGACAAACAAAATAGATAAGAGATGGCTTTTTAGATGGATAGATAGATAGATAGATAGATAGATAGATAGATAGATATAGATAGATATAGATAGATAGATAGATAGATAGAGATAGAGAGATAGATAGATAGATAGATAGATAGAGAGATAGATAGATAGATAGATAGATAGATAGATAGATAGATAGATAGATAGAGAGAGAGATAGATAGATAGAGATAGATAGATAGATAGATAGAGAGATGGAGAGATAGAGAGAGAGATAGAGATGGCGAGAGATAGATAGATAGCTAGATAGATAGATAGATAGATAGATAGATAGAGAGAGATAGATAGATAGATAGATAGATAGATCTCTTGCCGCAGATAGATAGATAGATAGATAGATAGATAGGAGAGATAGGAGATAGATAGATAGATAGATAGATAGATAGATAGATAGATAGAGATAGAGATAGAGATAGATAGAGTGAGGGAGAGATCTAATAGTAGCAATGTGCAAATAGACATGGGTATTTGTGCAGTGAGTGATATATATATATATATATATATATATATATATATATATATATATATATATAGCATATGTACAGCATTTGTAGTCTTATTAAATGTATATGTACAGCTTGTAGAATAAATATGCAATATACAGTCTTCTGATTTTTTTTTTACCTGGAACATTATATATATATATATATATATATATATATATATATATATATATATATATATATATATATATATATATATATAATATTTGCTTATAACAGTTTCTGCACCTTTACACTGCTTGTTTATTTATTCAATGAACATATATTTGCATATTTAACCACTCTTTGTTCATTTGTACAAGGCGACTACTTGCACTTTTGGTGCATTTCTGGTTGCATTGTGCGAATAACAAAAGTCTTTCTTTCTTTCCTTTCTTTACTTATTTATTTCTTCTTTCTCTATGTCTATCATGTCTAACAATGTCTATCATGAATTCAATCTCAATCTCATTATATGAATGAGAGGGGCACGGTGGCTTAGTGGTTAGCACGTTCGCCTCACACCGCCAGGGTCCGGGTTCGATTCCCGTCTCGGCCATGTGTGTGTGGAGTTTGCATGTTCTCCCCGTGCCTCAGGGGGTTTTTCTCCGGGTTTCCTCCCTCCCGGTCCAAAAACATGCAGGGTGTATCCTGCCTTAATGCCCATAGACGCCTGAGATAGACACAGACTCCCCGTGACCCGAGGGAAGATCGGATAAAGCCCTAGATGATGAATCGATGATGAATGAATATGAATGAGATTACGGCACATGCATTTCCCGTAATGGAAGATCATTTATAAAGAAATCTTTATACTATTAGAAAAGCACAAAAACAACTAGTAGGAAAAAAAAAGTTATATCAATTTGGACAAAATATACATAAAACAAATACATAAAACTCATCCAACCCCCCAAAGAGGAATAGCAGTCGTGATTAAGACGAGACAATTATAGGCGAGAATCATAAACGTGCTTCCCAAAAATATTATTCTGCTACAAAACAAACAAAGCAAGTCTTCGACCTTGTTGAGAGGTTCAATAGATGCCTGCCAGGGGCAACAATTATGCCCACTCCCACTCAAACAGGAGTTGCACCTCATTGCCATATTTTCTATTAACTTCTTTCTTCTCACATTATATTTACATTTGAAGCGCGGTCGTGCCCAGGATAACGCTAGAAGATAGACCAATCCAAACGGTATAATATTTGGAATAATCCCAATGAAAACATCCATTCATCCATCCTCTACTGCTTTATCCGATCTTCCCTCCAGGGTCACGGGGAGTCCTGTGTCTATCTCAGGCGTCTATGGGCATTAAGGCAGGATACACCCTGGATGGAATGCCAACATATCGCAGGACACACACACACACACACACTCACACTCACATTCATACACTAGGGACAATTTTCCAAGGTGCCAATCAACCTACCGTGCATGTTTTTGGACCCGGGGAGGAAACCGGAGAACCCGGAGAAAAACCCCCTGAGGCACAGGGAGAACATGCAAACTCCACACACACATTGGCCGAGATGGGAATCGAACCCGGACCCTGGCGGTGCGAGACTAACCACTAAGCCACAGTGTCCCTCCAATGAAAACAATTAATGCTATATTCAAACATATATATATATATATATATATATATATATATATATATATATATATATATATATATATATATATATATATATATATATATATATTTATATAATATTTATATATATTATATAGATATAGGATATAAAGTGAATAGAACCTTTTACACAATAGTCATCTGAATGAATGTGAACGTGTGTCAATAGTGCAATACTGGTGTATTAGTCAGATGCCCAATAGGCTTATCCTAGGAACAGGCCATCATTTTTGAACAGGGGGTTTCTGTACTGTTGCTCGCCAAGCAGGCATTCTGCGATTTGACTGTGATGCATTACACTCAGACCCACCAACGTACACGGTCTACCTTTATTACCTTTCATAAGTAATAAAAGCATAAATGTTCACTTAATTGCGCACGTGTGGCAGCGAGCGAAACTATCGAGCCGTGTTGAAATGGCGAGCACAAATTAGACGGTTATAAGGCTACGTAGGGAATACACGTATCCAAACCCACTGCTCTGAGGCTGGGAGGAAAGCTAGACAGCTTATTGGAAACCTTCCTGCATATGGAGAGACTCTAGCGAGACCGCGCGCAGCGAGGCAATCCGCTGTGATACCGCACAGGACCAACCGGGTGGAAATAAGTGGCAGAAAGATATTGCCAAAAGACGTTTCCTTCCAAATGTTCTGCCGCATATAAGCATGCTCCATGAAGGCCTGGAGTGCCGAGTTGTGAGGGTTAAAGTCCTGACCTCGAATACACCGGACCACTTTCGTAGGAACCGAGGACGACGCCTCGGGCCTCTTTGCTCGACATTAGTACCGGACCTAACTAATGTTACACTACTGTAACAGCAAAACGTGGGCGGCGCCGATGAGATTGTTCCTAAACGCTAATCGACGGGATCTCCCTGGCGTTTTCACACTTTACCGTTACCAAGCAACGTTACCAAGACGAAAGAATGACGAATCCCAAAGCGAATCAAGCGAAACATGCGAACGACTCTTTTCGTACCCTTTAATATCTCGTGAGGTTTGGACAATACGGGTACTTTCTAATGTACCGCTATTGAGGTTCCTGTAATAACAAATTGCCTTTGACCAAGCGACTCTTCCAGAAGCACTTAACCCAGCAGTCTGGGCATCACAGAACCCTTAATTTAAGGTATATAAAGTTGTGGCTCGGGATGAGGACGTCCGCTAAATGTAACAAATACACTCGGGTCGTGGGGGACATGTGCCTATCGCAGGCGTCTTGGGGTATCAAGGCAGGACACACGCTGTATGGAATGGCAACCCATCACACATTCATATACTAGGAGCAATTTTCCAAGGCGCCAATGTATGTTTTTGGACCCGGGAGGAAACCGGAGAACCCGGAGAAAAACCCCCTGAGGCACGGGGAGAACATGCAAACACCACACACACGGGAATCGAACCCGCAAACCAGTCAACAACCTCCTTGAAGGTCTGCTTGGAAGAGGGGAGGCGGAGGAAGAGTGTATGGCGGAGGTGGGAATCGAACCCCCAAACCTGGAACGTAATTCCTCCACAATGAGTTACCACACGACAGCGACAACAAAGATAGAGAGATAGATTGGAGATATGGAGAGATAGATAGAGAGATAGATAGAGAGAGAGATCTAATAGTAGCAATGTGCAATAGACATGAGTATTTGTGCAGTGAGTGATTATATATATATATATATATAGATATATATATATATATATATATATATAGCATATGTACAGCATTTGTACTCTTATTAAATGTATATGTACAGCTTGTAGAATAAATATGCACATGTATGTACAGCAATAATATAAGTATATTCATATACTAGGGGCAATTTCAATGTATGTTTTTGGACCCAGGGAGGAAACCGGAGAACCCGGAGAAAAACCCCCTGAGGCACGGGGAGAACATGCAAACTCCACACACAAAGGAATCAAACCCGCAAACCAGCCAACAACCTCCTTGAAGGTCTGCTTGGAAGAGCGGAGGCGGAGGAAGAGCGGAGGTGGGAATCGAACCCCCAACCTTGGAACGTAATTCCCCCACAATAAGTTACCGCACGACAGAGACGACAAAGCCTCTATATCTTTTCAAAAACGACCTGCCAAATATGTTATTCTCTCCGGTTTCAGATCCTGGATTATCAGAAGTGAACTGCTTGTTCTCGCCGGGCGCGGAACACTGCGTAACGTTAATGTTTCATTTGCGTTGAAACGACAGCAAAAAATGTATTCGTTAGAAATAGATTGTTTGTTGCTGTTGTGTTTTTATTGCCCAGATATTCCGACACCTGTTTGGCACAGTCGGAGTGGCGCTTCCGACAAACGCAAAACATCTGCTTTGTCAAATCTACAACTCCATTCGGAAATAAAGTCGGGACCGGGCGTTAAACGGAACGAAGAAAAAAAAAACGGAATGTAGCGATTTGCAAAACGTGGGCAAATTTAAATCGGAGTGACGATAAAAGAGGGAAAAACGTAACAAATGTTTAAACCGAGGAAAAACAAAAGACTTTTAAATGAGGGAGGGTTAGGGAGGTGGTGTAGCCCAGTGGTCCTTTGGCTCGGAAGATCACAGGTTCAAACCCCACCACCACCACCACCAAGCTAGTGGTGGCCACTAGTAGGGGCGAGTGGTGCCAAGCTAGTGGTGCCACTAGTGGGGGCTAGTGGTGCCAAGCTAGTGGTGCCACTAGTGGGGGCTAGTGGTGCCAAGCTAGTGGTGCCACTAGTGGGGGCCCTTGAGCAAGGCCCTTAACCCTTCACTTGCTCAGTTGTAAGTCGCTCTGGATAAGAGTAAATGTAAAATGAGAGCTGCGACATGATCCATTCTATCTGCGGCAAAAAAAAAAAGAGGCCGAAAAGCAGAAAACGGTTCGAATCAAAATGTTAATAGACAGCGATAAACAGATACTTTATTCGTTTATATTTTATTCATATACATTTTCCAGGATTATCCACCGATTTGGGCAAAATCGGCCCCAAAAATAGGACTTTTGGTACTAAAAGCTGGTTTGTTCGCGCCACATCTCTTTCAATGGTTCTTGAAAGCTCCTTCATGCAAGTTCCTCTTGTACGGCTCCTTTGCCCTCCCAAAGCTTGACTTTGAGGTCCCTCTGAACACAGTGAGCTCCTGTTGAGGCCCTCGTCTTCGGGAGATGCCGCTCGTGATCTACGAATTGTTGTTGGTATAACAGCGTACGGTTCATTCATCTTCTAGCGGTCTTCCCTCGGGTCGCCTGTACCTACTCTCTGGCGTCTTCGGGCATCAAGGCAGGACATGCCGTGTAGGGAATACCGACCCATCGCGGGGTACACTAACACATTCCCACACACGAGGTACAATCAACCTACCGGGCATGTTTTTGGACCAGGGAGGAAACCGGACAACCCGGAGAAAAACCCCCCGAGGCACGGGGAGAACATGCACAAACACATGGCCGAGACGGGAATCGAACCCGGACCCTGGAGGTGTGAGGCAAACGTCATGACAACGTCCTTCCGACAAACACTTTAAAATAAGGAGGGTTAGGGAGGTGGTGTAGTCCCAGTGGTCCTCTGGCCCGGAAGATCACAGGTTCAAACCCCACCACCACCACCACCACCACCACCAAGCTGCCACTAGTGGGGGGCCCTTGAGCAAGGCCCTTAACCCTCATATGCTCAGTAACTCTGGATAAGAGTAAATGTAAAAAGAGCGTAAAAAGAAAACTATGCTAAGCGCTTAGCCTTTAGCGCCGGATTCGCAGTGAACGGTAAACAGTGAGCCACCCCGGTTAAACGGGGACACTAGTTGCTTTCGAATAAACAGGTTTGGGATTCCGTATGCATAGATAACGACATGCAAAAAGTACGGAAAGAAACGAAGGAAATAAAACGCAAACGGCACAAGAGAGGGCATTGTTTATGTAATCGCTCTTTGGAAAACATGGATACAACGTCCTCCGGACTAAAGACGGTAGGGACTATCAATTATACCCTTGTTTAGGGTATAATTATGGCCCCAAAAGTTGGGCTACAAGTTACAAGCTTTAAAACAAAAAATGTTTTTTATATAATATATATATATATATATATATATATATATATATATATATATATATATATATATATATATATATATATATAGATAGATAGATAGATTAGATATGTGTTGATCCTCTAGAGCTTTCACTGTCTGGCGCATTATAAAACGAAAAACACAACAAAGAACACCCAGAACTGTCGAGCAGCATGAATCCTGTATCAGGCACCTACAAGGGAATACTCCTTCAATAACAGGTAACCAGATTTATACAGAGGGAGGACATGATGCTAAAACATGCTTAGTTTAAACATTGGATTGTTTGTTTTATTTTTTAATAGAATATGGGTTTATGAGATATGCAAATTATGTTCCGTTTTTATTTACATATCGTCAACCTCGGGTATAATCTCAGATACTGGACTATTGTGACTGGTTTGGTTGTTGGATGGTACAAATGTCTTGTATGATCATTGCATATCTCTGTCCAAAGTGTATTTGAGAAAAAGGCTGAACAACAACAACAGCACTCTGATACAAGCCTACTACTGCATCATATGTGATGTAGCGATTGCAGCACCGACAGTACAGACCTATTCATCCCGACCACTAATTATATCTTGTAGCTTAACAAAGCCGTTCCTTGCACCTCGTCCACCCCCTTCCCCCCCAAAGCTGACACGTCATTTAAATTGAATTTATTTAATTGGGCAAAAATGATAGAGTGCAGATGTTTGGATCGAGGCAGGTCTGTGAGGTGAAGCCTCTGGCGCTGGGAACATCTGCCCAGTGGGCCCTGATTAGGGCCGGATTCATCAAAGCCACCTGCGGAGGAGGAGTAGGAGGAGGAGGAGGACGAGGGTACGAGGAACAATATAGCGGGGTGAAGATGTCACACCAAGCGGACGCTTGAATACACATTTCTTCTTGTGCATTTATTATTTATTTATTTATTTGCTGGGGAGACCTTTGGCTAAATCACTCTAGTGGTAGATCAGTAAAAAAAAAAAAAAAAGAAGAAGGGAGAATAAAGTGATTCAGAAAACGGAGGAGTGCGCTTACCTTTACTTGACCAACAAATGTGTTTGCCTGCTCTTCTAGAACGGTGAGGTTTTGAGGCAGTGTAAGATTAAATACGGGGTCGTTATCATTCACGTCAGTCACCAGGATGTGAACCTTGGCAGTCGAGGTCTGGAAAGAAGAAAATATGAGGTTAGGATTCAATAACAGCTGTACCGCGACGCATGCAATATAGCTAGAGGTTTGTGAATTCCGGACCAGTCAACTCCTGCATGTGCAAGCTGTGCCTCCGTTTTCCCTTTCCTAAAAACGACAAACCCCTTTTCCGCCTTTCCATTGAGTTTAATAAGGGGTTTTGTCTATTCTCGTTTACTTGCATTTCACGCAAAGAACCTCAACATTACCAGTAGCCCAGTGATAAGCACTTATAACTATAAGCATAATGTTATTTACATACATACATACATACATACATACATATATATATATATATATATATAGACACACACACACCATTGTATATATACATATATATATATATACACATACACATAACACACATATATACACACACACACACACACACAGCGTTACAGTAACGAGTAATCAAACGAATTGCCATTTGCTTCCGTAACAATGCAGTAAATAAAATACTATAATTGAGCTCACTCAAGGATCTGTTATTTATTCTGTTATTTATTATTATTATTATTATTTATTCTTTTATTTCTTATTTTTGGACCTTTTTTGACCCAAGCACTCCTATATGTGCGAGCTGAGCAACCCATTCCCTTGAAGAGTTTAATAAAGGGGTTTTATCGAGTCCCATTCACCAGAATTCGAATTCAACATGCCCCCCCCCCCCCCGGCTTACCAGGGCCCCTATACGGAAAATAAATAAGCAGTTATAAATATACGTATAATGCTTTGTCAATAGACAGCGTCACAGTAACGTGCAATCAAACGAATTGCCATGTTACACGTAACGCTGAAGGAAGTTTTTTTTATTATTATTTTATTTCTTAGGAAGCATCATTTATTTTTAGTCCTATATGCTGGCCAAGTTTGTGCAATAAATATTAAAAGTTCTAAAAGTGAATGTGCAGTTGGTTTCGAATAAACAAGTTTCGGACCTTGACAATATCTGTAGTATAATTAACGACGTGAAACAATTACGTAAACAAACTAAGGAAATAAAACACAAACAGCCCACGCGAGGGCAGGGCACATAATTCCCTGCTGGACAGGCTTCCACTCGTGGCTGGGCCGGAAGCTGTTTATTTATGTAATTGCTCTTTGGAAAACATGGATAGCGCGTCCTCCGGACTAAAGAAGGCGGGGACTATCTGCCTAGTTTAGGGTATAATTAAATATAATCTAAGACGTTCCCACAATTGTAACATTTACAACAATGTACAGTGAATTTGACGCTCCTATTGTCCCAGAGAATCATTACAATAGTGTAAAACAATGTTTTATAACACTAATTTATTCTATTTTGTGTCCATTTCATTCATTTAACCTATTTAATACTGTAGGCAACCAACATTTTATTTATTTATTTATTTTTTAATGTAAGACATTGCCAAATGCTGTAAATGTAATGTAGATACCCTTATCCAGAGCAGCTGAGGATTAAGGGTCTTGCTCAAGGGCCCACTAATGGCAGCTTGATGGCAGTACCAGGAGCTACCAGGTAAGACAATAATGACCTTCCCTGCTAATTAATAAAGCAACATGCCCAACACTGCCCATAAGGAATATTTATTAACAGCTTATCTGGAGTTTATCTTTAAAGAACGTGTAAAAAAAACGTGTAATGAAAAAGCATTTTCATCGTCGTTAAATTCTTCACGTTGGTCTCTTTCCACATCCCACTGCGAATTTCTCGAATAACCCCGGGAACGTACAGTATATTCCTATAGCGAGGGCGATGGCGTGAGAATAAATCCAGCCCTTAAACAGCTGAATGAGATTAATTTAGCGTATGCTTGGCAAGGGGCCACTGTTTGCTTTCATAAACAAATACCCCCCCCCCGTCCCCCTTTTCCTTTACACTGATTAATTTACACAGATCCAACAAAATTGATAACATATTTGCAATCATCATCAAGCTGTGAATGGAGCCTAATGAAAAATTTCCACAGCTGCTGGGCAAATTAGCATTTTCAAAAGGCTGGAAATGGCACAACAAACTGGCGAATGCTGGAGGGGTGATGGGGGGTGATGGTGGGTGGAGGAGGGTTTGGGGGGCGGAGGCGATGCCTGAACATTTCGCGACGGTATTGCGAAGGGAAAACGAAAAATGTTCAGTCAGCTCTCAAATGCATGGTGGGAAAGTTCAAATAAAAACAAAACAAACAAAAATAAAAAAGCCACTGTGATGGAAAGAGTTGTTGTTGTTGTTGTTGTTGTGGACTCTAGTAGAGCAAATTAGCATTTTCAAAGGCTGGATATGGCAGCAAGAAATCTGTGACTGCAGAGGGAAAGGCAACAGTGAATATTTTACACAAAAAGAAAAGGTGTTTCATAGGAAAAGAAAGTTTTCCACCTGCTCTCAAAGGCTTTTTTGGGGGGGGAAAGAAAAATGGCATTTTTGCTTTTTGTTTACTCGTGTTATCTTTGACTAATATTTCCACTGATCTGAAACATCCTACCGAGACAAACAGGAAATCAGGAAGGGGGCAAACACTTTTTCACACAGGGCCAGGTCGTTTTTGGATGTTGTTTTCCATTCGCTTTTTGTTTACTCATGTTATCTTCGACGAATGCGTAAATTTGTTTGCTGATCTGAAACATTCCAGCGACACGAAACAGGGAATCTGGAAGGGGGCAAACACTTTTTCACACAAGGCCATGTCGTTTTTGGATGTTGTTTGCCTTTAATAATAAAGAAATTGCATTTTTGGTTGTTTGTTTACTCGTGTTATCTTTGTCTGACTAGAATATCTCACATCAAACAAATTTAAATATTAGCCAAACATGGAATCAGGAAGGGGGGCAAACACTTTTGCACACGGGGCCATGTCGTTTTTGGATGTTGTTTTCCCGTACTAATAAACACCACCATTTAAAACCTGTGTTTTTGCTTTTTGTTTACTCCGGTTATCTTCGACTAATATGTAAATTTGTTTGTTGATATGAAACATTCCAGCGACACGAAACGGGGAATCAGGAAGGGGGGGCAAACACTTTTGCACACAGGGCCATGTCGTTTTTGGATGTTGTTTTCCCTTAATAATAAAAACCACCATTTAAAACCTGCGCTTTGTGTTTACTCGTGACGGAAAATTACAATTAGTGACATTTGTTCAGGAAAATCACGAAGGGGGCAAACACTTTTTCACCCTGCGGAATTCCGAACCCGGGGCCAAAAAGCGGGAATTCTTTCCCATAGAAAATGAACGGGGTTGAAATTTCGTGCCTCACAGTTCGGGCCTGTGAGCGTCCGACATGCACATATGGCAAATCCACTCGTAGGGGGTCGGGAGTGGATCGCGATCAACATACCTCCCGAATCCCACACACGTTCGGAATTCCGGAAAATCCGCGACATTCCCGCCCCATAGAGAATGAAATGGGGAAGTTCGACCCCTGCTCGTGTTTGCCCGACATGCGCATTTGACATATCAACTCGTAGGTGAGATGGAGTCCGTCCACTCTTGAACCCCAAACCCACTCGGAATTCCAGGAATTCTGTGTCATTCCGGCCCATACAGATGAATTGAAAAATCACGTTGGCGCAAACGTGAAAAATCTGCGAAACGGTGAAACTCGGACACAGGGTCATGTGACATGTCTAAACGCTCGGCACATCGACGGGAGTCGGACGCTGGATAATTTGATGATGTCACAGGGTCACTGGCCCCGTCCCCTCCTAAAAAAAAAAAAAACACCCAAAATGGGCATTTTTTGGTATCTAAACACTCGTCTCTCTCCGAACGAGCTAGCATTTATAAGTAAACGCTAAATATTAAACGGACCAGGCTCTAAGGGGCCGCGCCCGGAGCTGCGCTTTGCATCGGCAAAACATCACTCACATTTTCTTCTTTCTAAATAAGGTGCTTTTAGGAGGTAAAGAGAGAGACGCGAGCGACGATATTTCCCTGGCGAGCGTTCTTGTCCATCAGCTTCACTCCATTATCATCTCTCCACGCCCAACCGATGATAGAGCTCTCGTACCCCCTACCCTGACACCCAGGTCTCTAATATCTACCCAGGTTAAGTACCAGGGGTGAAGGAAAGTGCAGTAAATCACAGAGAGCTCTTCCGGGGAGTTCTTGGTTAACAGTTTTAAAGCGGCGCCGTGTCTGACAGATTGCGGTTGTAAATATTTCATGCAGTGGTTATAAAGCCTGCAGAGTTTAAATTAAGCCGGCGTAACGCTTAGTGCGAGCCAGGTGTGACAACGCTTTGAGCGAGGGGGAAGGAAAGGAAAAAAAAAAATAAACGCACACACACCGCACTTCGCTTTTCGGGGGGTTCGTCAACGATGTTTACACGGCAGCACGGAATCACTCAGTGTCTCGCATAATAGGAAACGCATTTCCATAAAATGGCATTAAGCTAAGCTACATAATATGCTAGCAAACAGAATTTGTGTTTTTTTTTTCCTCCGCTTGTCCTTTGAAAATAATCGGGATTTTCCTTGCCAATCAGTAAAGTCTTTTTACAGGCTTGTGTATTTATATTTATATACGCACAAAATGACAACATGATTTGTACGTGCCTTTTCCACATTTCGCCCCGTCTATTACCGTGACCTCTAGTGCCTGTAACACTGATGTTAATAAAGCCTGGTTCTGGTGCAGTCCGGTTGGGATCACAGCTCTAGTGAAGATCTCCCGCTTCATCAATCCACCTGGTGCCACCCACCCACCCGTCCATCTATCCACCTACCCACCCACACACCCATGGTCATCTATCCACCTACCCACCCACCCATCCATCCACCGGTCCACCCCTCCATCTATCCACCCACCTACCCTCCCCACCCACCCATCTAGGTGGATAGATGGTTGGAGTGGGGGTGGGTGGGTGTGAGGTGGTGGATAGACGGGGAATGGTGGGTGGAGGATCGGGTGGATGTGGATGGATGGATGGATGGCCGGTGGTGGATTGGTGGATGGTTTGGGTGTGGTGGGTAGGTTGGATCGTGGTTGGGTGGGTGGGTTGGATGGATGGATGGGTGGATGGATGGGTGGATGGTGGTGGGTGGATTATGGCCCATGGATGAGGTTGGGTGGCTTGCGGCAGATGGGAAGGTGGGTGGGTGGTATTTATGGTATCCGATTCGGAACCCTGTTTCGTGGGGTTGGATGGAAACGACCGGATTTTCTCCGCCACATCTTGTCTACGACTGGGTCACATGACTTACCTACATCCGCTACCTTCATAAAGGGAGGTGGTTTAAGGCGCCGCGGTACTGATCGGAAGGGTTCGGGTCCCACCCTCGAGCGAGGTCCTTAACCCTCACTTGCGTCTGCCGTAAACGCAAAGGCGGCTCCAGGCGGTAACCCAGAATACATTTACGGCCATTTGGCAGACGCCTTTATCCAGAGAGACTTACAACTGAGCAATTGAGGGTTTAAGGGCCTCTTGCTCAAGGGCCCCACTAATGGCAGCTTGGTGGTGGTGTTGGGGTCCAACACCTTAACCACTGGGCTTCGTTGCATTTATACTGTCTGGCATTAAAAACGGTCCCTGGCTAGACGAGTGCGTCTCCACAGGGGTCAGAACCCACCCAAAGAATAGCCTTTATTTCTCACATGTACATTACAGCGTCTTTCTTCACGTCGCTGTTTTGGAAGATGGGATCAGAGGGCAGCCATGATACAGCGCCTCCTGGAGGACACACGGTTAAGAGTCCTTGCTCGAGGACCGAAAGTGGCAGCTTGGTGATACCAGTGAACTTTCCGTGATCCGTTTCCCAGCGCGTTAAAAGACAAAAAAAAGTGGTCTGAGGAAGGAATAGTGGTGAACTGGTGACGGAGTTTTGGGAAATTCAACGACAGATTCTTTGGGCACTAGGGCCACACACACACACACACACACACCACACACACACACACACACACAGCATAAAGAAAACTTGAGTGGGTTTTTCTCTCCGCTTTCCTCCCTGGGGCAAAAACTTGGCACCATGATAGGTTGATTGGCACATTGGAAAATTTTCCTTGCGATGGGTTGGCATTACCATAAACAGGATGGATGGGTGGATGGGATGGTGTGGATGGGTTGGATGGATGGATGGATGGATGGATGGATGGAGGGTGGATGGATGGTGATGGGGATGGGTGGATGGCTGATGGGTGGGTGGGTGGATGGGTGGATGGGGTGTTTTGGGTGGGTGGATGGATGGGGGTGGGGGGGTGGTGGATGGATGGATGGATGGGGATGGGGGGGGGGATAGGATGGATGGGGATGGGGGGGGGATGGATGGGTGGGGTGGGTGGGGGTCATGATGGGTGGGTGGAGGGATGGATGATGGGTGGGTGGAATGGGATGGATGGGGGGGGGTGGGATGGATGGATGGATGGGTGGGGGTGGTGGATGAAATGGATGGATGGATGGGCTGGGTTAGGTGGGGGGGGGGGGGGGGATGGGGGTATGGATGGGTGGGTGGGTGGGTGGGTGGGTGGGTGGGTGGATGGATGGGTGGGTGGATAGGGTGGGGTGGGTGGGGATAGATGGATGGGGGTGGTGGGGCTAGGGCTGGATGGGTGGATGGGGTGGATGGTGGGTGGGTGGTTGGGTGTATGTGGATGGTGGGTGGGTAGGTGGACTGGATGGGTGGGTGGGTGGGGTGGGTGGATGGATGGATGGGGGTGGGTGGGTATGGGTGGGGGGTGGGTGGGGTGGGATAGATGGTGGGTGGGTGGGTGGGTGGGTGGATGGGTAGGATGGGTGGTGGGTGGATGGGTGGATGTGGTGGGTGGATGGATGGAGATGGTGGGTGGGTGGGTGGTGGATGGGTGGGTGGATAGATGGATGGGTGGGTGGGTGGGTGGGTGGGTGGGTGGATAGGGTGGATGGGTGGGTGGGTGGATGGATGGTGGATAGATGGATGGATGGGTGGGTGGGTGGGTGTGATGGATGGATGGATGGATGGGGATGGGGTGGATGGATGGTAGGATGGTGGGTATGGGTGGGTGGTGGATGGTTGGGAGGGATGGGATGTACCTATGGATAATGTTTACTAATCTAAAAGTGGATGGATGGATGGATGGATGGATAGATAACATAGATAGGACAGAAAAAACAGACAGATCGATAGACAGACAGATAGATTCTACCTTCTACACTTCTACCTCTATATCCGATCTTCCCTTCCGATCTTCCCTCGGGTCACGGGGAGTCTGTAACCTATCTCAGGCGTCCATGGGCATTAAGGGCACACACACACACACACACACACACACACACACACACACACACACACACACAGCATAAAGGAAAGCAGCTATGGGCAAGAATGTATACAGGACTCTGACGGGTATGGCTTAGAGCGCTGATGCGATAACTCCTGCCTCTTATTGAGCAGAGCAGAAACACCTCTCCTGGAGTGAAGGTCAAGTAGGTCAAGTTTACTCTGAGATGTGTTCACTACACACCTCTACACTACACTTCAAAGGGGTTTGTCTTTTTTCTTTTTTTTTTTTTTATCATCTAATGATCAGGTTATTTGGCGAAAAAGGTCACTTCATATCAAACATTGCTCCGGATTCTCTAAACTTTTCCTCGCCTGTGATTGGACGCAGCGAGAACGGGCGTACGAGCTGCCAAGGAGAAAGAGAAGGGGGAATTTTGGTGGAAAGAAAGTGTTTTTTTTCTTTTTTTTTTTTTCTTCTTTTCTCCCTTTTATTATTTAAACGATGGCAACGCATCCTTTCCCACCCCTTCCGAAGAGCACAGGGAAAAGCGATTAAAATCTGATTAAATCGTTCCTGGATTCACAAGAGAGACCGCTCAAGCCCCCCCCAATTCAGAAAAAGGAAAAAAAAGAAAGAAAAAAGAAAGGTGTGTGGGTTTGCTTTACATGGTTCTGATGTGAATAACACTTGTTTTTTTGGGGTGTTTTTGTGTGTGTGTGTGTGGGTGGGTGGGGAGTAGTAGCACAAAAAAGGGTTGGGGGTTCGATTCCCACCTCCGCCATGTGTGTATGTGTGGAGTTTGCATGTTCTTCCCTGTGCCTCAGTGGGCTTTTTCTCCTTTCTTTTTTTTTCCCTCCGGGTTCTCCGGTTTCCTCCCCCTCCTCCCCCTCCTCCTGGGCAAAAACATGGCACCTTGGAAAATTGTCCCTGAGTGTTGTCCTGCGCTGCGATGGGTTGGCATTCCAAAAAACAGGATGGATGGATAGATTGATGGGTGGATGGTTGATGGATGGGTGTTTGGGTGGGTGGATGGATGGATGCGTGGGTGGGTGAAGGGGTGGATGGATATTTACCTATGGATAATGTTTGCTATCTAATGGTGGATGGATGGATGGATGATAGATAGATAGACAGACCAACAGAAAAAATAGACAGATCGATAGACAGACAGATAGATTCTACCTTCTACACTTCTACTAATTCTATCCGAGCTATTATACCTATCGATCTCACCTACTTCACCCGGGGGCTGGAGGCGAATCTCCGTCTCCTATCTTGTCCCCGGAGGGGGGGGGGGTCTGCCCGGGGAGTCTTCGGGATGGACCTATAGGAGAGGCAGGATCTGGGGCAGCCTATGTCGCCGGTATCGGGCATCTAAGGGGGGGTGGGCATCTCTCATGTCCGGATGGATAACCTGACGGAGCATTAAGGCCCTGGACCCGGGTGGAAGGGAACAACACCCTGGGGCATGGAATGCCAACCCATCGCAGGAACACACACACACACACATTCACACACATTCATATTATAGGGACAAGGTGCCAATCAACCTACCGTGCATGTTTTTTTGGACCGGGGGAGGAAACCGGAGAACCCGGAGAAAAAAACAAAAAAAAAAAACAAAAACCCCCTGAGGCACGTGGAGAACATGCAAACTCCACACACACACATGGCCGAGACGGGAATCGAACCCGGACCCTGGCTGGTGTGAGGCGAACGTGCTAACCACTAAACCCGCGTACCCCTGATATGAGTGTGCATGTATACTGTATATAGGGACTTCAAATAGTCCTTACCTATGGGGGAAAATATGTTTAATGAATCTCATTATTGTTTGTACACATACTGATTTATTAAATGTTATATTGCATATTTAAATGTAATAATAAACATGGGTATTTATTGACAGCTACTTCACAAATAACTTTTATCGTTTACTAAAATGTTTACCCGAGTGAATACCCTGGGCGTGAGACTAGCGTTAGTTAAACACTATGCGTTAGTCAAACACAAACGATGCGGTCGACTTTAAATGTGTACGTTATTAATCTGAGATTGAAAAAATAAATAATAAAAATAAATAAATAAATAAAGAAGCCTAAAACCCCACTTCTGCTCCTTTACCTCCATCATCACAGCATGATCACTCCATGGTGAGATACTCTATTCAGATCAGTCACAGCAGGCCTGCAGTGAGATGCACTTTAAATACAAAAAAATAAAAAAAAAAACCCGCAGCGGGACCATGAACCGAAAAAGACGAGTATATTCTCAGTTCTGATGTTTTACTCAGAAAAAAAAAAGAGGACATGTCCCGGGATTTTCAATATCCGATGAATGGCGCACTATGCTAACATAAATGGAAGGGGCCTCCAGAGCACCCTGGGAAACGGCACTAGGGTTCGTTGTGTGCATGCTGTACAGGGATTTGGGGCACACAGTGTTTGATTTAGCGTCTTGGCGTTCTTACCCCGTCGGTCCTGCCGTCCGAGGCGGAAACGATCAGCGTGTAGCGATCCGTACGCTCCCTGTCCAGCGTCTTTCCCAGCAGCAAGAGGCCCGACCTGCGAGGCATCGATTACACACCGGCATGAAAAAGCGCAGTGGCAAACAAATGGGTTTTTACACACGTTTAATAGAGTCCTTTCGCGGTGAACTACGCGCCGTGTGTGTGTGTGTGTGTGTGTGTGTGTGAGTGTGTGGTGAAAAAAAGTGGACCAAATAGTGACATAGTGAGTCATTACTTTTGCTGAAAGTAGCACTAACAGGGCTGATTTGTTCCTAAATAAAGCAGCGTGGGAACGTGTCAAGCCATTTGTAACGCTCTTAACCAGCCCTATACGTCACTGCGGACACATAAACATTATATTACAGCCGCGGAAATAAAACAAATAATGCAATAATAGTTGACCAGAAAGAGAAAGAGAAAGCAGAGCGTAGCGAATGAGTGTAATACCCATGTCCTCCTCCCACCATCCACGCATGTACTAACCACCAATGATAAGTACAACCGTTACTCTATACATCACTGTATTGTTTTATACGCTTTATTCGTTTTAGGAATATTTTATTCGTTAGTTCAGGAAACTAGCGTTATATTTTACGAACATAGTTAGGAGACATGCGTAGTCGATAGAGAACGACTCGTTCGTATGTTGGGGAGCGTCTGTACGTCAAATATTGAGGAGGAATACATTGTTCAAGACGTCGTTGGATAACATCTTTACGAACTTTCACTGATACGGACAAACCTGTCCACAAAGTAAAATTGTGTACAAGAAGTGTAGCGTTCAGGATTGCAGTAAACGACCGTGTTTATAGCGTATTTCTTACGAACATAGTTAGGAGACATTGGCCTAGTCGATATCGAATCCCGCAAACAACTTACGAATAAATTTATACTATGAACGAACTCTTGGAACGTAACTGGTTTGTATTTTGGGGAGCGTCTTTACGTCAAATATTGAGGAGGAATAAATTGTTTAAGACGTCTGTGGATAAGAAATAAAAACCACCCCCGGGGACAAATAAAAGGACTAATCCCGCCCTACCCTAGTCTTTATGAACTTTCAACAATACGAACAAACCTTTCCACAAAGTAAAATTTGTTTAGACGCGAAAAAATGAAGAAAAACGTACCGCTATCTAGTCGTGGAGCTTAATGAACTCTAGAGCGTAGCAGATTCAGAGCGTAGTGAACGATAGTAATACCGGTGTAACCTATAACTTCTCTTAAGTGCAGCATACGACCGTTTTTATAGCTTATATCTTACGAACATAGTTAGGAGACATTGTCTCCTAGTCAGTAGCGACAAACAACTTACGTTCCAAGAGTCCCGTTCATAGTATAAATTTGTTCGTAACTTTCCGTCTGTAAGTCAAACTTTGAGGGGGAATAAATTGTTCAAGACGTCTTTGGATAAGTGGCTCCCCCCCCCTACGAACAAAGTCTTTACGAACTTTCACTGATACGAACAAACCTGTCCACAAAGTACAATTTGTTCGGACGCGAAAAAAAAAACAAAAAAAAAAAAACGCGCCGCTAGCTAGTTGAGGAGTTTAACGGATACAGAGCGTAGCGAACGAGGGTAATACCCGTATAACCGATAACGTTTCCGTAAACGCTAACTTTCCGTAAACGATAACAACTTACGAACAAATTTATACTACGAACGAACTCTTGGAACGGAACTGGTTCGTATCTTGGGGAGCGTCTGTAGAGCGTCCCGCCTTACCCTAGTCTTTACGAACTTTCACCGAAACCTGTCCACAAAGTACAATTTGTTTGGACGTGAAAAAAATAACAAAAACGTGCCGCTAGCTAGTCGTGGATTTTAACGAACTCTAGAATGTTGCGAATGCAGCATTCAGGAATGTAGTAAACGACCGTTTTTTATAGCTTATATCTTACAAACATAGTTAGGAGACATTGGCCTAGTCAGTAGCGAACACCGCAAACAACTTACGAACAAATTCATACTACGAACAAACTCTTGGAATATAACTCATACCAAGGCAGCAAAGAAAAAAATTCGGGAAAAAACAATATACTACAAAATACATTACTGTATTATTTTATACTGGGATGTTTCCCGTTTGTCATGATATTTCTCAGGTGATTTAGGGGTTACACAGGGGTTATGGCAGGTTATAGCTGGTGCCTCATTAAACAAGTGTACAGCCATGATGCTGCATCCGCTGAGGCGACGTTTACGTTATTAATGTCCACCTGCCGGACCAACCTCTGCGGCCAAAAGGCTCCTACTGTATTTAATTCATGACAAAGACAAATAGTAAGTGGCAAACATGATATATAAATATATAAATAAATATATATATACAACAAAAAAACAAAACACTTTGACCCCCAGCCATTCCACAAGGTCTTAAAGTTGAAAATAGTATAAAATGAGAACATTGGCATTTTCCTGACTAGTACAACTTTTATTTATTTATTTATTTATTTTATTTTTTTTTTTTTTTTTTGGGGGGGGGGTTGGGGGGGGGGGGGGGGGGGGGGGGGTAAATAATCCTTATAGTGAAACCCCGTCAGCGAGCGCTTACGTTTGATTGAGTTCAAAGACGTTATCAGGATCTCCGCTGAGGATGCTGTACATAATGGGATCTTTTTCTCGGTCTGTTGCCTGCAAAAAAAGACACACAACACTTTCATGTAACGATAAATAAATCAATTACTTTTCTCCCCCCCCGCCCCCCGGCCCCAGGCAGGATCATACATCCCCCCCCGTGCCGGTGGGCGAGGAACGAGGAACAGCTTGAGGAAAGTGTACACGTTGGGAAAGTGCGTCATTTAGGGGAAAAAAAAAACGCCGTAATCCGAGCCCCGGAGCTTAAGGCACATTCACGAATTATGTATGGAATCCCAGCGAGGAAGTCGAGAATCGACTTCTTTAAAAGCATCCGTTGGCACAAGAATGCAGTGATAAAAAGGATCAAGAATGTCGTCATCATGGGATAGGTTCAGAAAAAACGCGTACACTCGGGGAGGGTTCAAAGCGTTAGGCATTAATGCACATGATTATGTTGGCATGTTCACAAATGCAATCGGTCATCCTGCATTTCTTAAATAATATTCCTCCTGCCCGTGCTCTTTTCATCCGCGCTCAGCACACACAACACTAAAGGACGCTTACTTTCCAGAACATGGCAATGTTCACAAGCAAAAAGCACAACACTTTCATGTAACGATAAATAAATCAATTACTTTTCTCCCCCCCCGCCCCCCGGCCCCAGGCAGGATCATACATGTGCCGGTGGGCGAGGAACGAGGAACAGCTTGAGGAAAGTGTACACGTCGTCATTTAGGGGAAAAAACGCCGTAATCGAGGCTTAAGACATGTTATTATGGAATCCCACGCAGTCAGGTTCTTTTCATCCGTTCACAAAGCAATGATCGAATGCGTTCATTTCCTTCGGGGATAAAGCGTTAGCAGGGAATGTTCACAAATGCCGGTCATGTTTCTTAAATAATATTCCTCCTGCCCGTGCTGGCGCTGCGGATAAAAGCAATGTCAAGCGCTGGCGTATCAGCAGCAATGCATCGTGGATTCCCTGGTTAGTTACTGTAACTGATGACGGATTGGGAGGTTCGAGGCAGAGAGCCACAGGCGAGAGTCATTCTTTTTAAAAAAGCGCTGCGGGAGGCGTTCAGGAAGATGAGCGCTGTTGGACGTTACACATCACAGCTGCGGCATCTGACCAGAACGCATAAGAACCTCTATGATGTATCTCCAACTGCTAAGTAACTGGATATTAATGTATTAAAATAAATAAATAAATACATACATAAACACACACACACACACACACACAGATACATATACATATATATACATATATATATATATATATATATATATATATATATATATATATATATATAATATATCATATATACACACACACAAACACACACACACACACACACACATATATATACATATATACACACACACACACACACACACCCCACATACATACACACACACACACACACACACATACACACACACATATATAGCACAGCTTTCCACAAAAGCCCATTACAAATATTACAGGGCTGTCAACACAATAAAAACCATTAATAACGTTTTAATACAAATGGTATTTTCTATAAAAAAAAAAAAAAAAAGTGTTGAATTAATGATTTTGATTAAAATCTATACGTTTTAAAACCTATTAACGTGCGCTTAAATAACGCGTTAATGCAAATTATATTTTGACATCATCATGAATTTTACATGCATGCATCAGCCCCGAGCGTCTACATTTATCCATGACCGTGTTGATAAAATTAAAAATTGATTAAAAAATATGTTCGTTGATTGGACAGCTGTAACAACAAACACATATTTAATTTGTAAATGTATCCCTATATATATATATAGGGATATTAATGTATTAAAATAAATAAATAAATACATACATAAACACACACACACTATATATATACACACACATACTACCTATATATATATATATATATATATATATATATATATATATATATATATATATATATATATATATATATATATATACACACACACATATATATATATATATATATATATATATATATATATATATATATATATATATATATATATATATATATATATACTATATATATATATATCTATATATATACCATCCCGAAACAATTATAGGGGACGTATTTGAACGGGCGCATCAAAATCACCATTTCTTTTGGTTTGTGTACATTCCTACATCATACCTTCTGATCAAACTATAAAACCCTGAACTGCAGGTGGTCAGACCTCCATACAAACTTCCTAATGCACTGTAGAACTACATCCATACTGGGATATGATCTAAACCCTGTCGACACCCGAAACAAACAAAGCGCACACACGGAATTATTCAGAAAGGGTAGCTCCGGTTAGTGTATCTGACCTGCAGGTTGAGGACCGTGGCTCCGCTCCTCATGGCCTCACTGATCTCATGGCTGTAGATGAGCTGCGGGAAGCGAGGGGGACTCTGGTTGTTCGGCGGCAGCACCTCGATATACACGGTGGTAATGGAGCTCCTGAATAGCACAGATACAGTTTTGTTTGATACATGTGTATGATAAATAATCTCTAGGTTTACATTTTTGTTAATAAACATATAAACATGTGTGTACATTTTTGTATGATAAATAATCATAATATAAACATCAATAAACATGTGTACATTTTTGTATGATACATAATCTCAATATAAACGTGTGTGTATGTGTAAATAATCATTTTTGTATGATACATAATCTCAATATAAACGTGAGTGTGTACATTTTTGTATGATAAATAATCTCAATATAAACATGTGTACATTTTTGTATGATAAATAATCTCAATATAAACGAGTGTGTACATTTTTGTATGATAAATAATCTCAATATAAACATGTGTGTACATTTTTGTATGATACATAATCTCAATATAAACGTGTGTGTACATTTTTGTATGATAAATAATCTCAATATAAACATGTGTGTGTACATGTGTACATTTTTGTATAAACATGTTGTACAACTTTTGTATCATACATAATCTCAATATAAACGTGTGTGTACATTTTTGTATGATACATAATCTCAATATAAACGAGTGTGTATGTGTACATTTTTGTATGATAAATAATCTCAATATAAACATGTGTACATTTTTGTATGATACATAATCTCAATATAAACGAGTGTGTGTACATTTTTGTATGATAAATAATCTCAATATAAACATGTTTACATTTTTGTATGATACATAATCTCAATATAAACATGATACATTTTTGTAATCTCAATATAAACATGTGTACATGTGTACGTATTTTGTATGATACATAATCTCAATATAAACATAGTGTGTACATTTTTGTATGATAAATAATCTCAATATAAACGAGTGTACATTTTTGTATATAAATAATCATGTGTATTTTTGTATGATAATAATCTCAATATAAACATGTGTACATTTTTGTATGATATATAATCTCATAAACGTGTGTGTACATTTTTGTATGATACATAATCTCAATATAAACGTGTGTGTACATTTTTGTATGATACATAATCTCAATATAAACGTGTGTGTACATTAAACATTTACATTTTTGTATGATAAATAATCTATAAACATGTTGTAATACAATAAATAAACGAGTGTGTACATTTTTGTATGATAAATAATCTCAATATAAACATGTGTGTGTACATTTTTGTATGATAAATAATCATAATCTCAATATAAACATGTGTGTGTACATTTTTGTATGATAAATAATCTCAATATAAACATGTGTGTACATTTTTGTATGATAAATAATCTCAATATAAACATGTGTACATTTTTGTATGATAAATAATCTCAATATAAACATGTTTACATTTTTGTGTACATAATCTCAATATAAACGTACATTTTTGTATGATAAATAATCTCAATATAAACGAGTGTGTACATTTTTGTATGATAAATAATCTCAATATAAACATGTGTACATTTTTGTATCATACATAATCTCAATATAAACATGTGTACATTTTTGTATGTACATTTTTGTATGATACATAATCTCAATATAAACGTGTGTGTACATTTTTGTATGATAAATAATCTCAATATAAACATGTTTACATTTTTGTAGTGATATGATGATACATAATCTCAATATAAAATGCGTACCAATAACAATCAGACACGACGTATATTAATGCTGTTAAATCCAATAAAGGATTATAATTATATTAGCGTCTGAATAGTGAATGATGAACGCGTGGAAACGGAGTGAGACCCGTCTGCGGCACAGCGAGTGTGACTTTATTAGATGCCACGCTACAGTGCTATACAGACAGAGTCGAAGGCGAATCTATTAAAACGGCGGCGCGCGGCCGTTTCGATCGCGCTCTAATTTATCGACTTCTGCTCGGGCCAAATAATTACACACATGCTGCCTTTCTCCTCTCATCTGAAACGGCCTGTTGAGCTACACTTGCTCGTGTGGCTTCTCTGGAAGTAACTTTATACGTCAATAAACTTGCTAACACTAGCGGAGGGTGTTGGAGTGTGTATATACGGTGAAGGATAAATGATGAACGGATTCACTTGGTCATTATTTGTTTAAAAGAAGAAAAAAAAAAACCTCAAGAATGCTGGTCGCATGAGTATAAATAAATAAATAAATAAATAAATAAATAAATAAACAAACATCCCAGTAAGCACTGCCAGATCAATAGGAGCTGTATCACACACCACCTGACAAGGCGATCTCCATCAAAACAAGACTCGGTGAGTACCTCTGAATGAGTGTACAGGGTTTTATTTATCTCATTCATCTTCTACCGCTTTATCCGATCTTCCCTCGGGTCACGGCGAGTCTGTGCCTATCTCAGGTGTCTATGGGCATTAAGGCAGGATACACCCTGGAGGGAATGCCAACACATCACAGGGTACACACACACACACTGATACACACATTCATACACTAGGGACAATTTTTCCACGTTGCCAATCAACCTACCGTGCATGTTTTTTGGACCGGGAGGAAACCGGAGAACCCGGAGAAAAACCCCCTGAGGCACGGGGAGAACATGCAAACTCCACACACACATGGCCGAGACGGGAATCGAACCCGGACCCTGGAGGTGTGAGGCGAACGTGCTAACCACTAAACCCCCGTGAATTAAGTCGGCTAAAAACAAACTAAGTCGTGAGAGAATAACTACTAAAGCGCTAATAAAGAATAAATAAGAATATGAATTGGGTATAATATTTATGCCGGCAGCATTTTAATATCATTTGTTTTTTTTTATAAAGTTTAATACATTTAATAAAGTAATAAAATTTTTATTAATAAAGATATAAATTTCCGAGTTGGCATAGTGCAAGATAAAAACAATATTATTATTGATGAATTTTATTTATTTATTTATTTATTTATTTGACAACATAATATATATTGGAGAACGTTTTTTTTTGTGGTATATTTAATCTGGCTTGTTAATGTGCAGTAAGTTTGACCTTGTAGCGTCACCCTAAGCGAGTCGCTATTACCTTTACTTTATGGCAAGCTGACATCAAACGTAACCCAAAACACTCTTTAGGACAGTTGACACCTATAAGAATAGTGGCGTTCTAAATATTTATGTAGGCCTGTATTACGCTGTCATGAATTGCTTATTCAGATGTAATGTATCCCTATGAGCCTTGAGCGATTTCTTTTCTTTAGACGACACAAAAGACCCTAAAAGGAATTTAATTGTTAAAAGTTTAATTGTATATCGCGATACGACTGATGGGGAGGTTACGTTGGAAATGTAACCTTATAATACCTTATAATAGATTATAAACACAATGGGATACGTAGTGTAACTTTTCAGTGACTTGATAAAAACCCATTGCATTCGATGACTTTTTGATTACTTTCCATTTGTCCACTAGGTGGCGCTTTAAGTTAACATTCTACGAAAAAAAAGATCGTCAGACCGTCATCATTCAAATCAGTTGAAAATCACGCCGTCGCGTAAAGCGAAGATTTTCGATGAAATTGTTCGGATTTAGCCCTATTTGTAATCTTTAACGTTTTCATAAGTGACTACATTAATTACACGTTTTTAACAGTAACTGTAACGAATTACCATTAAATTCATTTTGTAACTAAATGACGTAACGCCATGACATGTAACTAGCTCCTCCCCATCACTATTAACTATTATATGCCGTTTGCATATACAATAATAGCGATAAGACTGTTGGGAACGTTACTTCGGATAATAGATTATGTAATAGATTATAAACACAACGGAATACGTAGTGTAACTTTTCAACGACTAAAAAAAAACAAACATTGGATGTCTTTTTGATTACTTTCATTTGTCCACTAGGTGGCGCTTTAAGTTAACATTCTACGGAAAAAAGATCGTCAGATGGTCATCATTCAAATCGGTTGAAAATCACGCCGTCGCGTAAAGCGCAGATTTTTAGGTGAAATTGTTCGGATGTAGCCCTATTTAACGTTTTCATAAGTGGCTAATTTAATGACACGTTTTTCTCAGTAACTGTAACGAATTACCGTTACATTCATTTTGTAACTAAATTACGTAGCATGTAACTAGCTCCTCCCCTTCACTATTAATGCACATATTATATGCAAGGTCATGTGATCCATTTCGAGATCCAGACAGACAGCAAGGTCAAGCCAGCATGCAAGTCCTGAGGACGTACCGGAAGATCCGTCACCCCCTTTTACACTCTATCAAAATAAAACGAAGGTGCTGGAGGAGAAGTACCACATCCGATACATCCTTTATTCTGTGTTTTCTATTGAGCCTTTGGCTCCGTTTACCTTCTCTGGTCGATAGCGGCATTATCCGTCGCCTTGACAGTGAGGGTATAAGTGCTGCCCACGGTTAGGTTGACTCCGGGTGCCACGCTGATCTTCCCCGTTTGGTTATTGATGACGAAGTGGCCCCGAGATCCCGCCACAATGCTGTAGCTTATCAAGCCGTTGGGCCCCTCATCTGCGTCGGAAGCGGTGGGCTTTGTGAAAGAGAGAAATCGTACAGCGAGCCATTAGTGACGGCGCCCCGATGACATTTCGCACATGACTTTACACAGAGACAAGGGGTAATCAATTTGCCGGAATATTAACCTTTAAAAAGGTTCAATTTCGGTGTAACGTCTTGTATTGGGGGAATAAATATGTAACAGATTTGGCTTGGTAGCTAAATCGTAGACTGTTACACGTCGATAAACATGAAAGGGTTACCATATTTAGCTATATAGCGATAGACGCTCCCGCACCCTACGAATTCCTTGGTAGTAGGAACCGTTCGTGGCGTTCGCTATTGACTACACACGTCTCCTAGCTACGTTCGTAAGATACCAGCTATAAAAACGCCTGTTTACCGCATTACTTATAAAAACAATAACACTTCAGACGAATAAAAGGTAATACAGTAATGTATACAGTAAGTACTGTACTTACCATGGTATGTCATGGTTAATACGACACACAGGCATTACATGGGCAGTGTTGGGAAGGTCACTTTGGAAATGTAATAGATTACAGATTACTATTTAAAGTGTAACTTTTCAATTCCGTTATAAAAGTGATTACACTTGAGTACTTTCATTTGCCCACTAGGTGGCGCTTTAAGTTAACATTGTAAGAAATACAGGGGGGGGGAGGGTGTTGGGTGGTGGTCTATGGGATCTTTAACACTTTCAAAAGTGACTGTAATTGACGTTTTTTCTCAGTAACTGTAACGGATTACTTAACGTAACTAAATTACGTAACGCCGTTACATGTAGCTGGTTACTGTACGCGAGTATTACACTTGCTCTTAAGTTCCGTGACTACAGACTCTCCCCGCCCTACGAACGACTTGCGCTCCAAGAGTTCGTAGTTTATAGCAGGAATGTGCTCGTGGCGTTCGTTATTGACTACGCACGTCTCCTAACTATGTTCGTAAGATACTAGCTATAAAAACGCAAGTTTACTAATAAAACTATAACGGAAAAAACGCTAGCAGCAATTTTTTTTTTTTTTTTTTTTACCAATCCGAACAAATTTTGCTTTGTGGACTATTTTGTTCGTATTGGCGAAAATCCGTAAAAAAAAAAAAAAAAATGCATTTGTTCGTAGGGTGGGGAGCATCCGTGTATAAAATCCCAGGTGTCTGGAAAGTAGTTGAAAATCCCTTGTGTTTTATTCCTGCTAAAATTGCAAGATGCATTCAGGACAATAAACAAACAAACAAAAACAAAGGGACACTGTCCTGTCAACAACTGCAGGAAAATACTATTTCAATTTGACTTTTCGCTTTCAACTGGCGCCCTTGATGCGTCAACCGCAGCCCCAATTAGTCCCTCTGTACCAGTCATTCCCCTCAAGTACGACTGGGCCGGCTGCTTTGCTCCTGCTCAGACTACTAAGCAGCCTATTAACCAAAATAAATAAATAAATAAAAATAAAAACAAAACAACAACAAAAAAAAAACACACACGCTGAGGTGAAAATAGAGCCGAGCTGGCGCAATTATCCCTGCTATGGGCCCTTGGTAAACAAGGCCACTAATCCTATTACTCTGAGCAAGTAAGACTGTTTGTTAAAACGGTGAGTGAGTTATCGATTACCCATAATACCACTTCCCCGGCCTGCATGTCCGTGTAAACACTGCCGCTGTAGGAGACGTTGGGGAAGGTCGGCGTGTTGTCGTTGGCATCGATCACCGTGATATTAACTGCGACTGGTGAGCTCCGGTGAACCCCGTCTGAGGCCATCATCTGTGAAAGCACAGTCGTCATGATGAAACGCTTCGGCGCGAGAATAAAGCCGTTCAAAACGAACAACAAAGAAAGAAAAAACAAAAAGCAGACAAAATATAAACAAAACCCAGACATAGCATTGTACATCACGACTGCTTTGACACTGTACAGGCCAAGCCCGTTCCTATTTATTTTGCATATGGATTGTATAGGTGTGTATTTGGGAACGTATGGGGGGCGCTAAGTAAAAATGCGATGTTGGTGTGTCGGATCAATCCTAAACCTCTCAACAGGAACGACGAGCGCCGAACAAACACGCCGTGAAAAATGACTGAGTGCTCGCTTGGATATTGCAGCCCTTTGCAATATCATTCTGCTGAAACCAATATTGCTATAACGAGTAAAAATGATATACTCTGTGGCACTGACACTGGGATTTGATGAAGACATAAACAATATATATATATATATATATATATATATTTATTTTTTTTTTTTTTTTCCCGTCTCTGTCTCTGGCTGCCCTTGAAATGACCCACGTGAAAGGACATCGTCGTCATCGGCGCTCTTATTCTCTTTAAAAGGGGTTTACTGTTCAATTATTTATTATTCTTTAGCCGTTTTAGAGAACTACTAAATCTCCAAGTCGGGTTGTGCATTAAAAAGGACGCGCAGGTTCAGGGCTTTCAGCTTTCTATCCCCCCCGTCCTAATGAAATTCCTACTACACCACAAGGACCACTGATGGCTCACTGATGCCTGACTGATTTAACTGCCAGTACTCGCCATATCGTCCTGCTGCGCCCCCTCTGTACATCCCGGAATCATCTCTGTACCTCCCCGAATCATCTCTGTACATCCCGAATCATCTCTGAATCATCATCTGTACCGAATCATCCCCGAATCTCTCTGTACATCCCCGAATCATATCATCTCTGTACATCCCTGATCTCTGTACATCCCCATCTCTGTACATCCCCGATCATCTCCGAATCTCTCTGTACATCCTCATCGACATCCCCGAATCATCTCTGTACATCCCTGTACATCATCTCTGAATCATCTCTGTACATCCTTGAATCATCTCTGTACATCCCCGAATCATCCCCGAATCATCTCTGTACCTCCTGTACATCCCTGAATCATCTCTGTACATCCCCGAATCATCCCCGAATCATCTCTGTACATCCTCGAATCATATCTGTACATCCCTGAATCATCTCTGTACATCCCGAATCATCTCTGTAATCCCCGATCTCTGTACCTCCCCGATCCCTGATCATCCTCCCCGAATCATCTCTGTACATCCCCGAATCATCCCCGAATCATCTCTGTACATTCCCGAATCATCTCTGTACATCCCCGAATCATCTCTGTACATCCTCATCTCTGTACATCATCTCTGTACATCCCCGAATCATCTCCAAATCTGAATCCCTGATCTCTGTACATCCCTCATCTCTGAATCATCTCTGTACATCCCCGAATCATCTCCGAATCATCCTCGAATCATATCTGTACATCCCTGAATCATCTCTGTACATCCCTGAATCATCTCTGTACATCCCGATCATCTCTGTAATCATCTCTGAATCATCTCTGCCCTCGAATCATCTCTGTACATCCCCGAATCATCTCTGTACATCCCTGAATCATCTCTGTACATCCTTGAATCATCTCTGTACATCCCCGAATCATCTCCAAATCATCTCTGTACATCCCTGAATCATCTCTGCACCTCCCTGAATCATCTCTGTACATTCCCGAATCATCTCTGTACATCCCTGAATCATCTCTGTACATCCCATCTCTGTACATCATCATCTCTGTACATCCCTGAATCATCTCTGCACCTCCCTGAATCATCTCTGTACATCCCTGAATCATCTCTGTACATCCCTGAATCATCTCTGTACACCTCCCCGAATCATCTCTGTACATGCCCGAATCATCTCTGTACCTCCCCGAATCATCTCTGTATCCCCGAATCATCTCTGTACATCCCCGAATCATCTCTGTACATCCCGAATCATCTCTGTACATCCCTGAATCATCTCTGCACCTCCCTGAATCATCTCTGCACCTACATCTCCCTGAATCATCTCTGTACATCCCCGAATCATCCCCGAATCATCTCTGTCACATCCCTGAATCAATCTCTGTACATCCCTGAATCATCTCTGTACATCCCTGAATCATCTCTGTACCTCCCCGAATCATCTCTGTACCTCCCGATCATCTCTGAACATATATATATATATATATATATATATATTATATCTATAATATATATCTATAGATATATATATATATATCATATAGCATATAATCTAACCTATATACTACAAATACTAACGTATATTTATATCTATATATATCTATATACCTACTATATACCTATACCTACCTACCCTACCTACCTACTATACCTATATATATATATATATATATATATATATATATATATACCTACATATATTACACACACTATTATACACACACACACATATATACAACATATTATATATATATATATATATATATATATATATATATTATATACACATATATATATATATCCTCCTTTAAGAATTGTGTATATATCCATCCTTTAAGAACGCTTTATTGCGTTCAGATAAAATGCGCTTTATTGCGTAATACGGATTTGGGAATGCGATGCGCTTGCGTAGGGTTCCATACGGTAACATACGCTAATATAGTGAGGAGATCGGTACCTGTTGTGAATGCACGGAGGTAATAGGCGTAATTCGGGGAAATTTCGGAAGCGTGAGTGGATGCGGGTTCTCATGGGTTCTCATTTAATCACTCCAAATGTTCTCTTAGATAGACTAAGAGAATCTATATCTAAGAATAATGTAGTTTTCATCTTCTGGTGCAAAGTTCACATAGAAAAGGCTACAACAGTAGGCAGAACATAAAAGATGCTCTTGATTCAAAGCCATCGCTGGGCACATGGAATAATGCCACGCAAAAAAACACCCAGACAAAGACACACAGGTCAGCGCAGAGACAGCTGGCCACGTGTAAATGAGACACCCCATGGGTTCTTTATTACACCACTATGGGATTTTATCTCTGAGCTGTCTATCTATCTGTCTGTCTGCCTGTCTATCACATTCATCCATCCACCTTTCCATCTACCTATCTATCCATCCATCGACCTATCCATCCATTTATCCATCCATCCATGCACCTATCTATACACCCATCCATCCATCGACCTATCCATCCATCCATCATCTATCTATCCATCTACCTATCTATCTCCATCCATCCTCCATCCATCCATCCACCGATCCTATCCATCTACCATTCATCTATCTATCCATCTACCTATCTATCCATCCATCCTATCCATCCATCCATCATCTATCCATCATCTATCCATCATATATCTATCCATCCATATCCATCCATCCATCCATCCCCCATGAACCCATCTATACACCCATCCATCCACTATACCTCATACATCCATCCATCCATCCATCTATTCATCTATCTATCTATCCCATCCATATCCTATCCATATCCATCCATCCATCCATGCATCTTCTCCATCTGCCTATCCATTGATCTATCTATCTATGCCATCCATCTATCTACCCATCCATCCATCCATGCACATATCAATCTATACATCCATCCGTCCAACCATTCACCTACCTACCTATTATATATTTAGCCATCCATCCATCCACCTATCTACCTACCCATCCATCCATCCATCCATCAATCCATAGATATATAGACTAAAGCGCCTTACTATATAGATAAATCCTTCCCTTTTCTTCCTTTCCGAATATTATAAGAGATATATAAGAAAGACAATGAAAGAAAGAAAGACAAAGACAGACATTTAGAAGAAGAAACATAAGAAAGAAAGAGAAAGACATTTAGAAAGAAATTTAGAAAGAAAGAAAGACAAAGACATCTAGAAAGAAAGAAAGAAAGAAAGAAAGAAAGAAAGAAAGAAAAAGAAAGAAGAAGAAAGAAGGAAATACAAGCCAGAAAGAAAGAAAGAAAGAAAGAAAGAAAGAAAAAGAAAAAAAGCCAGAAAGAAATACAAAGAAAGAAAGCCAGAAAGAAAGACATTTAGAAAGAAAGACAGAAAGAAATTTAGAAAGACAGACATTTGAAAAGAAGAAAGACACACTTTAGAAGAAAAAGGAATTTAGAAAGAAAGAAAGAAAGAAAAAGAAAGAAAGAAGGAAATAGCAAAGCCAGAAAAAAGACAAAGAAAGCCAGAAAGAAAGACACATTTGAAAGAAAGAAAGAAAAAGAAAGAAGAAGGAAGTAAAGAGAGAAGCTGAGAGGAGATCAGAAAGAAAGGCAAGCTGGGAAAAGGGAAATACAAGCCAGAAAGAAAGACAGACAGAAAGAAGTATTTCAATTACAATTACATCGTTTGTACAAATGAGCAGTTAAGGGCCTTGCTCAAGGGCCCCACAGTGGAACCTTGGAGGAGCTGCTGGGATCATTCTATACACTTTTACACTGACCGTGTCGAGTATAAATGATTTTTAAACAAATATCTAAAATGGCACAAAAGTGCACAAAATGATATTTGAAGTATATTCACATATATTTATAGGACAGTGTGTTTACTCGGTCCTGTAATTCTATCTTGGTGGAACAGTGAGTATTAGCGATGTATATAGCTCCTCGGGCATGCCGTGCCAATCGGCGAGAGCGCCGCGAATGCTAATGCCAAGATATCATTCCTCTCCTCTCTTTCGGATCTGCACACGTTTTTCCTCCTTTCCCTTCTCCATTTGTAGCAATTCATTCATTCATTCATCTTCTAGCGCTATATCCGATCTTCCCTCGGGTCACGGGGAGAGTCCTGTGCCTATCTCAGGCGTCTATGGGCATTAAGGCAGGATACACCCTGGATGGAATGCCAACCACACACACACACACACACACACACACATTCATATTCACTAGGGACAATTTTCCAAGGTGCCAATCAACCTACCGTGCATGTTTTTGGACCGGGGGAGGAAACCGGAGAACCCGGAGAAAAAACCCCTGAGGCACGGGGAGAACATGCAAACTCCACACACACATGGCCGAGACGGGAATCGAACCCGGACCCTGGCGGTGTGAGGCGAACGTGCTAACCACTAAGCCACCGCGCCCCGTCGATAATCGCAAATTAATAAATCCAAAATAAATAAATAAATAAATAAATAAATAAATAAATAAATAAATAAATAAATAATAATCCATAATGCCTTGTATAGCAGAATGTTGCTGTGTAAGTGATAAAGTCTGTAAGCAGACATTCACACTAATAAGCCACTTTAATTAGGCTTTGCAAAAGAAAGAAAGAAAGAAAGAAAGAAAGAGAAAAAAAAAAGGACAGTGACAGTTTTGGAGGGAATCCAGTTTATACACGTTCTCAACATGTACGCTTGTCAATTCAGCAAGGTCTCAAACGAAGCCGCGTGCCGGTTAACAGCTTCGCCGTGAAATGAGATCCGGCCGCACCTCGGGTCCGGTCGCGTGCGAGAGGTGATCTCTGTGTAGCGACGTCGCGTCATTCGCGTCATTCGGCAAGGGCGATTCAGGATCGTGTTTGTTTCGCTCTCGTGTGTGAAAGGAAAAAAAAATCGATGTGTTATTATAATATATATATTGACAGCAGCATGGAGGTGAAAAAAACGAATGTAGGCCTGAATGGAGGAAAAAAAATAGAAAATGCAAGAAACGAAAGAAAGAGCAACCCGGCGAGAAAGAAAGAAAGAAAGAAAGAAAGAAAGCAAGCTGGGAAAAAAGAACTGCAAGAAAGAAAGAATCAAAGAATGCAAGAAAGAATGAAAGAGAAAGAGAAAGAGAGAAAGAAAGAAAGAAAGAAAGAAAGAAAGGCAAGCTGGAAAAAAAGAATTGCAAGAAAGAAACTTAGAAAGAAAGAAAGACAGAAGAGAAGTTGAGAGGAGATTGTAAAGAAAGGATGGCAAGCCAGGAAAAAAAGAAAGCAAGGAAGAAAGACTTTAGAAAGAAAGAAAGAAGAAAGAAAGAAAGAAAACTTAGAAAGACTTTAGAAAGAAAGCTTTAGAAAGACGATGAGATTGAGAGTTCAAGAAAGGAAAGGCAAGGAAGAAAAAAGAAAAGAAAGAAAGACTTTAGAAAGAAAGAAAGAAAGACTTTAGAAAGACTTTAGAAAGAAAGCAGAGAGAGATGATGAGAGTTCAGAAAGAAAGGACGGCAAGACAGGAAAAAAAGAAAGAAAGAAAGACTTTAGAAAGAAAGCTTGAAGAAAAAGAAAGAGAAACTTATGAGAGTTCAGAAAGAAAGCAGAGAGAGACTTCAAAAGAAAGGACGGCAGACCGGAAAGAAAAAAAAAAGAAAAAAGAAAGAAAGAAAGAAAGAAAGAAAGAGAAGAGAAGTTGAGAGTTTAAGAAAGGACGGCGAGCCAGGAAAAAAAGAAAGCAAGGAAGAAAGATTTTAGAAAGAAAGAAAGAAAGGAAAAAGGAAGGAAGGAAGGAGAGATGATGAAGAGGAGGCAGGTCAGAAAGAAAGGACGGCAAGCCAGGAAAAAAAGGAAATGCAAGTCAGAAAGAAAGACAGACAGAATCTATTATAATAGATATTAAGTATTTATATTATGTATATATTTATATTAGGTTATGATATATATATATATATATATATATATATATATATATATATCTATATCTATATATATATATAGACAGCAGGATTGGAGTTGGATTGGGGAAAGTGTGCATGTTTGTGAATAAAGAATAAAGCAGGCGGTCGTATTCGCTGTAAAAACATAAATCAGGTTGGAGGAGGGAAAGTGCTGCGAGAGCTGAAGCTGCAGAACTCCACAGTAAGGAGCGATCAATCGCCCGAGCCGTGACATCATCTCCTCACGGCACAAACGTTTCCGACTGTAAACACAAACACACAAAGTGTAGCGTCTGCAACAAGAGGAGGCGCAAGTCCCATCCACTGCGCTGCGTCCGTCTGCGTCTGCCTGCGTAACTGTACTGCGCGTTACCATAGTTACAGTCTCATCTTATTCCATTCATCAAAATCACTGAAACATAGACGTGCCAAAAAACAGAGAGACAGGACGGAGAAAAAGCAAGAACGAACCCTAAAGAATGTAAAAAATGAATGTAGGTCTGAAAGGGGGATAAAAAAGAAAATACAAGAAATGAAAGCAACCCGGCGAGAAAGAAAGAAAGAACATGATGTATATACACAGTTAAATCAAAGAATGAGAGCAAGCTCGAGAAGCTGAGGAAGAAAAGAAAGAAAGAAAGAAAGAAAGAAAGAAAGGAAGGAAGGAAGGGAAAAAAAGATGAGAGGAGGTCAGAAAGAAAGGATGGCAAGCCAGGAAAAAAAAGAAATGCAAGTCAGAAAGCAAGAAAGACAGACAGATAGAAAGAAAGGCCAGCTGGGAAAAAAGAAATGAAAGAAAGAAAGACAGAAAGAAAAAGGCAAGATAGGCAAAAGAAAGATATAACAAGAAATACAGAAAGAAAGACAAGAAAAGACAAAAAGTAGATTATGAGAGGAGGCCAGACCGCACGAAAGAAACGTCCCGAAATCATATACCGTCACGTATAAAAAGATCTGCTGAGACAGGCAGGTCAGAAAGAAGAAAGACCGACGCGATGATGATAGGGTTCGGGGGCACACAGGCAGAAAGAAAGAAGAAAAGAAAAAAAGAAAAAAAAAGAGCGATGAGGGAGGTCAGAAAGAAAGAAAGAAAGAAGTGAAGAAAGAAAGAAGAAAAAGAAAGAATGAAAAGAGGGATGAGGAAGGAAAGGTCATGACGGAAAGAAAGAAGATATGCGAATAGCGAGTGGACGAGGGGGGCTGTCTCGGAATGAGTAGTTTGATGTTTGCTTGCTTGCTTAATACAGAAGAGGTCGTGAACATCATACTGCAGAAACACTTGAATAAGAAAAAGGTGGAAACCTTGGAAAACTGCAGTGCCACGCGCAACAACGCACGCCTCACAAACACACCCGACCAACACAGTCTAGACACCAAGCCACGTCACGCACACCCACGCGCGGATCCGCAAGAGGGCACTACACATTACACGAGCACCCCGGTATAACCCAAACAACCACTCACACACACACACACACACACACACACACATGCACCACACACACACACACACACTCACGAAGCTCTCTATCGCACGACTACATAAGCACTATCACACACAACCCACCACCCACACATCACACACACATTGCTCGAACACATCTCGCACTAGCCTTGTCTTCTCCTCACATGCACTGACCTCACACGAACCCTCCAGCAGCACTCCAAACACACCCCACCCCCCACATACACTACTCACAATACCATCACTCCTCTGCCACCACCTCACACCAACACCACCAACAACTCTCCTCACACGCCAGCAACACCCCACACAAAAACGCTCTCAGCATTCACACACACACACACACACAGACATACACAAACACACACACACCTTTCACACTACATTTTACACACACACACTATCTGCGCCGCCCCTATCAACGACACACACACTTCCACACACACGACACCCCAACACTATACAGCAATCCACGCTAAGCACTACCTCATACGGCACACACACAAACCTGTCTGCAAAAAACTATTTCGTCACACATCTAGGACCACAGTCAAGCCACACACACATCACATAGTGCAGACTCAAACACAACACACACAGCACATACAAACTTCACACATAACACACACTTACAGCACATTAGCACACCCCAACTCTACTTCATAACACAACCACCAATCAACATCGCACCACATACACACACCACTACACCCCAACAACACCGACAATTCACCCGCACACCATTCCAACAAACCAAAACTCCCCCTCGCAACCCCACAGCAGCCCATACAGCAACACAAAAGGAATCCAGCACAATACGACCGCCCAATGATGCACACTCACCGCGGACCCTCCGGCCCCACCCCTCTCCCCGCCCTCTTCTCCTTTCCACACTGGGGGATAAAGCTTTAAGTTTCTCTCTCGTCCATGAAAGCTCTTCTGTTCTACTGCTGATTGCTATTCTGCCGCGTCTGCCTCCCTTCTGATCATCAACAAAACCCACCGCGCCTCTCCCTGCAACTTACTGTTTGCACGTAACTGTATTATCTTTAACAAACACACTACAACCAAGTAACGCTATAATCCGGGCCGAAAAAAATAGCACAACAGTCCGGCCGATGGCGGATGTGTGCCATCTCTATCCCAAAGAATATGTACGACGGGATCGGGTAAATTCTAGACACACCATCTTTGTACTAGTCACAAAAGAACTCGCAAAGGCAATTACTACTACGTCTCGGACAAAAAAGCAGCGGGTGAAGTAGCACAAAAAAAAAGTACGGAAGCATTTTGTCATTGGTAATTAATACACGATAAAGATAGCTAGGGGGCGGTAGGGGGGGGGGGGGGGGTCAATATTTAGCGCTGCTAATGATAGCAAGCAGTGTGTAGAGCGTTATCCGGATTAAGTCGGGTGTTTGATTAATAATATCTTTTGCTTTGTAATGGTGTAAACGAAAGGTCGGGGTGGGGTGGGGGGGCGGTGGAGGTGCTAATTACCACTAGCTGTAACTCCAACTCCACTACTCTCTGAAACTCACTCCGTGCCTGCTCCTCACAGACGGTCACGTGGCTGATCCTCATTCAGGAGCGTCATTACCGCGAGAATCACCCCACTGGGCGTCAAACCACCGCAAAGACTTCTGTCTGTACTGACGCTCGCATGGTAGAATTGTGCGACTCATGGGATCTTTGGTCATGTACATGGTGGGGGTGGGGGGGGGAGGTACAATCAATCGAGTGCAGTCTCAGCAAGTGGCAGCACAGGAAGTAGCCGCCATACTTCAATTATTGTTTTTTTATGAATAGGAATTCAGTTTACTCTATATATTTAAAGGGCAATAAAGAAAGTATGAAATGTGGAAAAAGCGGTTAACGGGAGCAGCAACAGGAGTTTATATTTAAGCACGTGAATGGATTGTCTCTCTGATCAGCGTGCTAAAAGGACAGGAAGGAGAAGAAAGAATACGAGATCATGTTTGCAATTGCACTCTTTTGAAAAAAACTTACCATGCTTTTGTTGTGTACTAAGCATAACTCCCAAAAAAAAAATAACATATAGACTAAATGGAAAAATAATAATTCTGTTTTTCAATCAATACAGTGCTGTGCAAATATATATATAGTATCATTTGTAACTACCGTATATATAATATATATATATATATATATATATATATATATATACTTTGTTTAAATACACAATACATAGACAACACACATACTATCCATAACAATGAAATGTGCAGTCTTTTACCTTTATATCTTTTTATTCTGTACTAAACAGTGAAAATGTCTTATATCTAGTATATATATATATACTTATATATATATATATAATATATATTATCCACCTATATATATATAATAATATCTCTTATATCTATACTTCTAAGCTAGTCTTACATATTCTTATCTCTCTATATCCTCTTATACTACACATACATCTATAAATATCTTGCTCTTTTTTATATAGTATACATATATACGATATAGTTTTTAGCTCGAGATACTATATATATACTATACTCATTAGTATATCTATAATCATTATCCTCTATGCTTATAATCTAACTATCTAATATATATCTCTCTAGACTATATATATAGATACATCTCTAACATGAATACAAAACAATTCAATTCTCTCCCTATAAAACTTAGTGCATCGGTCGTGTAATAGTGGTTATCACGTTCGCTCTCACAGGACTCTGGCCAGGGTCCCGTTTGTGATAATGGGATTCCCATTCCGTCCCTACTGTGTTGTGTTAGTGAGGTTGACTGTCAGGCTCTCCTCCGCCCTGATGTGCTTCAGGTCGTTCTTATGATCCCCTCCAGGGTTCTCCGGGTTTCCCCTCGCTCCCCCTGGTCCAAAATACCATCTGCAACGGTCGACTGGTGTTACTGATATTTTTGGAAACATGTGTTCTCCCTGGTAGTAGAAAAAGGAAATCTCTGTGAGTGTCGTTGTGTGAGTGGCCATCAGTGCTGTGTTCGTCGTGTTGCTGTGCCCTGCTGCCTTGGCCTTTCCCTCCCGGGTGCTCGTTATCTCCTGCCCTTCTCCGGTCTGCCATAGATCGGTTCCTGAAGGACAAACTTGCCCTCAATAGATTACTCTATATACAACTATATGTTTCTGTTCTTGAAACAGAAACATCACATTTTAAATGTACTCAATTAAAAACATCTACAAAAAACGTTCCTCTATACCCGTATCTGGCTCCTTCCACATCTGAATCTGTCCTATAACTTCGTGCGGTTATGTATCAATACCAGGAAGACTTAGGGGTAACGTTTTTTCGTGTCACTTTAGTCTGCGTATTTAGTGTCCCTTTTCCATACTGTGGTAGCGTATCCGTAAAAACAAACTTTTATGTGAACTCTTAAAGAATACAAAAACTAAAGATTCCTAGTGACATATAATTTGTTGATCCTTCGTCTGCAGTTAAGGAAAAGGGTTATTAAACACATTGCCTTATTTCACCCTATCTATCTCACATTCTCTATTAATATGTCGTCATCATCTTCTACTCTACCTCTTATCCCTCTACTGTCTCCTGTCTCCCCTTGGCTACTATCTTAATTCCTCTCCCATACATCCTTTGACTCCTTCTCCTTCCTTCTTCTCTCCCCCTCGTCTAGCTTTCTACCGCTACTTCTAAAAGTTAAAAAATACTCCGATCTTCCTCGGGTCTCACCGTGTGTGTATCTGTTGCCGAGGCTTCTCTCAGTCGCTTCATGTGGCCTTAAGGGCAGGTAATCACAACCCTGGAGGTGTATATTATCACCAATACACTACTATATCGTTACATATGGCAATTACCTTGGTCATACAGTTAGTCTATAACAGGACACACACCTATGACACACACATACATACAGTTGCTATGGCACTTGCAAGTGTCGTCACTTTTTATGTTTTGCCAGCTGGAACCTCTGACACCTCTTTTTGCTTACCCCACTGAATCTTTAGGGAGAGCTAAAAATAGATAGCTCTTTTCTCGCACTTTCTCAACCCACCTTACGTAGTCGTAGAGAGAGATAGAGAGAATAGAGCACTAATGCTGAGAGATGAAGAGAGATGAAAGAGTAGATATATGTCTCTGCCATCAGGGTTTTTTGATAATCTATGTCCCACAAAGTCCAGCGCGTATTGTGCTATCACGCTTGTAGCAATCATTTCTCAAGAAGGAGCTGTGCTCAAACTGCCAAGACGTGGCAAAGGAGCGCTAACAGTGTATCTTTTCACGTGATGTGCGTCTTTGGATCTTCATTTGTTTGTTCAGTTTCACTTTCAATTTATCTATGTCTATCATTCTCCCCGGGTATTTTCATCTATTGCCATCTGCCGTCAGGACTATTTACTTCATTTAGCCGTTTGTCCCTCATCTATGATACACTAAATTGATCAAGGAATATTGTTAGCTAAAGTGTGATTGCATTATATATATATATATTCATTCATTACTGCGCTTATTATATATATACTATATTATTATACCTATTAGCTTATACTTAATATAATTACTCGTTATAACCCTACATCACTTCATTGCCTCTGTCATTCATTCATCTTTCTCCTACCCACTTATTACTTCGCGACTATTCCCCTCGCCGTTTGTCACGGGGAGTCCTTGTGCCCTATGCGTATCTAGGCGCGTGTAGTTTCGTGGTGCAGTTAAGGCGCTGATGGAAACATATCCAGGTACCCTGGATCGGAATGCGTCAACCCATGTGCATAATGGGCACACACACACGTCAGCGACTCACCAACACACTCACATAGTCCTCCACCACACACACACACAACATTCATACACTAGGGATAATTTTTCCAAGGTGCAAATCAACCTACCGTGCATGTCTTTGGACCGGGGAGGAAACAGGAGAACCCGGAGAAAAACCCCCTGAGGCACGGGGAGAACATGCACAAACTCCACACACACATGGCCGAGACGGGAATCGAACCCGGACCCTGGCGGTGTGAGAGAGAGAGTGTTTGCGAACCAAGAGTTTTACATAAACGGAAACCCTACAATGTGTGTAAATGCGTGTAACTGTTTATACCTGCATGCTTATTTTTACACAATTACTCGGACCTTCATGGAATATGGAAAATGTTACGCAAATGCAAACGAAGGGTATTTATTTATTTATTTATTTATTTTAGCAAACTGACTTTCTTTGTACACTTCTTTTTTCCAGCGATGCATTCGTATACATTACCACAAAAATGCACAAAAAAGTACTCGGATGAATTTGAAGCATCAAAACCCTACTTGATCTATACGAACCATATAATAGCCGGCGCAATTTCACAGATCCATTCGGTTGCGCGTCATGCGCATTTAAGGAGAGCGTATTTCGATTGTTACCGAGACGTCCTCGCTCCGCGCAAACGAACGCTCGCCCGAGCCCCAAGGTTACACTCGCGGTCACGTGACCGAGCTTCATTTCACGCGGTTTACCGGGTTCGATACAAATTAGTGAGGAAACGGCAAGATTTTCTGAATGCCTTAGGAGAGAAAATGATAGTAAGACACGACACAATGCAACGCATCGACGCTATTCTTTCTTTTAAAATGAAAACGCCGCTCGAAAGTATACAGTAAACACTTGAGAGAAACGGTAAGTAGTACGGTAAAGAATGCAATTAATCGTAGATAGACTTGAAAAAGAATGACATCCAATATTCTCCTCGCCTTTAAGAGACTGCACAGAATTAGCTTTAGAATTGTTTACATGTATGACACCTTTATCCAGAGTATCGTACAACTAAGGGTCAAGGGCCATGCTCAAGGGCCCACTAGTGGCAGTGGGATTTGAACCTACATTCTTCCGGTCCGGAGACCAACGACTTAAGCACTGAGCTCCCACCCCCATGTCTCAATTATTGAGACGCCGTGACGGACTATTAAAGATAGAAACAGCATAATAGTTTTATACAGACTGTAGCGTATATATATATATATATATATATATATATATATATATATATATATATATATATATATATATATATATATATATATATATCTATATATATATATATATATACATATATATATAATACAAAAATTTCTGCACTGGCGCAGTTTTTATGCTTAAAAATAATGTAATAAAATAAAATAATAATAAAAATTATAAAAATGATTTATATATATATATATATACACAGAAATTTGTGTATTATTATTATATATAATACAATTTAAATTTCTGCACTGCGCAGTTTTTATGCTTAAAAATAATTTAATAAATAAAATAAAAATATAAAAGTTATATATCGATATATATTTTTTATATATACATATATATATATTATATATAATCTATAAATACAGAATTTTTTGTGTGCGTGTATATATATATATATATATATATGATATTCTATATATATCTATAGATATATATATATATATATCATTATATATATAATAAATACAAACTAAAATTTCTTCTGCACTGCGCAGTTTTTATGCTTATGGCAACTTCCATCCCGAGCTCTTTCGCCTCTCTCAGCAATGCAGATAATGATTCCGTGGCCTTAGTAAAATGGATTTGATCTAGCGGCAAACACGGCCGTAAAAACTTGAGGGGAAATGACCGTGGGCTCGCGCTCTATTCACACATGGCTGCTCATTAACCGTATATATCCGAGCCCTCGTCGGCGTGCTCGGACCTTCCCGGGCCCTCGGCCCTAAAAAAAAAAAAAAAAAAAAAAAAACCCGTATTTTAGCAATAATGGCGGTAATCGATGCCTTTGTGCTCTGAAAAAGGCAAGAAAAGAATAATAAAAACAACAACAACAACAACAAGCATACTTTGCTTACAGTTGCCCATTATACTTGAAGTCCTTTCAGCCGCGAGCCGTCCTTGAAATTCACCACGTTCGAAATGAGGGGTGAGGGGGGGGGGGGGGGGGGGTCAAAAATGCCTAGCTGGCAGGCTCGAACAAATGTAATCAAAAAACAATTAAAAAAAAAAAAAAAGAAATAGGCACAAAGCAGCAATCGTGGTGAGCATTAAGTAAACGAAATGCCTGAAAATGGAGATGGGAGATGGAACTTTTGGGGGGGGGGGGGGGGGGGGGATACATAAATAAAAATTTGAGCGCGAGAAGATGATCTTGATAGCTCTGGTCCTCCCGTCGAAGCACCAATGTTATACAGCTACAGGCGGTTGACGAGATACCAGACGAGATACCAGATACAAGATACAGGGAGAAAAACGTTTTGACACAAACTGGCCGCAAGTCATTCGTTCATACATCATCTACTTTCGGGCGTCAAGGCAGGATACATCCTGTAGGGGGCGCACACACTCGCGTTCACACACTAGGGACAATTTCCTGAGGTGCCAATCAACCTAACTAACCCGTGCGTGTTGTTTTTGTATAGAACAAAATACCAAAACCCCCCCCCGACCCTACCAACCCCCCCCCCCCCCCCCCCAAGGGATAATATGGCCAAACTCAACCACACCCCCCGAGACATATACCCCAATCCCAAACCCCCCCATAAACCAAGAAATACCCCCCCGCAAAAATACAAATCCCCCCCCCCCCCCCCCCCAAGGTAGGAGAATATGCAAACTCCACACAGACATGGCGGAGGTTGGAATCGAACCCTTGAGGTGTGAGGCGAATTTTGCTAAGCCACCATGAACCCAAGACAACACCCCCCCGCCCTGCCCCCACCAGGCTGGAATTATTATTATTATTATTTAACCCTAGGATTATGTAAACAGAGCAGACATGTCAAAACGCTACTAAACCCCTTCACATGCATTTGATGAGTTGTCTTCTGGGTAAAATCAGGAGACTCACCTCCTCGGTGTCATTATCCAGAGCGACGATGGTCAGCGGAACGGAGAGACTCGCGTTGCTGGAGACGGTTGCGCCAACCGGAGCCGATTCAAGGATGAAGCCGTGGTAGGTGCCGGCCTGGAAATACGGCGCCTGGTCGTTCTCGTCCAGGACCTCGATGTGGAGATTGGCGAAGGCTGGGAGCGGGTGTCCGTTATCTTGCTCCGCCTGAAAAAAATGGGATGGAAGGGGGGATCCAGAGAGATCCATGAGCGAACGTGGAAATCCGGGCTTTTCTGCCGCAGAAATGATTGGCTGAAAGATTGGTTGGGTAATTAGACAGAGTGTGGGGCCGACGTGCATTAATTAGGCTTCTGTCTTTCACAATCGTAAGCCGTGTTTATTCCTTACAAACCTGATCGAACCGGTTTCAAAAGAGATGCTTATTAGTAAAAGGTCCTAATGCTAATTAGAGAATATCTCTCTCTCTCTTTCTCTCTTTCTCTGTGAAGTTTCTGTGATGGAGGGAATACAGAAAGCGGGCTAATTAAAATGACGAGCATTACGACGAGGCTTACATGTGTCCCCCTGTATGTAACTCTGATTAAAGATGTAACGGAGGTGTTACATCTCAGCGGTTGCTAAATAAGATAATGCTTGCGAGTAAACAAGACAAACTGTTCTACCTGACAGCAAAAACACATCGGACAGCACGATCAACTTTTGCTAATTAGTGCGCGTGTTGGTAATACATAATTGCTGAGTGGTGACGACGTTCCAGACTGTCGAGCGTGCGGATTTCCTTTGATTTACGTTTGTAAAGCAATAATATAGAATAACCTTTATTTGTCACAATATATATATATATATATATATATATATATATATATATATATATATATATAATCGAAATTGTCTCTTCGAATGTCCCAGCTTCATGGGAAACATGATACAGCGCCCCCTGGAGCACAGAGGGTTAAGGGCCTTGCTCAAGGACACAAGGGCGCCAGCTTGGCGATACCAGGGCCTGATCGCCGATCAGTAACCCAGTGCTTTCAACCACCGAGCTACACCCTCTCTCACACTGAGCTATCCCTCTCTCAACCACTGAGCTACCCCCTCCCCCCTACCAGCACTGAGCTACCCCGTCTCCATCACTGAACTACACCCTCTCCCTCACTACTGAGCTATCCCCTCCCAACCACTGAGCTACCCCCGCTCCATCACTGAACTACACCCTCTCCCAACCACTGAGCTACCCCTCCTAATCACTGAGCTACCCCCTCCCGCACTGTTACCCCCTCTCCCGCACTACAGCGCTAAACCCCTCCCAACCACTGAGCTACACCCTCTCCCTCACTACTGAGCTACCCCCTCCCAACCACTGAGCTACCCCCTCCCTCACCCAACCACTGAGCTACCCCGTCTCCACCACTGAACTACACCCTCTCCCTCACTACTGAGCTACTCCCTCCCGCACTCCTCCCCCTACCCCACTGAGCTACCCCGTCTCCACTGAGCTACACCCTCTCCCTCACCACCCTCTCCCTCACTACTGAGCTACCCCCTCCCAACCACTGAGCTACCCCGTCCCACCCTGAACTACACCCTCTCCCTCACTACTGAGCTACTCCCTCCCGCACTGAGCTACCCCCTACCCAACCACTGAGCTACCCCTCTCTCAACCACTGAGCTACCCCCTCTCTCAACCACTGAGCTACCCCCTCTCCCACACTGAACAACCACTGAGCTACCCCCTCTCTCACCCTCTCTCACCACTGAGCTACCCCCTCTCCCACACTGAACTATCCCTCTCTCAACCACTGAGCTACCCCTCTCCCACACTACTGAGCTACACCCTCCCGCACTGAGTTACCCCCCTCTCCCTCACTACTGAGCTAAACCCCTCCCAAACACTGACCTACACCCTCTCCCACACTTAACTATCCCTCTCTCAACCACTGAGCTACCCCTCTCCCACACTACTGAGCTACCCCCTCCCGCACTGAGTTACCCCCTCCCGCACTGAGTTACCCCCTCCCGCACTGAGTTACCCCCTCCCACCCCCCCCTCCCGAATTACCCCCTCCCGCACTGAGTTCCCCCCCCTCTCCCTCAGTACTGAGCTAAACCCCTCCCAACTACTGAGCTACCCCATACCCAACCACTGAGCTACCCCCTCTCCATCACTACTGAGCTACCCCATACCCAACCACTGAGCTACACCCCATATATATGTGTGTGTGTGTGTGTGTGTGTGTGTGCGCTTCCCCCTCCCTTTTAACGTCAAGTACCGAGCAAAATCCATTGGTGGTTTTTGGTTTCCTCAGATTGTACTCAGTCGTCGGGATCAGCATTGCTGATGTAACAAGCGCACTGTACTGAGATCATCAGCAGCTGTGAAGCCCATCTAGGGATTCGAATGAGCCCAGGAGAAAAAGGTCGGGGAGAAAAAAGCGGGTACTACAGGCTGTATACGGGAGCAAATCTGCAGAGCAGTCAGGTTGAACGCGGACTGACGGGGTGGGGGGGGGGGCGGGAATCCGCAGCGCCGCACGTGAAGGTGTCCGAGTGCCAGGGTGTCGTCATGACTCAGCAGCAAGGTGGGATGGGACTCCTATTTCTCCTCGTGCGAAAAAGGAGTATATCGGATCAAAAAGGGAAAACAAACAAACAAACATTTTCTCAAAAGAAATAAAGACGAAAGAATAGAATGGAATCATAAAAAGTGTCATAAAATAGGCACATAATCGCAGTATTTACACGGGGAAAAGTAAATAAAACACACAATAAGATTTGTAGGAACGGTTCGAACACATCTGATTGCGGGTGAAATGTTTTACGTGTGAAATGCGTCGTTTTGTCTGAAGTCTAAATTCAACTTTAAATATGGTGTTATTTACAGAGGGGGAGTACAGGTCAGAAATCACCAGCACATTCCCACTCTGGAGTCGCATACTTAACAATCACATACGTGTTATAATAAATATATTTACTCTATCTATCCATCTATCTTTCTATCTATCTGTCCTATCTACTCTCTCATATCTATCTACTCTATATATCCATCTATCCTATCTATCTATCTATATATCCATCTATCCTATCTATCTATCTATCCTATCTACTCTATCTATACATCTGTCCTATCTATCTATCTATCCCATCTGTCCTATCTACTCTCTCATATCCATCGACTCTATCTATCCTATCTATTCCTATCTATCTATCTATCTATCTATCTATCTATCTATCTATCTATCCATCTATCTGTCCTATCTACTCTCTCATATATATCTACTCTATATATCCATCTATCCTATCTATCTATCTATCCTATCTACTCTATCTATACATCTGTCCTATCTATCTATCTACCCATCTGTCCTATCTACTCTCTCATATCCATCGGCTCTATATATCCATCTTCTATCTATCTATCTATCTATCTATCTATCTATCTATCCATCTATCTGTCCTATCTACTCTCTCATATATATCTACTCTATATATCCATCTATCCTATCTATCATATCTATCATATCTACTCTATCTATCCTATCTACTCTATCTATCTATCTATCTATCTCTCATATCTATCTATCTATCTATCTATCCATCTATCTATCTATCTATCTATCCATCTACTGTCCTATCTACTCTCTCATTATTCTACTCTATAGAGCTATCTATCTATCTCTCTCATCGTCCATCTCTCTATCTATCTACTCTATCTATCTATCTATCTATCTATCTCATATATCTATCTATCTATCTACTCTATCTATACATCTGTCCTATCTATCTATCCATCTGTCATATCTATCCATCGGCTCTATATATCCATCTATCTATCTATCTATCTATCTATCTATCTATCTATCTATCTATCTATCTATCTATCTATCTATCTATCTATCTGTCCTATCTACTCTCTCATATATATCTACTCTATATATCCATCTATCCTATCTATCATATCTATCATATCTACTCTATCTATCCTATCTACTCTATCTATCTATCTATCTATCCATCTATCTATCTATCTATCTATCTATCTATCCATCTGTCCTATCTACTCTCTCATATTTATCTACTCTATCTACTCTATATATCCATCTATCCTATCTACTCTATCTATACATCTGTCCTATCTATCTATCCATCTGTCATATCTATCCATCTATCTATCTATCTATCTATCCATCTGTCCTATCTACTCTATCTACTCTCTCATATCTATCTACTCTATATATCTATCTATCGCTCTATCTGCAGCGATCTATCCAATCTATCTATCTATCTATCCTATCTACTCTATCTATCATATCTACTCTATCTATACATCTGTCCTATCTATCTATCTATCTATCTATCTATCCATCTGTCATATCTATCCATCTGTCCTATCTACTCTCTCATACCTATCTACTCTATATATCCATCTATCCTATCTATCTATCTATCTATCTATCTATCTATCTATCTATCTCTATCTATCTATCTATCCTATCTATCTATCTATCTATCTATCTATATATACATTCTGTCCTATCTACTCTATCATATCCATCTACTCTATATATCTATCTATCTATCCAATCTATCCATCTATCTATCCTATCTACTCTATCTATCCTATCTACTCTATCCATCATATCTACTCTATCCTATCCATCTACTCTATTTATCCTATCGACTCTATCCATCTACTCTATCTAACTCATCTACTCTATCCATCTACTCTATCCATCTACTCTATCTCTATCTACTCTATCTACTCTATCTACATCTACTCTATCCATCTACTCTATCTAACTCATCTACTCTATCTAGACTCTATCCATCTACTCTATCTACTCTATCTATCGACTCTATCCATCTCTCTATCTACTCTATCCATCTACTCTATCTAACTCATCTACTCTATCTAGCTCATCTACTCTATCTAACTCATCTACTCTATCTATCCTATCGACTCTATCCATCTCTCCATCTACTCTATCCATCTCATCTACTTTATCTATCCTATCTACTCTATCCTATCGACTCTATCCATCTCTCTATCTACTCTATCTATCTATCTCATCTACTCTATCTCATCTACTCTATCTACTCTACTCTATCTACTCATCTATCATACTCTGATCTATCCATCTCTCTATCTACTCTATCCTATCGACTCTATCCATCTCTCTATCTACTCTATCCATCTACTTTATCTAACTCATCTACTCTATCTATCCTATTGACGCTCTCCATCTACTCATCTATCTACTCATCTATACATCACTCTATCCACTCTATTCATCTCTCTACTCTACTATCTATATACATATCTATCCATCTACTCTATCTATCTATACATCTATCCATCTGTCTATCTATATAATCTATTTACTCTGTTTGTCTCAATCTACCAATTTATCCATCTACTGATCTCAATCTATTTCTCAATCTAACAATTTGTCTATCTATCTGTCTACCAATCTTTCAATCTACCAGTCTCTCTCTCTCTATCTATCCATCCATCCATATATCTACCCATTTCTCAATCTACCAATATGTCCGTCTGTCTAATGTCTGTCTGACACTGAACTGGTGATATAGTAATATAGTATTAGTTTATATATTAGCTATTAGTTATTTATATTTATATATATATATATATGTGTGTGTGTGTGTGTGTGTGTGTGTGTGTGTGTGTGTGTGTGTGTGTTCATCCATTGCTTCTATATAAATCACGAGTATGTCGTTGATAAACACGGAGAAATAAAGAAATGTGCTTTTTGTGTGTGTGTGT
>JACRUU010000015.1:8795127-8812627 GCA_030449085.1 Kryptopterus vitreolus | reverse complement strand
TAGAATTAAGTGCACGACTGTGTTTTGTTCATTTATAGCACCTTGGACCCGGGCAAACGTTTGTTTCGTTTCACTGTATATCGTTTGAAATGACATTAAAGCCTACTTGTCCTGGTTTGGCGTGACATTTGGCTGTTAGCTCGTAAATATGGAGCCTAACAACGAGCCTAACGTTGTTGCAGGGCCCTATTATTGTCACCTAAACAACTCCGTCCCAGCAAGGAACGAATTGTTAAAGTGGTATCCGACTCCGGTCCTGTTAGATGTGAAGTGGGATCTCCAGGGATCGGACTTGTTTGTCAAGAAAATCCCACACATGGATGATTGGATTGAAGTCTCGGAGCCCCGACAAGCTCTCAAATCATTTCTTTTTTTTTTTGCTTTTTTTTTTTTGCAGGGTAGCAGAAATCATCCCTGTCACAGAGACTCTGGGTTTTACAGAACTGCACTGTAAGCAGTGTGTGGCACATTATACTGGAGGTTTCCCGGAGACGCTATATATATATATATATATATATATATATATATATATATATATATATATATATATATATATATATATATAGTTTTTTTTTTTTTTTTGTCTGTCTGGACCAGGGGTGGGAAAAACTACAACAATATGAAATATAAATAAAAAATTATATTCAATATGAAGCACTATCACACTGCCAACTCTTGGGCCCTTCGCCTACTGTGCCCTGCCTTCCTAACATCGCCGGAAAGAGTTTCACTGTGCTGTAATATACATGAGACAGAATAGCCTTGTCACATATATATATATATATATATATATATATATATATATATATATATATATATATATATATATATATATATATACACACTATTTTTATAATATTAAAATATATATTCCATATGAAAAATTGTTTCTTCGTATCCCAGCTTGTTTGAAAGCCGGGGTCAGAGCGCTGGGTCGGACATGATACAGCGTCCCTGGAGAACAAGGGGTTAAGGGCCTTGCTCAAGGGTCCTGGTGATAACCAGGGCTCAAACCCTGATCTTCCGATCAGTAGCCCAGGGTCTTAACCCATAAGCTACACCATCCACCCATCATTGCATGTTCTTCACTCAAAGACCCAAAAAGGGAGACCTTCCAAGGGTAGCAGTTTGGTGATAACCAGGGCTCAAACCCTGACCCTCCGATCAGTAGCCCAGCATCTTAACCACTGAGCTACACCCTCCACCCATCATTGCATGTTCTTCACTCAAAGACCCGAGGGGAGACGTTCCAAGGGCAGCATCTTGGCGATACCAGGGCTCGAACCCCAAACCTTTCAATCAGCAGCCCAGCACCTTAAACTGAGCTACCCCCTTTCATCCATCATTGCGTGTTCTTCACTCAAAGACCCAAAGGGAGACCTTCCAAGGGTAGCAGTTTGGTGATACCAGGGCTCAAACCCTAACCTTTCAATCAGCAACAACAAGCAATCCCCTTTACAAAGTCGGAGAGAATGTATTCGTTTCTGTCCACTGAGGCAACACGGAGGTGCTTGTTCGGTCCCTCGTCATTTAAAGACTCCGCTACCGCAAACCCGATCCCTCCGAGAGACATTCGAGCGCATCCGGAATGCAACTACAAGACTTCCGAGGTTCTCCCACCTCACACCACTAACACGACTCCCCTGTCGCACCTCGCATTACATTTACGGCTTTATCCAGAGCGACTTGCATCTGAGCAATAAGGGCTTTGCTCAAGGGGTTGTGGTGGTGGTGGGATTTGAACCAGAGTTGTTCCGGTCCAGAGTCCAATGCCTTAACCACTGGGCAACCACCTCCATGATTTAAAACACCAAGGCTTTGACCCGTACCCCATGCTCGACTGGCGTCACATCATTCTACTGTAGGCACGCTTCCAGACACGAGGGAACTACTTTCCTCTTCCGAATTGGGGAGTCCTGAACAGTCTTCCACTGCCGCCTGAAGGCCACCTCCTTCCGGAGGGTCATAAATGAACCCTTCCTGGATTTAGAACAAGTTTTTTTTCTCCTTTCCCGGCAGAATTCCAGAAGGAAAGAAGTCTTCGCATTAGAATGTATTTATTGATGGCGACGTCGAGGCACTTTTATATATTTTTTTGAAAGTCGCTCTGTAAAACAACGCCTGCCAAATGCCGCATGTAAATGCACTGGTTAATTAGCATTTACATTTGCACTTTCCAGGCAAGCTTTTCGAGGGCAAGGGGTTCGGTTCTGCCCTCCCGTCTCAGACCACTTCCAGCAATGGGCTAATATATTCGTATTTGTTTGTATATCACGGATCACTCACACACACACACACACACACACACACACACACACACACACACACTAGTCGTAGTGAGGCTTTTTGTAAAAATGAGCCCAGACCGATCGCAAGCGCCATAAACACCCCAGAGGCTCCCAAAAAAGACCCGAGCTTCAGGAACCCGGCTTGCTGATAACACTCTTGCCAACTTGTAATGTGGGGGGGGGCGGGTGGATTTCATCTCCACCGCTGAGCCTGTTTCATTGTCTGACCCAGAGCTGGCCCACCTCCAGGCTGCTGATCACAGAGACGGCACTCACCTACACAACAATCCCACTCCCCGAGGCGAATCCTCAACCCCAGCGCTTGGCATTAGTGCGCGTCTCCGGCGATTATAATAACTTAGTAAGTACTTTCTCATAAAGCACTTGCTGTATTGACGACGTACCGAATACCGCCTGCTCCGTTTGAATGAATGAATGAATAATTCCCTACTCCAATAATTGCATGTAATTAAGTCAAATTAAGTCATGCTTAAGCTTATCGACCCCCGGTATTTGTCTTGACATAAGAGCGAGGTTAATAACATGCAGGTGCTTCATAAAAAAATAAATAAATAAATAAATAAAAACTCGCAAGACCTAAGTAACGTATGGAAGAAGTGGCCCAGGGAGGTGGGAGCGCATCTCAGTGTTGGCCTCTGGAACCGGGAAGATCGCAGGTTCAAATCCCACCACCAGTGGGCCCTTATGCAAGGTCCTTAATCCTCACAGCTGAAGAGCGCGTCTGCCAAAATAATGGTTAAGAGACTTGATCAAGGGCCCCCTAGTGGCAGCTCGGTTGCGGTGGGATGGATTTGAACCTGCGATCTTCTGGTGCTTTTTTTTTTTTTTCCTTTACCGTGGTGCTTCGGTGAGAGCCTCAATAACTCAGGAGTCACTGAGACTCTGGGAAGGGCTTCGTCACTTCCGATTACTCCGACATATCTGCTCTCAAAGCGCAGCCGAATGTATAGGCGGATAGATTTGACTTGTCCCAGTCTACGCAACGGGGGGGGTGTGGGGGGTTGGGGGGGGGGGAACTCTAGCTTTGCTCAAGCTGACCTTTCTTGTTATTGTAGCGGCAGCGCACAAGCTGTGAGAATAAAACACCTGTCAGACAGGATCACTTAGTCAGAATGAAAGAAGTCCTCGGGAGTGGAGTGGAAGGCTGGGCTGGGCTTGTGCTGCTGTTTTGCAATGTGCTGGAATTACATATCATTTTCAAAGTGAACAAGCGGTACATATAGTATATATATATATATATATATATATATATATATATATATATATATATATATATATATATATATATATATATATATATATATATCTAATGCTTCTTGTGGAAAAGATAATGAGGGCAGGGGAAAAAAACCCTTAAGGAAAGAGCGGGACTTAAAAGTGTTATGGATATTCTGATGCTTTTTTCTTTCCATCTCGGTTATCAGCAGCGGTCTTTTAAGTGCCATTTTATCTCCTGGGGAAAAAAAAGGGGGAGAAAAAAAGTGGAGTGTACGTGTACATCTGAATTTGGCTGGAACTGAGATACAGGGGATGGAAGGAAGGAAGGAAGGAAGGAAAGAAAGAAGGAGGGAAGGGAAAAAAAAGAAAGAAAGAGTAAGAGAGAGAGGCGAGATGAGGGAAGGTAGGAAGGAATGGCAAAGGGAGGGAGAAAAGCCGGAAGAAAGAAAGAAGAAAGGGAAGCAAGGAAGGCAATTAAAATAAATAAATAAATAAATATGAAAAAAAAATGTGAAGTTAATGAAGTGAAGAAAAGAGGTGAATGGAGGGCTGGAGGGAGGGAGGAAGGAAGATAAGAATGGGGGAGGAGGAGGAGGAAGGAAGAAAGAAACTAAGAATGGGGGAGGGAGGAGGGAAGGAAGGAAGGAAGATAAGAATGGGGGGGAGGAGGGAAGGAAGGAAGGAAGTTAGTAATAAAAAAAACTAATGAAAAAAAACGGAAGAAAGGTAAGTAAGGAAAGTGAGGGGGAGGAAGGAAGGAAAGAAGGAAGGAAAGGAAGGAAAGAAAGAAAGGGTAAAGAAAGGGTAAGAGGCAAGATTAGAGGGAAGGTAGGAATGGCAAAAGGGAGAAAAGCCAGAAGGAAGGAAGGAAGGAAAGAAAGAAAGAAAGGAAGAAAAAGAAAGAAAGAAAGAAAGAAAGAAAGAAAAGAAAGGGAGAAAGAGAGGAAAGCAAGGAAGGCATGAATGTAGAAATTATATATATATATATATATATATATATATATATATATATATAAATGAGTAAGTATGAAAAAAAGAGAAGTTAATGAAGTGAAGAAAAGAGGTGAATGGAGGTAAGAATGAAGGGAGGAAGGAAGGAAGGAAGGTAAGAATGGTGGAGGGAGGAGGGAAGGAAGGAAGTAAATAAAAAAAGAAAAACTAATGAAAAAAATGAAAGGAAAGTTAATGAGGTGAAGGAAAGACACAAAGGATGCAAGGAAGGAAGAAAGGAAGGAAGGAAGAAAGGAAAGGAACGATCAAAGAAACTGATACGTAGGGAGGAAGAAGAAAGGAACAAAAGAAAGGAAGGTGGTTAAGAAAGACAAGACAAGGCAAGGCATTATATAAAAAGAGCCTCGGGGGCAGCGCTGTGGGGATCCCAACACCTTCCCAATTAAACACAGCGCTCCGACGGAAGGATAATGAAAAGTGAGGGAGAGGAGAGGAGGAATGAAGGAAGGAAGAAATGAGGAAGAGAAAAGCCTGTAAGGCTGCAGGCTTTATAGGGCAGGTGATCTGGCTGTAAGGATCGTCTGTGATCTGAATGCACAAACCGTACGTAATAACGGATATACATTTATTCCTGATTTTATTATTATTCCTTTTTTAAACTTCTAATAATGATTTATACAGTGGTATAAAGTTATTATTTATTTAAATTTTTTGCTTTATTTACCTTTTCCAATAGACGGAAACGTATTTACTTGTTTGTTGTTCAGAAGAATGAATCTATTTGTATAAGGATAAATGGACTTCTGATTATTATTATTATTATTATATAATTGTATATATGAAAAAAAAAATTATTTGTCCCTCTCCTCGAATGGAAGGAGCCAATTTAAGTGTTAAGTGGTAAAACCCCCTTAACCTTAATAATAAATAATAATAATAATAATAATAATAATAATAATAATAATAATCAAAAGTGAATTCTGAATACATAAATAAATAAATAAGTAAATAAATACATTTCCGCCACATTTACCCTCCTCGGAGGGAAACTAATGCTAATAGAAAGGGTAAATAAAGCTCATAAATGCTTGAAAGCAACTCGCACAGCACCGCATGAACACAAACATTATTAGATATTATTATTTACAAAATCACAATAATAAAATCAACAGATGTGTTTTCTACATATAGTTTATATATTAATAACTGGCCATTGAAACGTTTAGATTTTTAGAATTTTAATTTGCCAGCCCATTGTATAACTTCTGATTATTATTATTATTATTATTATTATTATTATTATTATTATTCATTCATTCATTTCATCTTCTACCGCTTTATCCGATCCTCCCTCGGGTCACGGGGAGTCTGTGCCTATCTCAGGCGTCTATGGGCATTAAGGCAGGATACACCCTGGATGGAATGCCAACCCATCACAGGACACACACACACACACACACACACACACACACACACACCCCCCAATATTCATACACTAGGGACAATTTTCCAAGGTGCAAATCAACCTACCGTGCATGTTTTTGGACCGGGAGGAAACCGGAGAACCCGGAGAAAAACCCCCCGAGGCACGGGGAGAACATGCACAAACTCCACACACACATGGCCGAGACGGGAATCGAACCCGGACCCTGGCGGTGTGAGGCGAACGTGCTAACCACTAAACTACAGTGCCCCATTATTATTATTATAATTATTATTATAATATATCTGAGTAATGGATATTTTTTTAAATGGATTATTTAAATACGTTTCGACATATAGTTTATATATTATTAACTGGGCATTGAATTTTAATTTGCCAGTCCAATAAAAATTCTTATTATTATTATTATTATTATTAGTAGTAGTATAGTATTATATATCTGAGTAATGGATATTTTTTTATTTGTCCCGAATTTGTCCTCACTTTAAAAATATCCATCACTCAGATATGCAATTATATAATAATAACAACAACAATAATAATAATAATAATAATAATAATAATAATAATAATAATTTTGAAAAATAAATAAATACATTTCCATCCGCCTCATTTAACCTCCTCAGAGGGAAACTAATGCAAATGGAAACGATAAATAAAGCTCATAAATATGAAAATATTTATGAAAATATCGCACACACCACTACATGAACACAATCGTTATTAGATATTATTATTAGATATTATTATGCACAAAGTCACAATAACAAATCAGGAACAGATGTGCTTCTGCATATAGGTTAGATATTATTAACTGGGCAATAAAACGTTTAGAATATTTGAATTTGCCAGTAAAAATGTATTTGACAGTATGATATTGTATTTGTAATAGAACAGAAAGCTACTTTAGATTTCCAGCATGCAACACTGTACTTTCTTTTTTGTTTTTGTTTTTTTTCTACAGTGCACTCACTCATTAAACTTTAACCAGATCTCATTGATTATATAAACACCATTTACAGCATTCATTTTCTTCCCTGTCTAAGAGCAATTTAAATAAATCTTTTTAAAAAAAAGGTCTAATGCTTTTACACCTTTGCTTATAAAACATAAAATGTTTTAAGTGCTTTGATAAAGTAAAAAAAAAAAAAAAATTGTGGTAAAAGATACCTGAGAGCTTTTTCTGTTTTTTAAAAGAGGTATTTATATATTAAAGACATAAAAGAGAAATAAACAATGCATATATATTATATATATCATATATTATATATTATATATAATTATATATATATTCATATATATATATATATATATATATATATATATATATATATATATATATATATATTCATATATATATATACCACACCACCTATACATATATATATATATATATATATATATATATATATATATACATATATATATATATATATATATACTATCTATATATATATATATATATATATACATATCACACACACCACACACACACACACCACCACACACATACATATATATATAGTATAATCTTCTAATATTATATTCTACGCCGATACATATATATATTATATATATATATATATATATATATATATATATATATATTCAATCTTCTACCGATATATCCGATCTTCCCTCGGGTCACGGGGAAGTCTGTGTCTATCTCAGGCGTCTATGGGCATTAAGGCAGGATACACCCTGCATGGAAATGCCAACCCATCGCAGGACACACACACACACACACACACACACACACACACACACACACACACACACATACATACATACACTAGGACAATTTTCCAAGGTGCCAATCAACCTACCGTGCATCTTTTTGGACAAGGAGGAAACCGGAGAACCTGGAGAAGAAAAAAACCCCCCCGAGGCACGGGGAGAGCATGTGTAAACTCCACAAAGACGGGAATCGAACCCGGACCCTGGCGGTGTGAGGCGAACGTGCTAACCACTAAGCCACCGTGCCCCATATATATATATATATATATATATATATATATATATATATATATATATATATATATAGTCAGAACCAATTATTGTGCACAATGGATGTTACGCAATGTGTTAGCTGCTCAAAAACGATGAGCTTAGTACGTTAGCGAGATCGTTAGCCGCCCGATCAATAGCGCTGTAATACCTTTTCTCAAGGCTGCTTTAAAACACATTGGACTCCATCTGACAGTTTTCACCTATTCCTCCTCCTGTGTCGTGCACAAACGACATCTTCGAGTCTAATCTGGTGGGTCGCTGCTTGGGATAGGGGGTCAGGAGCAAGGTTGAACTTCCAAAGCTTTATAAAGCAGAATATCTCGGGCATGAACGCTATATTTAACCCCGGACTGACGGATTGAATGCGTCCTGCATTAATGGGTGTGTTATTTTCTTTTTCCTCCACCAGTATATAGGATTAAACAGTAGCTTCTAAACGCGTTAAAACTTCATTTTTTCCATCCGTCATGACAGGTTTGGAGAGTCATTCCCATTATCCAATCGATTTTACGATTTCTCCTTCCGAGCTTCCGTAGTTCTCTACGCATTACTTGAGAGCGGTGTATACAATAAAGATTATCATTACCGTACGTTTTTATCTCTAACATATACTGTGGAGATTTTAACTCATTGGTTGCATTTTATTCTGATCATCACCGAGGATACGGCCCGACGGTGTGACGTGTGCTTTTACTTTTATAAGGGATCGCCCCGCGGAATTCCGATCCAGGGGCCAAAAAAAGCAGGAATTCAGTCCCCCCACCCCCGTAGAAAATGAATGGGGGCTGAAATTTCATGTGTCACAGCTCGGGGCATATCCACTCGTAGGGGGTCCGGAGTGGATCGGGTTCAAATGCCTCTTGAACCCCATAGCCATTCGGAATTCCGGGATATCGGCGACATTCCGGCCCCATAGAGAACGAATGGGGAAATTTGGCGCGCCACTGTTCGGCCCATGTTTGCCATATCCACTCGTAGGTGAGATGTAGTAGGTCAAGAAACGTATGCCTGTTCAAATCCCAGACCCACTCGGTATTCCGGGATATCAGCGACATTCCAGCCCCATAGAGAACGAATGGGGAAATGTGATGCATCACTGTTCGGCCCATGTTTGCCATATCCACTCGTAGGTGAGAGGGAGTAGGTCGTAAAACGTATGCCTGTTCAGAATCCCAGACCCACTCGGAATTCCGGGATATCGGCGACATTACGGCCCCATAGAGAACGAATGCGGAAATGTGGGAAATGGGGAACGCTTCGAACGTTTGGCCAGAGCTGAGGTTTGCGTCGGCATGTCTCCGACAACATCCATTAATATGCACGCTGCTGCTTCATCGCTGCTAAAATACAGTTACGAAATCCACGTCTTCTGCGGCACCGGCGTGAATCCGAGACGTCGCCTTATTGAAAATCAATACGATATTATTTTAATACATACTGTATATTTTTTTAACGAGACACTCTTGAACTTTTAATGCCACTTGGGCACGCTCTGAATGCTAAACTAATGCTCTTTCGTGAAACCAGCCTATAACACATATAACACATTTCCTCTTGTGTAAAAGCGCCGTTATGACTGCTTATTATTTGTATAGCAATGTTGTAGGAACACAAATTCGTCCTACGTTTGCATTGACGGCTCGCGGCGGACGCGTTCTTACCCAGAGGGGACGCTCTGAAATCTTTCAATCAATAAATACACTGATATTTGGTCACACAATATGAATACCATCATTCTAAAAAACACTTTTTGTGTGTGTGTGTGTTGGGGGGGGCTATAAAGCAGTTTTCTTTCCCGGATAAAGCGCTAATTTAAGAATCACTGGAAGAAATGAGAGAGATGATGGGACATGTTGAGCAGGGGTAGATGTAGGGGGGCAGTACGGGGGTGAGATAAGTGCTGAGTCTATAAGAAGCCAAGGGAAGGGAATATGTGGCATTTACCTGGCATTATTACACTGCTTCATTGCTTTATTACACCTTATACAGCACTTGTATATTATATTACAGCACGTATTATAATTTAAATGATGTAAACCAATGCAAACTAATATATATTATATATATATAATATATATATATATATATATATATATATATATATATATATATATATATATGCACGAGTTCTACAATGCATAGTTTGAGCATTGCATAGTCCAGTATAAAGTCTTTCGCGACTTTTGCCATGGCACCATTTTAAGCACTAAATAGCGTAAATAGCGCCAATTTCTATTGGATGTCTGATTTACAATACATGTGCACTTGACTGACCAAACGCTCCCGGAGAGACGGGGGGGGGGAAAGCCCTTGTTCGCGATCGATTCCGAGCAGAACGAATCCCGACAATTACGCTCGCGAAAATTGTCGCTATCAGAAACAGACGTGAGCCGAGGTCCCAGTGTATACTAGAAACTGCGTTAACAACAAACGTGTGGCTTTCTTACAAAAACAAACAAACAAATAAATAAATAAATACACTACATATTCTGTGAAATTGCCAGTCTGGAAAAATACCTACATATGAACTCATTAAATCCACCTGCATAATATCCGGCACGTTACTGTGCTAGAAAAAGCGTTTCCACCCACCGAGTCGCAGATTTCAAACGATCTGAGGTGTGCTGTGACAGATCTGCCAAATATATTATATTTGTATTTTTTGATTAGGCATTTCGAGCTGTTTTTTTTTTTTAATACTATGGACATTTAGGTTTAATTCCTCTGCTTAAATGAGTAAAAATACTGTATCTGCCAATAGAAAGGGCCTTTTTGAGTATGATATTTTACTATAATACTGAATATATCTGAAGACCCTTTTTAAGTGGGTACTATATATACTGTATCAGAAGGGCACAAAGCTTGAGAATGAACTGTGAAGAGGAAGGGAAGAGGCTCACGGGGTCGGCCAGCTCCATGACGGTGGCCCTGTAGGTCAACGGCTTGCAGTCGCGCGTGTTTTCAACCAGGCTGCAGGGCAGGAACATTGGGCCGAGGTCGTCTCCGTCCAGCACGTCCACCGTCAGCGTTGTGGTGGCGGTCAGTCGATCTTTAGGGTCAGGGGCGCGGTCCTAAAGCAAGTAACAGGCGGTGAATTGCAGGGGTGAAGGTAAGAGGGCAGATTTGCTAAACAAATGCATTTCATTCATTCTTCTAGCGCTTTCTCTCTCTCTCTCTCTCTCTCTCTCTCTCTCTCTCTCAGGGAGCATGTTTACATTTATGGTATTTGACGGACGCCCTTATCCAGAGCGAATTATGGGTATTGCTCAAGGGCCAGCTTTGTGGTGGCGGGATTTGAACCTGCGATCTTCCGGTGCCTTCCTGGAGCATGCGCCTATCTCAGGCGTCTTCCTGTATGGAATGCCATGTTTTTGGACCAGGGGAGGAAACCGGAGAGAAACCCCCTGAGGCACGTGGAGAACATGCAAACTCCACACACACACGGAGCGGTGGGAATCGAACCCCCAACCCTTGAGGTGTGAGGCGAACGTGATAACCGCCGTGTCCCCGGAATAAAAGCATTTCATTCATTCATCTTCTATCCGATCTTCCCGAGGGTGCCGATATCAGGCTTCTATGGGCATTAAGGCAGGATACACCCTGGATGGAATGCCAACCCATCGCAAGACACACACACACACACACACACACACACACACATTCATACACTAGGGACAATTTTCCAAGGTGCCAATCAACCTACCGTGCATGTTTTTGGACCGGGGAGGAAACCGGAGAACCCGGAGAAAAACCCCCTGAGAGCACGGGGAGAACATGCAAACGCTACACACACACATGGCCGAGACGGGAATTAAAAGGACATCGTATTACACTATTCCGTCCCAATTGTTAAAAAGCGCTCATGTGTACAAGCTGGCAGCTCAAGCCGAAATTGTTAATTGTGCATCTGTTACAGTGGTGCCTTATATTTCCTTATATAGAAATGATACATTGGGAATGCGATGTAGGGCGTTTATTTATTTATTTATTTATTTATTTCCTCTCACTCAGTTAGAGACCTGCACATCTGTGCTCGTCATATCCAATTCCACTCGTCATCAAGATATCATTAGCAAACCGTGAAAATTCTCTTCTTCAATACAAACACCAGCACGAGCACTATGGCTAATCACAGTGCTGTTATAATCACCGTGCTGTTATAATCACCATCGCCTCTATAATGTGTTTATAGTTCGAACAATTGACACTGTATAGCGAGAGAGATTTTGAACACTACGCGCCGAATGCTCCGTCTATGTTTGCTCTATGAGCAGAAATAGAATGTGGGGGGAAAACAACAACAACAACAACAACTTTATATCAGGAAAGGCAGATAGTTAGCTGACTTGCACTGATTTGTTACATTCCTATTAGAGTTACTTTGGAATTTTTTCAAAAAAGTGGTCCGAATAAACAGACAAATAAATAAATAATTCCTGATATAGCACGTTTGTCATCGGTCCCCCCCCCCTCCCGAACCATGACTAATCTACAGCGAAGCGAGGCAAATTATTTGTGATGTTTATTTGAACACTAGGAGGGTTCGGGAGAACGTTTACAATTAATAAAGCATATTTTACAAGAGTATAAGACGACCTCAATGTTCTAAACGAATCCCCGAACCACGCGCAAAATACGCAATTTCACTTCTGACCATGTCGGGAATGACGCGGGAGATCTGTCGCTTCGACAATGTAGACTTACGTTGGCCTGGATGATGACCAGGTATCGTGTGATCTCTTCGTAGTTCAGTCGCTCTCTCAGGACCACAGAGCCGGACAGGGTGAGAGGGATGTCAAAGGTTCTGTTAGCAGTCTGTACAAAACATAAATAAACAAATAAATAAATAAATCTCATTAGAATGCTGTGTAATCTTTATTAGACGCAAGCGTACACACGTATGCATGCGCTTTAGAACATTACAGGGCTGGCAAAGCTAACTTTGAATGATCGAAAAACGAAGAACAAAAAAAAGAAGAAATGAATAAAGAAACTTCAGTGCATCCACTCACGCTATATTAGCGTATATTACCGTATATTACCGTATGGAACATTACGGAAGCGCATCGCATTCCCAAATCCGTATTACGGAATAAAGCGCTTTTTTTTTTTTTTTTTTTTCCTTTTGGGAACGAACGCAGTGCGCTTCCGTATAACCTAAACATATCACCAGTTTATATGGAAAAAGCAACCGGAACAGAATTCTTAAAGGAGCCACGTCCCATATTTTACACTTAAAACACTTCACCACTAAACAAAAGTAATTAACAAAATGAAAAAAAAAATGAATATCAAAAAAATCAAACAGAAATTAATTAATGAACAAGAAATGAATATTAAAAGAATCATTTACCTGAGTAAAATAAATATTAAATAATCAATTATTTTATTAAAGGGAGAGATTTTGAGAGAAATGTATATAATTATAACATCTGTTATAGTTAGTTACAGTATTAGAAACACGAAAGGTATTCATTTACGGTACATTGAAAAGTTAATATATATAGAGGATATATCTATATATATATATATATATATATATATATATATATTTCGTTTGACAGCCAAGAACAATTCAAATAAAAAAATAATACGAATTCAAGCATCATTTTTGCTTGTTTGTTTGTTTGTTTGTTTGTTTACTTTCCCTACCGGATCGTTGCGATTGTACTGAATGGTGTACTCGATTTGCCCGTTCGGTCCGTCGTCGATGTCGACAGCCCCGTTATTTCCCGAGAAGCCTGAAAAGATGGTGGTCCCAACAGGAGTCAGCTGAAAGATAAAAAAATAAAACGTCCAAAAGAAAGTATCATCTGTTTGTTTTCTTTCCGACAACACTCGCGATCGCCAGCCACTCAGTTCCGCGCTATGCTCTTGTCGAGTCCTGATTCCTAGAGCCGAGGATTTCATCATATCCCGCACGTTTCCTTACGCTATCAGGAAGCCAGGGCTCCCCCGCGGTGACGGCGTGTCTCCCCCTGCTGATTCCAAACTCTATTCTCCTTTTTTCCGAGACAGGAGGCTGGCGGGACGAAGGCTGAGAAGGAAGAAAGAAAAGCGCGCGCTTGTACTCGGGGGTCGGCTGCTGGCTGCCGAGACCTTCTCAGAAGTGAACAGAGGAAATAAAATGAGAGGTAATAGCTATGAGCAGTGCACGGAAGTATGAAAGGGGGGAGGGAAAAAAAAAAAAAGGAAGGAAAAAAAAAAAGCAGCACCTGGGGCATTAGTTCAATCTTTTGTCGAGCACTTCTGAAAAAATACAAATTAGGTAAAAAAAAAAAAAAAAAAAAAGAAAAAGAGAAAAATACGAAAAAAAAAACTTAAAAAAAAAAATGTCCAGTTTCCATTTGAATCCCAGGTATCATAAATAGGGAATTAGGCGTTTCGTTGCTGCAGGTGTTTTCATGTTGAATTATATAAAGGTTTTAGACGGAGAGAGGGAGGGGGGGAAAAAAAAAAAAAAAAACTCAATACTAATCTGATTTCACTGATTGAATTTAAGAAGGGGGGGGGATAAATAAATAAAAATAAATCAGATGGGGCCCAGAGATTGCCTTTCTGGTGCAGTGCCTAGATGTCATCTATCAGTATCAAAAAAATAAATAAATAAATAAATAAATAAATAAAGGGACAGACAGACACATGCATTATGTTTGGGAGCAGCACCGGAGCCAGTCTGTAAATGATAAATTAGTTTGTCTTGCCTCGCTGTCATAACGTTTTTCCTGCCATCTGAGGTACCAACAAGCGACAGTCTGGACTTTCCCGGTGCGGACGTTACACACAGGCAAATTACACAACGTTGTATATACATTCCATTGAACTCTCCATTTCTTTACATGCGTTTTTGCCAATACACACCCTATGGAGCTTCTGTTACTGTCCGAGCGTCATTGTTGACTGATGGACTGTGGTCTGCTGAACACCTCACCCACACACTAAGACCGAGCCTCTCTGACTCCGGGCCAAAATCGATAGCGAGGAACGGCGGGCCGGCGGCTTTTCTAAGGCTGTAACAGCTTGCGGGTAGGCAGTCTGCCATTCTCTGCAGATGTCTCCTAATGAGGGAAATCTGTGCTGACAGTTCCCCTAGGAGCCACTTTCAATTAGGCAAAAGGCTCAGAGAGCCCATGTAACCATCTCTAGCCACCCACCCGGCACGAGCCGGGGCTCGGCGGACCGCAAACCCGACCACCCCACCCTGGCACCTCCCCACCAAATAACCTTCCTTCCTTGGTCTCGCTAATAAAACCCCGACTTCTACAAGAGCGCTCAAACAGACGGAGGATGGACAATGGAAGGAAGCCCGGATGGAAAGTAAGTAAGTAAGTAAATAAATAAATAAATAAATAAATAAATGCCTGTAAGGACTTTACCACTGAAATTTCCATGGAAATCCTTTTATATGTAGAAAAATGATCAGGAACGACTTTCTGCAATGTTTACGTCCCACCACCTCTTTTACTGTATGGGTCTTCTACCGCTTTATCCGACTTCTTTCTCAAGGGAACCTGTGCCCCTCAGGCGTCTTTCGGGCATCAAGGCACGACACAACCTGCATGGAATGCCAAGGGCACACAATTTCCCAAGGTGCCAATCAACCCACTGTGTATGCTTTTGAGCATTGGATGAGCTGCTAAGCCCACCCCGTAGTCAAGGTTACCGATTTGATGATAGGCCCAACGTAGATATGATGCTGGACGGCAAAACTATCGAAAGATGCTTTGAAGTCTGATCGGAGATCGTGTGAGGCACGGAATTACCCGTGCACTCAAAAGGCATAAAACCCTGCTACCGTGCATGTTTTGGACCAGCGAGGAAACCGGGAAATCCCGAGAAAACCCGGGAAACCCAGAGAAACCCCGAGAAACCCAGGTGGGAGGTGGTAGCCTAGTGGTTAAGACATTGGCATCTGGACTGGAAAAATCGCAGGTTCACATCCCAGCACCAAACTGGAGCAAAGCCCTTAACCCTCGCCATCACCCTCAAGTCGTTCTGGATAAGGGCGTCTTCCAAACGCTGTAAAGGTGAATGCAACACATCGGTTGCCAAGATCGTTTAGATTTACTCCTCGATAAGGAATGTCGTGGGAATGACCAGGAGACGCGTGGACAGACGGAACGTACCTCGTTAACGGCCACGTAGTAGCGCGGCTGCTGGAAACGGGGCACGTTGTCGTTGCGATCCCGCACCACGATCCGCACCTCGTGAAGAATCACCGTACCAACCAGCTCGTTGGTGCACTGGACCTGAACCACAATGGAGTGGATGTAGGACGGAGGCTGAAAGGGGAGGAAAAATAATAATAATAATAATAATAATAATAATAATAATAATAATATTCCTGTAAATCTGTAAAACTTTTACGTGTAAAATCCAGTATTGTTGCATTCAGGAAAGGAATCAGGTCACTGTTTTTTTTACGTCTTTAAACATGTACGGCATTTGGCAAACGCCCTTATCCAGAGGGTTAAGGGCCTTGCTCAAGGGCCCACTAGTGGTAACGGGATTTGAACCTGAGATCTTCCGGTCTTTAGTACCTGGGCTATAGTAATAAGTATTTAATATTAAGTATTTAGTAATAGGGCTTTTGTAAGAAGTCAATAGTAATAGGTCTTTAGCAATAGGTCTTTAGTATTAAGTATTTAGCAATAGGTCTTTGATAAGTCTTTAGCAATAGGTCTTTTTACTATTAAGTATTTAGCAATAAGTCTTTAGTAATAGGTCTTAGTTCTTTGATAAGTCTTTAGCAATAGGTCTTTTTACTATTAAGTATTTAGCAATACGTCTTTAGTCTTTAGCAATAGTCTTTTTACTATTAAGTATTTAGCAATAGTCTTTAATAAGTCTTTAATAAGTCTTTAGCAATAGGTCTTTAATAAGTCTTTAGTATTAAGTATTTAGAAATGTCTATTAAGTATTTAGCAATACTTTAATAAGTCTTTAGCAATAGGTCTTGAATAATTGTTTAGCGGTAGGTCTTTAGTATTAAGTATTTAGCTTTAATAAGTCTTTATTAAGTAATAAGTAATAGTCTGCAATAGGTCTTTAGTCTTTAGCAATAGGTCTTTAATAAGTCTTTAATAAGTCTTTAGTAATAAGTCTTTAATAATTATTTAGCAATAAGTCTTTAATAAGTCTTTAGCAATAGGTCTTTAATAAGTCTTTAGCAATAGGTCTTTAATAAGTCTTTAGCAATAGGTTTTTAGTAATAAGTATTTAGCAATATCTTTAATAAGTCTTTAATAAGCAATATAAGTTAGTAATAGTCTTTAATAAGTCTTTAATAAGTCTTTAGTCTTTAATAAGTCTTTAGCAATAGGTCTTTAGTATAAGTATTTAGCTTTAATAAGTCTTTAGCAGGTAGTATTAGTATTTAGCAATAGTCTTTAATAAGTATTTAGCAATAATAGTATTTAGCAATAGGTCTTTAGTAATAAGTCTTTAATAAGTTTTAGTAATAAGTCTTTAATAAGTCTTTAATAAGTCTTTAGTATTAGCAATAAGTCTTTAATAATTCTTTAATAAGTCTTTAGCAATAGGTCTTTAATAAGTCTTTGATAGGTCT
>JACRUU010000015.1:8787627-8790127 GCA_030449085.1 Kryptopterus vitreolus | reverse complement strand
ATCATTTTCATCAAAGCTATCAAATCCAGGTACCAGGAAACACAGGTAAATATTGGTGACATTTACGGACTGGAAGATCGCGGGTTCAAATCCCACCACCAACACTCACACACACACACACACACACACACACACACACACACACACACACACACACACACACACACACACCACTACACATATATATAGATATATAGAGAGAGAGAGAGATTTAAAATGATAAATATAATAATACAAAAATAAATAGATAAAAAGATAAATAAATAAATAAAAAGCCCTTACACAAGGCCCCTAACTCAATTGCCCAGTTGTAAGTCACTCTGGATAAGGGAGTCGGCCAAATAATGCAATGTACATGCAAAACATTGCCATTTATTTTATTCTCTCTCTCTCTCTCTCTCTCTCTCTCTCTCTCTCTCTCTATCTATCTATCCAAAAAATGGAAAGAAACTTTAAACACATAGTTGTAGCTGTTCCTGTCAATGGCTTTATCAGGTCTAAATGACACACTTTGTCTCTCTCTCTCCCCATCCATCCATCCATCCATCCATCCATCCATCCATCCATCTATCCATACTATCCATACATCCATACATCCATACATCATCATCATACATCCATCCATACATACATACATACATACATACATACATACCATACATACATACATACATACATACATACATACACCATTCCCAGCATACAATGTACTATTTTATAGTTCGAACGCAGTGCCGGGGAATAACTAGTTACGTGTAATATCGTTCCGTAACGTACACCCACCAGGAATATCCATCCATTCCTAAGTAGAATGAATATGTAGCAGGAAGAAAAGATGAGTTAATATTAATGTGTTTGTTCTACCATGTTGTGCTGTCATTGGGGGGGTCATAACTCTTTAGGAACTTGACAGACCGTCTGAATCGCAGACGTGTTGAATTACAATATAACGATGACGTTGGTTATTTAGCGTTTAAAACAAAATAAGACGGATTATTATATTTAGGGACAGGAGCTCTTGTGCTTTTTTTTTTTTTTTTTTAAGAAGAAGAATGAGCACTTTGCATTGTCATCTTCAAGAGGGTAAGGAGCATGAAGTGGTTAATCCCTTATTTACAATCATATAAAAATAAAAATATATATCTATATATATATATATATATATATATATATATATATATATATATATATATATATATATATATATGCTTAATATAATATAATGATGCTATAATTGTGCAATTAGTGCACCTGGGGTCCGTGTCAAACACGCATCAAGTGGCATTGGAGGAACGCATACATTAAATTGGCAGCCAATTAATAAATAGTGCTAATAGTGCACTATTAGTGCTTCATAGTGCTAATAGCGTCGCAACCAAGTTTTCCCTTCCTTACTTCCTGTGATTGTGTTACGGGGCAAAAATTGCGACTTGCGAAGGCTGACGGAAATAAATATCGAGAAATTTGTCAGCCAGATTAACACTTCAGAGGTTCAAACGAGGCTGGGCGATGATTCAGAAGCGGGGACTTAGCGTGCCATCTTGTTCGATGAGAGGGTTTAGCCCACTCGTGAATGGAAAAATAATTAAATGTTGCTCAGGAGAAAAAAAAAAAAAGGGGGGGGGGGGGTGCGAGGGGGTGAGTGGGGGGGGGGGTAACAGTGGGACAATGTCCTTTAAAGGGCTTTGATCAAAGTTTTGCCCAGATGGGATTTGCATTTGGAGCAGCAGCAGCAACATATTCCACATGATTTCAAATGAGCTGCTGGGGAAAGGAATAAATACATAAATACGTATATATATATATATATATATATATATATATATATATATATATATATATATATATATATATATATATATATATATATATATATATATATATATAATATATATCAACACACAATATACAGCAAGTTCGCCTCACACCTCCAGGGTCCGGGTTCGATTCCCGTCTCGGCCATGTGTGTGTGGAGTTTGCATGTTCTCCCCGTGCCTCAGGGGGTTTTTCTCCAGGGTTCTCCGGTTTCCTCCCCCGGTCCAAAAACATGGATTGATTAGGTAGGTTTGATTGGCAACCTTGAAAAATTGTCCCTAGTGTATGAATGTGTGTGTGTGTGTGTGTGTGTGTGTGTGTGTGTGTGTGTGCCCTGAGATGGGTTGGCATTCCATCCAGGGTGTATCCTATCCTGCCTTAATGCCCATAGACGCCTGAGATAGGCACAGACTCCCCGTGACCCGAGAGGAAGATCGGATAAAGCGGTAGAAGATGAATGAATTATATATATATATATATATATATATATATATATATATATATATATATATATATATATATATATATATATATATATATATATATATATAGAATAGAATGATAAGGACTATCATTCATTCATCCGTCATCTTGTATCGCTTTATCCGACTTCTCTCTCAGGTCAACAACTTGCAATATTTGATCGTATGAGCAGCAACATCGTTTGCAATCGTGAACGTTTTAA